>VZTG01000769.1:3407828-3775539 GCA_013397845.1 Melanocharis versteri | reverse complement strand
GGCGGCGGTGAGATGGGGGGCAGCCTGGGCTGCCACCGCTCCATCCCCCGCGACCCGGCCGACCTGTGCCACAGCCGCAAGTTCAGCGCGGCGTGCAACTTCAGCAACATCCTCGTCAACCAGGAGAGGCTCAACATCAACACGGCCACGGAGGAGGAGCTGATGACCCTGCCCGGGGTCACCCGGGTGGTGGCCCAGAACATCGTGGAGTACCGCGAGTACATCGGCGGCTTCAAGAAAGTGGAGGACCTGGCGCTGGTGAGCGGGGTGGGGGCGGCCAAGCTGGAGCAGGTGAAGTTCGAGATCTGCGTGAGCAGCAAGGGCAGCTCGGCGCAGCACTCGCCCAGCTCTCTGCGCAAGGACCCGGCCTGTGAGCACCACCTGTCCGCCACCAAGATCAACATCAATACCGCCACCCCGGCACAGCTCATGAGCATCCGTGGCATCACTGAGAAGATCGCCAACAGCATCGTGGACTACCGTAAAGAGCATGGGCCCTTCAAAAGTATCGAGGACCTGGTGAGGATGGACTGCATCAATTCCTCCTTTCTGGACAAAATCAGGCACCAGATTTTTGCTGAACGCTCCAGGCCCCCTTCAACAAACACCAATGGTGGCCTCAACTTCATGGCCAAGCCTCACCCCAGCCCCACCTCTCTAAGCCTCCAGAGCGAGGACTTGGACTTTCCTCCTGGGGGTCCAACCCAGATCATATCTACTCGCCCCTCTGTGGAGATGTTTGGTGGGGTGAGAGATGGCAGACCCGTCTTAAGGGTGGCTACGTGGAACCTGCAAAGCTGCTCCATCGAGAAGGCCAACAACCCAGGCGTGCGGGAGGTCGTGTGCATGACGCTGCTGGAGAACAGGTAAGAGGCAGCACCTGACCTGCGGGCCCAGCTCCACGCGGGATTGTAGGCTCATGCCTTTGGGCGCTGTAGAGTCTTGTTGTGATCCTAGTGGGATTCATTCCTTCCCAGGATTAGTAAAAGTTTCCCACTTCTTGCATGAAACCCTGTTCGAGTCATAATGCTGAGACTGTAGTGGCTGTCCCTCGATAGAGCTGCTCTAACCCTTGATAGGCGGTGGAGCTCCTGAGCGTGTGGTGTGTACACACGTCTGTGCAGGGGAGACTGTTACAGTCAGTCACCTTAGGCCTGTTAATGGTTGGTCAAGGATTGTTTCTCCATTAAGAGCCTTTTGAACAAGTCACAGAGAGCTGCCTTTCCTGCCAGAAGCTGGGGGGCAGTAGCAGGGGAAGGACTGTGTAACAGGCATGGAATGCCTCAGCTCATCCCTCAAGGGTGACACAGCTCGTTAATGAGTGGTCATGGGGCATCTGCTGAGCTGGAGAGACTGCTCATCCTTGGGGGTGCGAGGCATGGAGCACCTGCCTGGGGAGGCTGGGCTGTCCTCGTGCCAGGCCTTGTGCCCTGACTGCACAGAGCAAGGTCACTTGGTGGTGTGGCCAGTGGGATGGTACTTCAGACATTAATGAAAAGCTGAGAGTTTGGGTTTTGTCTTTTGTCTGTAATGGGGCAAGAGTGCTGGGGATGTCTGTCTTGCTAAACTTTCTGCTTGACACAGAAATATAAGAATGCAATAAGGATTTTGAAATAGCTGTAGCCCTTTCCTTTTCATGTGTCAAATCTGTCCCAGCTGATCTGGCATTTAGTTTACAGCAGTGGTAAAGTAACTTTTCTCTCTGACTGCAATTCAGACTTCCAGCAGGAAATGAATAGGGGCAGAGGACTCGGGCTTCTGTGAAAGGGCTGTTGTGGGGAGGGGAAGTGCTGATGAACTGTTATCTCTGTCCTTTTCCAATAATATGCTGAATAACAGCTCTTGTCAGTGTGGTTGCAGAGGTCAGGTGTGCGAGCAGGATGGTGACAGTGATACAAAATCCTGCTCTGCAGTACAGTATTTGGGGCCAGGGATACCTCTGCTGTGCACTGCTTGGGAGCCTGATGCTCCCGCATAGGAAACATCTGTCATCTCGCAGCCACCACTGTTTGATACCCAAAATGAAGACGATAGACAGGCAGGGTTATTGAGATGTTATGCTGATGGCTTCAGCCTAACATCTGTCAGTATTCCGCTTCACCAGTTCAGGTATCCTGTGTTTCCCCCTTTGTCTCCGCGATTTTTTTTTTTTAATTATTTTATTTTTTAATTTTTTTTATTTTTTGTAAGCAGCTGGTTGGCTGGAGTGGAGCTGCTGGGGAAAGAAACTAGTCTCAGAATTATTCTAATACTCCAGTTTTGGAAAAAAAAATACTTCAGTGGTTTATTTTTATTTATATTATATATATATATATATATACACACATATAAGGGGTTTTTAAGGACCTCATCCAATAAAGTGTTAACTGTCTGCCACTTCTGTGTCTTCAGCATTTTGGGGGAAAAAGCTCCACACAAGACAGCCTACCTATTACAAAAGCTAGGCAGTGATAGTGTCTTATAAAATGAATTTGCCTTAGCCCAAGCTGGCCGCTGTGTATGCAGAGTGTGGCCCTAGAAGTGCGTTTTATTTTTGCCCTTAGACTGCACGGTGCTTAGTTTCTGTCCAGCTTAGCCAACAGGCACTTAGTTGTGCTGTGAAACGTCTCCTGGATACTTTGAAGTTTCGAAGGAGCCTGATAGAAGCACTTGTTTTTGTTCTGTTTTATTGCACATATCTGTGTCATCAATCACACAGGGTGAGTACGATGCAATTGTTTTCTGTACTTGATCCAATTTGTGATAATGTGAGAAGCTGGAAAGAAATGAGAGCAGTGTGCATCCACAGACAAGCCTGCAAAACTTTCCTGGGAAAATAAACGTGGGAACAGAAGAAAGCAGCACTATGCAGGAAAAAAATATACGTTGGGAAAAGCCATACTCAGCAACTCAGGAAGGAATTTCCTCTTGCTTGTGCGAGCATTGCTGGGGTCAGTGGAGCTTTGCAGCTGTAAAACAGCCTCAGCTGAGGCCAGGAACTGCCTTCATTCTGCTTTTGAGCTCCGTGGTCTCCCTCCCAGCTCCAGTCGTGTACCCTGGCAATGGATAAAATGCCTTGCAAACTAACCTTTGCCCAGGTAAATCAACTTCAGTAGACAGTCAGCTGGAGAAATTCACCTCTTGCTTCTCCAAGCAAGAATATAATGCTGCACGGGGCTCACCAGCACTTCAGCCTCACAAAATCCATGGGGTGTGTTTTCAAGGTGCTCTGTGGGGGTCCCACATGCGTTGCTCAAGTCTCCAGCTATCACCCAAGCTGAAGGTGGATCTGAAGGCTGTTTGACCTGACAGAAGGTGCTCTCAAGAGTTTTGCTAATGGGCACCTGCTTGCTGCTGCACTTTGTGCACAGCTCCCCTTATGTACATAAGTGTGCTCCTTCATGCTGGTCCCTTATAGTCAGGGGTGGTCTCAGGTAGTCCAGGATGCTCTCAGGAGCTGGAGTACTGCCTTGTTGCAGTACTTAGAGTTGGAGGAGCTGCCTCACCTAGTTTCTTAAGTCCAGAAATAAAGCATAGCAAGTCAAGAAGACTAGTAAAACTGTGTAAAGAGCAGTAAAGAATCTTAATTTGATGTATTGGAGACTTTTATGCTGATTAAAGGCCTTGCTTTGGGCCTTGCTTTAGGACTTGCTTTGGGGTTTGCTTTTGAAAAAATTTGTTGGTTGGTTGGTTGGTTTATTTTTGTCTTTTAATGACCTGGTTACAGCAAGTAGCTTTCAAACCCCTTGGGCTTGTTCTTTCAGGTGTTAACAACAGGGAAAAGTACTGCTTCTTTCCAGGTGAGCTAGAAGACTAAGCTCCTCCTATCTTCCAGCCCTTTGCACTGAGGGAACAGTTCTGCAGGAAGGTACTGAAAGGAGCTGAAAGCCCAGACTTTCATTCAAACAAAAAAAAAAGGCAAGAAAATGTCATATTGTAACCTGCTGAAGAGAGGAGAGAAAAAAAAAAACCAAACTAATTCAAAGTCTTCACGCTTGTTCCCAGAAGTGCTGAATTTCTGAAGACAGTGGAGGGAATGTACACTAAATCAGTAAGCATGACTACTACTGCTAAGCTGTTTTGAAATTCATTGCTGTAGTGCAAAAATAATGAAATACAGCAAGGTCCTCACCCTCTTTTCTCATATTACAAGGATCTATGTTTATCACAGTGTTTGAAGTGAAGGAGCGAGGTGTTTTCATTCAGAGGACTACAGGGTAATTTTAGAAGAGCTTAACATGATGAACGAGGAGGCGAGCATGACACATAATTGGATTGAAGTATCAAGTCTGGGGTGAATTTGCCCAAACCT
Source organism: Melanocharis versteri (assembly GCA_013397845.1). NCBI lineage: Eukaryota > Metazoa > Chordata > Aves > Passeriformes > Melanocharitidae > Melanocharis > Melanocharis versteri. The sequence continues at coordinate 3,771,248 of VZTG01000769.1, read as the reverse complement.
GCAGTGTTTCTTGCAGGTGTTGTTCAGAAAATCTGGGATTTATTGACAGACAGTCAGAGTTGGCCTGTCTCTGGGGATGCAGGTCATCCCCTCCATCTGACCTCCATGTCCCCCCCCCCTTGTCAGGGGAGATGAAGGAACTAATCACTTCTTCTCACCAAAAAAATAAAGAAAAATGTAGGGTAAGAGGAGCATGATCAAAAGGGCAAGTTCAGGTCGAAGGCAACAAGTGTTTCTGTGGAGAGTAAGTAGCCCCACGTTTCCAACCCCAGGGGATGTTTCCTCTGGCCAAGGTTGCTGGGGGTACCTGTCCCATACCCCAGGTCCATAGGGAAGGGTACTTTTGCCACTGCTCTTCTATACCTGCCGCAGGCGTGTCCCTCCTTGCCATAAACTGAGCTGGTGGCGCCCTGTGACTGCTTTCCCTGGCTGCCAGGTGTCAGGGTGCCAGCTGGGTGAGCCCGTGAAGAAGTGTGGGGCAGGCATGTGCGACACCAACCAACACACGGGGCACCATAAAGGTGCAAACTCCAGTTTGACTGTGTGCTTGGAAGTCTGCAAATAGCCAAGGGCAGTGATCAGTTGTGCACCTTCCCCAGCATGGTTTTCAGTGGAGGTTTTCCAACTGGTTTTCATGATGCTTTGTAATGCTGAGCAGCAACTTAGTGAAGACCTCTTAACTATTTTTTTCTTGTAAGCACGCTTTGCAGTTGACTGAAAGGAAATTGATAGAGTGAAGGCCAGAACTTGCACTCTTGTCTAAAGGAGTGGGACTGTGAGTCAGGACGAGAGCCCAGCTCTGTTTCCTTTCAGGTGTCAAGCAGTTCAAGCTGATGTTTCCCTCTGCTGCTTTGTTTGGTCAGCTTCTTGGTGCGGTTATATATTCTACATGCAAAACGTGTAAGTCATAAAGCCTTAACACTTGTTGCAAAAACTGCACAACCACAGAAGAGCCCAGGTTGAAAGTGACCTCAGAATATCATCTGACCCAGCCTTTCCTGGGAAGGGGAGCCTGGATGAAATTATCCATCACTGTGTCTGATCACACTTTGAAAACCTCTAGCAGTGTGGCTCTTCCGTATCCCTGGGAGGTTGTTCCAGTGATTTGACTCTTTTCACTATAAAATAGTTACTACTTGCATGCCTGTAGAGTAACAAATACCAATATAAGGTTTGTACTTAGCGCTGGTGTTGGTTCTTTCCTTGGCATGGACAGCAAGCCTTAGGAGCACGTGAGTCCTTCTTTCTTCTCAGGGTTTGTAACTGGTTAGCTGTTTTCAGTTTGGTTAGGCAGAAGCATAGAGGTCTCTCAAAGGCAAGAAATTAATCTCCATTTCTGTGTCTGAGACTTAAATCAGTGTTCCAGCTGGGGGAACAGTGGGTAAACCTCAGCCCAAAACTGCTTCCTGGGAGGCAGTGGGTGGACAGGCAAGCCCTGGTAACCCTTGCTGTGCCACCATACTTGAAAGTTCCTCTTCTTAACCTTACCTACCCCCGGTCACCTTGAGCACATTCTCTCGTCACCTAATAAAAAGAGGAGTTTCTAAACCACCCTCTGAAGCACCCTCTTCCTATTAAGACATGAGGAAAACTTAATCTTGTTCAGGCCCTTGCACTTGGTGCTGAAGGCAAGAGAATTACTTTGTCATTGATCCCCTACACTAAATGACAGGGTGGGGCTTTTACTTTCCGCTGCGGTCTCTTAGCCTGGGCTGAGAGGTGGGGTTTTACAAGGGGCAGTTCTTTGCTACTGGGGCTTGTTACTTTGCTTGGGAAGGGGTGTGGTGTGGTACCCTGCCTCCAGGATTGTACTGTGTTTCCCATCAAGATGATGGAAAAAGATTGCACCCCCACGGAACAGACATCATAGTAATTTATCGTGGTATGGTGATGGTTGTACTTGCATGCTTCAGAGGCTCATCACCAGCTTGTATTTGTTGTTTCTACGCTGTTGCTGAAGCTCTCAGTGGTCGGTCAAAGCCCTGAGGTGCATCTGTTTTATATCTCTTTCATTGTAAAGCTACTTGGTTTTTCCTCCATTGGGTTAGGCTGGAACCTAGCCAAGAATAATTCCCCTGCAAGAAAAGATCAGGAAAGAGGGCCTGGCTCGAGTAACCTGACCATGCTAATAAGTCTTAAATGGCAAAAGAACAAATACACCCTCCTCTCCTTATGTAATAGAGAGGAAATCCTGCCTCCTGCAACTTCAGAGAAAACTTGAGAAAAAAGGAATTTTTAGATGGTATCATCTATGTGCACTTCACAAAGGGATTTTAATGAGCAGTAGAAAAAATGATGAATGTAAAGCCACCATTAATTTGCACTTTCTGATACCTCAGAGGACAAAGAAATGGGGTGATGGAAGAGCTGTTGTTTTAGGGATTGGCTTTTTTGTTGGGTTTTTTTTTTTTTGGCCTCCACCTGCATGAGACCAACAGTATTTTACTTACTGGAGACTAGTGGGAGCCTTGAACTGCCTTCTGCATACCATCTGGCACAGGAAAGCAGCGGGTCAGACCCTGAGTTATGTAGTTTTCCAGTGAAATGAAACTCGACTGATTTACTCCTATTCAGGATTTGGCCCATTCCTTTGTCTGTGTAAAATCACATGAAGGCTGCCAAGCTTAATGCTAAAGAGCACTGCCATCTCCCTGGGGGTTGGGGCTCCTCTGAGGCACTGCTCCCCTCCTGGATAGGGGTTCCAGCCCCTTTCAGGACTGCTGCTGGGGGAACAGGTGATGTCGGCTTCAAATTAATAAAATAATGCGTCAATTAAATTCCATTTCCCAACATCTGCTTCCAGTGGATGCAGTGCTGAGCCCCTCTACGAGGGCATCACCAGCTGCTCCTGCAGGAGGTGGGTTGCTTGTTCGAGATGCTTTGTGGCTCCTGGGTCTTTGCAGGAGAGATCAGAAGCAGTGGGTGGACTTGCAGAGAGGCCATGAAGGGCGTACGCCATCTCTGTGTCCAGACACTTGGAGAGGGCATCTGGAGCCACGTGCTCTGCAGGAGATCTCAGAGGTGAATGCCCTGAGCTGTTTGATCCGGCCTGGTCTCTGTTGCCACAGCCCCCACAGCTTTCCTTCCTCAGACATGACATAGGAATGTAGGACAGACCCTTGAAATTACCCCGAGTAGCCTTTCCAGGGATTTTCTGTTTTAAATGGAGATCTGGGCATTGTTTTAACTTTGCACAACTGCAGTTTCAGCGTATTTCCTGGACATTCAAGAGCTGTATCTAACCAGTCATTTTTATCTGCTTTAAAGTTGAGAATGTGGCTGGAAAAACAGTATAGTTGAAGGCTGGTTTATCCATATAAAATAAACATTATTTTTCTCCTTTTAAAAATTATAACCATGCCCTGCCACTGTTACTTGTGCCATAAATCTTGACTAAAATGAAACAGATCAGTGGGGAAAGAGTTGGTTCGTATATTATTTTTTTCTCCCAACATGTCTAATTGATACATCTGGAAGCACTTAATGGCCACATAGTTTCAATCCATGCCTGCTTGACTGTTCTGCACGTGTTATTTCGTGTCACTGGATTCATGTTGCAGATCACAGGTATTTTGGTAAACCAGAGCTGCCAGCTTATTCCTGCAGATCCTGCCAGGTTTACTTTATTCCATGTGGCAAACGTTAAATGGGTTGGCTGATTTATGGTAATAAATTGGTGAATTATTAAGTGATGTTGTACTGCCTGTTCCTGAATCACAAGCAGAGGCCACAAGACTATAACCTCGTCCTGCTTGACTTTTCAGAAAGTTTGTGCCACAAAACTGTAGGAGACAGACTGGGGCTACACATAGAGCTTCATCCCCTAAACAGAAATATTTAATGTTTTGTGATTTTTCTGCGGTTTGGGGACTTGCGGTACAGCTGCAGGAGGGGTAGTTTTCTAACTCTGTCTTTGGAAGGAGCAATAAGACCATTCCCATTTCTTACTGGGGAAGAAGAACCAAGAGGCTGCTAAGCTCCTGACGAGGTGCAAGCAGAAACTTGGTCAGTCGCTGTTAACTAGAGGGAAACACTGTCTCTGCAGCCAGGTGCTGGTCTAGCTCACTGTGAACAGGAGTCTCCAGCAGTGTTAAACAGGGACATTTAGGACACAATCGGGTTTTTTCAAATTTAGCTGCACCCTTCTTGATGGAGTTGAGCTTCAGTGTGTTTCTTACAGCTTTATTGTTAGGAGGACCCTGCTTCTTTAGTCTCTAATTAGTGTTTTTCTGGGAGTCTTGCCCAAATCATGCTTTCAAGATTTGGCTGGATGAGCAGAGAAGAGGTGATAGGTCGTGGATTACAGTGTGCATGTAACGCATGCACATGTAACTTATTTTTAAGTCACATTGTTCTTCACTGGGATGCAAGTGTAAGCTGACAGATGGAGGCACAGTGTCCTTACTGAAATAATTACAGTATGCTGCAGTAATTTCTCAACACTATTATATGGTGTGGTGATGGAGACAAGAACCGTGGCACATTAATAATAACAGTGCTTAAAAATAGGAACTCAGCTGCTTCTTCACTTCCAGATTTTTTTTCATTATTATTTTACAGAGGTACTGTGCTTTGTTTGAGTAATAGCTGGTGATCCTCACTGATTTATCAGAGAATAAAAGTGCATGGTGGCTTTGCTGAGGGGAGGGTGAGACCTACCAGAGACCTTCTTTCTCTTGCTGATCCTCTCCCTCATCTCAGGCCTGGGTGCTCCACAGTGGGTTCCAAAATACCTTGTAGGGTGATGAGGGCGGGGTGGGCAATCATATCAGTGGTAGATAAATATGAAGGGAGCTGTTCTCACCCTAGGCTTATGGATACAGATAAAGAGGAGGAACTGGAAAAACATGTAGCTGTGGTGAAAAAGGATATTTTCTGTCAGTAAACTGTTTCATCTCACCCCTGGCATATACAACATATCCATGTCCTGACCAGACCATGTGGCATTTTCAAATGGCATGACTGTTTTAAACTGCTCCGTTGCTGTCGGGGAGGCTCAGTGCCACTGACCTCCTTTCCATCTCTGCTGCTAGGGGTTTGTGCAGGAAGGAACCCGGCATCAGCGTCAAGCTGTTATTTTCAGTGCCTGTGGTAAAATTATTAGAGGCCAGTGAGTAAGAGAAATAAGTTTACCCTGCATGTGCCCCATGTGCGTGCATGTTCCAGAAGTTCAACTATGTATAAAAATATAGTTTAAAAACCCAATTAATTCCTATGCAAAAATACATTTGGGGTTATTGTCGTGTGTGCTAAGTATGGCTGAGAACACTGTGGTTACTGGATGCACTGTGAGTGCAGTGGAATCAATGCAGCCTGCTTGTGCAGAATGGATTGGAATCCTCTGACTGAGGCTGTCTGGAAGGGAGCCTCGTGGCTATGCAGGCTGTCTGTCTGTCTGTTCTGTCCCTGTGTCTGTCATGGAGCTGGGGGGAGAGCACAGTAATGCCCTTCTGCTCTTTGTGGTGAACATCCCAATGGGCAAGGCTATACCTGGGAGCAGTTCTCACTGTAGGCTTGTGGATGCGGATACAGAGGAGGAACGGGAAAATCTCCTTTTCCTTCTGCGTGGCTATTTTCCCCCCTGTTTTTATAGGTGTTTCAGGTAACGTGCTCGAGCTCCTGTGCAGATTTAGCTACAACAGCTGTCCAAGCCATTCGCGGCTGAACGGGTTTTTAATGGGTTACTGAACAGCTAATTGATCAACTCTGCTTTGGCCGCGTGAGGCGGTGGCAGCCTTCCTGCCCTAAATCCCTTGTGCTTGCTGCACGCCAGTCCTGCAGGACCGCCGTTCCCTCGGCTTCACAGGGCGGGGGGAATAAAGAGGCTGTTGCTTTTGCCTTCAGACTTATCCTTCGACTCCTTGTTATTTATAGCTGCGTTGTTCCCCTCCGCTTCCGTGTCGCTCTGTCGGTCCCAGCCCTGCGGGTGCGGAGGCGCTTGCTCCAGGCTCGCCGGAGGTAATTGCCGGTCAGCGCCCAGCCTCTCTTGCTCAGGCTTGGCTGGAGTAAAGGTTAGCCACCTTCCTGCCTAACTGGAAGCAGTGTGCTGTTGGATACGCACACTGGATGTTAACTTAGAAACCTTATATTTGGTTTCTTTATTTATTCTGTTTAAACAAGTAAGACCAAGTGTGGTTCCGTCTCAATGCCGCTGAATTGCAGGGTGCTGTGTCAAAAGCAGGTCTTAATTTGGTGTTGAAAAATGAACTGTCAGGCAAGTTTTTCTCTCATACATGCAAGGCAAGTTCTACGGGTTTGCTGTCAAACCTACTGCCTGTAGAATGTAAAATGACTACCTTACTCCTCTTTTTTTCTCCTTCTAAGCAGGCAGAAATATGGAATAGTGTGAACCCCTGTCAGGGAGGATAGTCTTAGCTGGGAACAACCTATATGACTTGTTTTGAAACAGTCTGCTTTTCTAATAGGGCAGGAAATTTCCAGTGGTAACCGCATCTTAAGTTAACATAGGCAGATATTGCTCTTCCACTGGAGGCAGTGGTGGGGTCCCTTTCCATAAGGATCGCTTTAGGCAAATCTTTGGGTTGTTCCCCTCTTGTGATGTGTGGGGCTGATGGTGGTGAGGCACATACCAGCACCACAGTACGACACATAGGAGAGGAAGTATGCTGTGTCTGCAAGAGACTCTGCCCCCATACACCAGAGCTGCCACTGAAGTAAGAGCTAAAATAAATGTTATTGTCAAGAAAATGCTGCAGTGGCACCTGACTACCCTTTGCAACCTTTATTCTGACCAGCCTAAGTTTTCCTATGATTCTGGCAGCAATGACAGTGCAATTTTTGGTTATCTGTCTGTCTATATCTTCCTGCTAGTCCTTTCTACAGCTCTTTCCCTTATCTCTAGCTGTGTTTACAGTCCCTTTTCATAATCAATGGAGACTACCAGCACTGCCCACTGCCCTCCGTGCTGGCTGCTCTCCCAAAAACACAGCATTGAGCAGTGAACAGCATGTGGCCTGGGTGAGGCCAAAGGGGTTGGTACTGCTGGCAGATAGCACAGAGGTACTTCCAGCACATGCCAGGAGGATCTCTTGGTGAAGATTACCCATTGGTTACCAAGAAACCCTCACAATGTCTTGTTTTAATTGCTTCTGAGTTCTCTAGTGCGAAGCAGCGCTGCACAAAAGGAAGCCATGGCTTAAAGGATGAAATAAAGTTTCAGTCATCAGCTTGTGGATATAGATACAGATAGGTATTTGAACAATGTCGACTCTGGGCTGTTGTCAGTAAAAGTTCTGAAAGCATTACTGCTAGATGGAAGCTGTGCAAAAGCCACCTCCAAGCATGTGGTGTTTCCCATTTCTATTTTAAACTGAGAGCGCTTGGACTTGGCTGTGGTTCGACTTGCTTCTCTATCCATTTTTTCCTTTTTTTTGTGTGTGTGTGTGCAGCAGATTTTTTGAGGAGCTGTATGCAAGGATCGTGGTGACCTATATTGCCCAGCTGAGCACTGAAATTTGGCAAAAAGAAACTGAAAGTAAGAAACTGGGCAGATACCTGTATATTGATTGTCCACAGGTCAAAAGGAAATTGCCTCATAAACTCGCATCTATCTTTGACCTTATCTTTGAAGCTTGCTCTTGCAACAGGAACATGACCCCCCCTCCCATGTCCTCTTTCCACCCCTACTGAATCTAAAGCCTTTTCACTGGTTTCACTTGACTTTTTGTCTTGCCATGCCTTGAGCACTTCCAGTTATCTCAAGTGCTTCTTGATCAAGCCTTTGCTTTCACACCATGAAGGTTGAATGATATCATCTCTCACCTACAAGGCTGAGGACTTCAGTTTCCTTGGATCATATGTGATACTTCCCCCAAATCATTTTAATGCCATCTTCTTGCTCCAAGATGTGCTGCAGCGTTTCTTTCTCTGCTGAGGCCTCTTGCCAGGTGCTTTGAAAATCAGTACCTTTTAAGATATATCAAGTTTCAGGCAAAAGCTGCCTGAAAACTACAGCCTCGCCTTTTATGTCAGGGGGTGTTAGGAATTCTTGCAATTAGAGGAGGCTCTTGTACCATTGCTTTAAAGGAAAGAAGTATTTATGTTTTCTATTTCTGTTCCTCAGAGGTACTAAAAGCTCTGCAGAAAAATAACTTGTTAACTTCCTGATGTGTTGGACATGGAATTATTTTTAACTTCCTAGAGCAGTTGTTTTAAAGGAGTTTGTATGTACCTTAGGCACTTGGCAGCGTGAGTGCTCAGTATTTTTTTCCTATCTGATTATGCTGTGCGGGTGCATGCTGCACTAACAGTTTAGGGTTCCTCTTCCATATGCATCTTATCTTCCTGAAAATAGTGTCTGGAGATGTCAGCTGTGTGAGGAGAGACTGATGGATTTATATCAGAAGAATCTTTTTGTCTAGCAGCTCTTCAGCACTGCACGCTGTTCAGAGTATCTCTTAAAAATAGAAAGTACTGGAGGAATATCAGCTTTGTCACGGCGGCGTTGTCATCAGTGCCAACTTGATTTGGCTAATCCCCAGTATTAGTAGGAGAAAGCCTGAGTTGCCCACGCAAGGTTCCCTGTGCCCCAGTTTTTAGAGTGCTTAGTGATATGTTTTGGAGGACTGTTTTGGAGTCTACAGCCAGGCCAGCACAAAGTGTGTGTACTCTCTTAACTTGTACCTAAGTGTGTTTTTCACTAGGAATGTAACGATGATGGTCTAGAAACTTCAGTTTTTCTGGAGATGCGTATTTATCTGCTGCAGGCCAATTTCATGTTATCGAGGAGCAAGGGTCATACAACAGTATGAATCCACCATCCAGAAAAAGCACAGAGATTGTTGCTTCCATTTTTATTACTCCCTGTGCTTGGCTCAAGTTTCACCTCCCAGGTCTACTCCTCAAAACTGGGATGTTCTTGAAAACGCTGTCAAATCTAGAAGTTTTTTTCCCATTGAATTGGTGGTTAAATTTCGGACAGTTTGATTATCCCTTGTTTTCATCCTCCTGAATGCTTCATCCAGTCAAACACTTCTGCATGTTTCCTTGCCACCCAGTTTTTATGTCCTGTTTTCCACATTGGCATTTTGCACCATTGGGTGCAATGAATGGCGAGATATATTTTAGTACTGTGTTATTGTCAATAGGTATTAAATTACTGGTTTGATTGTTTTTATAGGTTGTTTTTATAGCACAACTTTAGCAGGCAGTCAGTCATGCTTACAAAGTCTGTGTGAGGCACACCTCTTCAAATAGTCTGGAATGCTGTCCATGGAGCAATGATTACTTCCTTCTCAGAATAATCAAGAAACAGGAGTGGGATCAGCATTGTAAAAGGTTTATAATTTCTCCTCCATGGACTTTGTAGACCTGCAGGTTGTAAACCATTGAGAAGAATCACTGGTGCCCTCTTCATGTTGTTTTATGTCCACTACTGAATCCAATAAAATTGTCACCAAGGCGCAGCATTCAGTGTTCTTGCTCCTGCTCCCTGGGGGTGTCTGCACTCCCAGTTTCACCCTTTCTTCACTGGTTTTGGGGTGTTAGCACCTCTTCAAGCTTGAGAAGATCAGTGGCAAACTGGAGGCATGCGTGGCATTGCAGTGGCTGGCCAGGGCATCAGGGAGAACCTATGGGGAACATTGTCACGAGCATCCTCATAATCCTGTTTCGTGCCCTGCATGTAGTTTGTTAAGAGCTTGTTTGCCTTGGAGCTCGTTACAAAACATGCAAATCATATCAAAAGCTGCACGAGACGTAATTTTGCACCACTATGTGCATCTCGTCAAGCACGATTTCCTCCTGTCATCCCTTTCCGAGATACATTTGCACTTCAGCTCCCATATTTGGAGAGCTCTGGGGCCTGGACAGACTTTCTCATTCCCACAGAATTCTGGTGTTTCTAAGACTGTTTTGTGCTGAAGCCCCTGACCTAAATAAGGTTAAGGATCTGGGCTACACAATTAGCACCCAATGCCAAGAAAGGAAAAGCTAAGCTCGAGCCACCATTCCCCGCTTGGCCAGGGCTGGTCTGCGTGTGGGGCACTGTAGTCCTCTTGCATCCTTATGCTGTAAAGGCCATTCTTATGTCCAGCCGTCTCCGAGCCTGGCACGCAGGGGTCCTCTGTGACTGGGAAGCTTTCAAAACTCCTTCCTGCACTGTGATTGTGCAGCTAGAAGCTGGGATTGCTTCCAGCTCACTGAAGACACTCTGACATTGTTCCCTCCTAATCCCCTCCTTCTCTCAGAGTATGGTTTTTCGGAAGGCTAGCATGTTCCCTTGTTGGATTTCCATGCGGGAACACGAGCGGCAGTTCATGGGAATAGCATAACCCTGAATTAGCGATGAGCCAAGGCGGAGGGCGGCTGCATGGTGTGATGGTGGGATGAGCCTTTAGCTCTGTGGTGTGTTAGTGAGGATGCCTGGCTAGCCAGGCTGGCTTGTGGCCGTGCCCCATTTATCCACTTGCTGGCCTGCCAACAAGAAGCACAAATGTTTAGCGCTGGTGGGGCTGGGTTTCAGCAGGAAGAAACGCCGTCCCCCTATCCCCCTTCTTGCAGCCGTTCAGAGGATGATTCGCAACTGGTTTGCTGTTTCTTTTTGTGTGCTGGTAGCCTGGGGACATAAAAGCAGGTTAATGGGACAGGGGAGGAGGGTGCTTTCTACTGAACTGGCTTTTTTTCTTCACAAACCCAGATATAAGTAGAGAGAGAGAACAAGGTAATGAATAAATAGATATATTCAGATGTCTTTACAAGGACATCTTTCAGTGCAGGGATTTGACCTTGGAGGTTTGGATTGTATCATTTATAAGACGGTGGCCTTGAGGTCAACCCACGTGATACCTGAAGGTGCTGCTCCAGAAGATTTTGCACAGCTCTCAAGGCATTCACAGGTCCAAAGAGAAAGAGGAAGTAAAGAATGTACAGGAAATTTATTCCAGCTAAGTTGTATCACTTTTTCCTGCCTTCTAACAGGTCAGGAGCTCAGGTGAAGTTAGAAATTCTGGTACATCTGGCTGTACTACTGTTTCCTCTGCTGTTCCTTCCGATGTTATTAGCTGTGTGTATTTGGAGTGCTAAAGGAGATATTTGAGGAGAGGGAAGCTGGGATTGAATGAAAGCTGTGGTCCATGGAACACAGAGATGTGCTAGAGGAGCTTGTTCACAGAGTTTGATAGTTTGGGGTTTTTTCAGGGTTTCTCCTAATGATGAGAACCCGGAAACATCTATAACCATGAGCACCAGCCAGCATGGCTGGGATCCCTAAATTAATGTTGTATAGATGTTGGAGCCTCCTTTGCAGTGTCACGCTCTAACTTTCAAGTTTTGCCTCTTCTGAATATTCAAAAATGGTGAAGATAGTTTCTAAAAAAAATAGCAGGGTTAACTTGGAGCTACACCTAGAAGTTTTGCAGGTCTGTTGTCATCTGTAATCTCAAACCTTTTGCTTTCATCCCTCAGAGCCATGTCCTGTAGAAAAGGCTGCGTTCCTGGGAGATAGGACAGCTAAAGTGGGAGGTGGGTAGAATGCTCCACAGCCAGATCCCACAGTGATATGCATGATCTTAGATTGGATCTTAGGAAAAACTTCTTCGCCGAAAGGGTTGCCAAGTATTGGAATAGGCTACCAAGGGAAGTGGTTGAGTTGCCAGCCCTGGAGGTATTTAAAAGACGTGTAGATGCAGTGCTTAGGGACACGGTTTCGTGGTGGACTTGGTGGTGTCAGGTTAATGTTTTGAGCTGGTGATCTTGGAGGTCTTTTCCAACCTAAATGTTTCTATGATTCTATGGTTTGCCACTGTCTGCTGTGAGTTTTTGATCACATCCTGGTGTGATGTAATGGCCCAGCAGTCTGAGACACATTGCTCCACCTCCCCCAGCTAACCCACATCCCTTTCACCCCTCACTTCCTGTAGACACGATGGGTATTTCCCTTCTTGAAAGAGGACTTTAAAGCATTATTGTGTTTTGGGATGGGGGTAGGGGAGAGAGGAAATCAAAAGCCCAGCATGCTGGCTCTGCTGACTTAGGAAATCAGATGGTTTGCCTTGTGAGAGATTTCTTCAGTGCAGAGCTGGTAGTGAGGTGGTTTGTGGCAATGTTGACTAATTCATGTTTTCCTGCCAGAGGAGGGGGGCAGATTGATCCCAACAAAGTGTTGGCTCAGCCTCATGGTGTAACCAAACTCCCTTTTCGCGCTTTGTATCTGTGCACGCACAAGTTGCCCCTTCTTGCTCATCAGAACAGGTTGTCTCCCTGGTTCTGGCTCTTTTGCTGTGTGTCAGGGCAACGAGCATTCGTTTGGGCGCTTTATGTCTGCACAGAAACTCCACCGTCGTTACCGTGTATGCACGGGGGTAATGGCTTCTTACATGGCTGGAAAAAAGCCGAGTTGTTTTTGACTTTCATAAAGTAGCAACTGGTATCCAGTAACCTGGATTTCCTTGCATAGGCAGAAGTTGTGCCATTGGCTGCCTGCTGCCTGTGCATGGCCACTCCTCCTGTGTGGTCAGCAAACTTCAGCTGGTGAGAGGTTTTGTAGTGATCAGGGCTCTGGGAAGAGCACCCTGCCATCCAGCCCTTTTAAATGAAGGGAGGAGCATCGCTGCTGAAGATCTGTTCCAGCGGTAGCTCAGCCTCTTTTTCTTCCCATGATGACTACTGAAATGTATCATTTTTTTGCCTGAACTATTTGTGCTTTTCTCTGAAGAGGAGAAGGGCAATTTAAAATTCTCCCTTCTGCTCCCTTCTTCTACCCTGCTTTTCTGGGAAAGCTGTCCTTAGCATTCTTCTCCGTGCTTATGTCATGAGATACGTTACATATGCTGTCATCTCCTCCCGATGTTCTCCTGAAAGAGGAAGGCATAACTGCAGCCTCTGTAGCCTTTCTTCCCCAAGGGTACGGCTTCTTTCCTCATCCTCCTGTGTCACTACATGGTCATTTGTACATCTGGCACTGTCCAAGTGGGACCACCCAATCTCGCCATCATTGCCTTGCTGAGCATCCTGCGGACTCAATAAGAGGTTGGCTATGACCTACGGTGTCACCCAGAGACCCGTCCTACCTCTTTGCTCCATTAGGACTCACGTTTTTGTTTCCTCATGCTCCTGTCTCCAAGGATGGTGCTGCTTCACAGTGACCTTACTGAGATGCCAAAATTGCCATCTTGCACTCAGCATTTTTTATTCAATAAAGTGACTGGATGCTGCTGTACCTGCTTTCTTTTCATCATCTGTGTCATGGCCAGTCTTTTCCTGAATATTGGGGTTTCAGGCATTGGGGGAGCGGTTGTGATTTTCCTTGCTGGCTTATATGTATATGCCACAGTAGGGTTATCACTTCCTTAGTATTTTATTGCTTAAGCTAGTGAAGTTGGTGAGCATCTAAGGGATCACAGGCAGTTCAGCTGTAGATTAAGACTCAGGAAGCCCCAGGTGCCTTATTGGCATCGTGCATGAGAGAAGCCAGCCTGATGAGGGGACTGCGCCTTCCAAGGTGCTGTTCCATGGACTCCCCTTCATCAGGAGAACGTGTGGAGGCTTTCCTTCTCGCTGGGTATCCTGGCCACCTGGACTGCAAACCAAAATCAGTCCCACTGAAGTGATTAATGTGTCTGGAAGCTTCAGTACCTTTAACGTATGCTGCACATCTGCAAAAAACTGGAATGCTTAGCCAAGGCGAATGGAAAGGGGAATTGGTAAATGGCTTCTGCCTCCAAACCCCTTCTCCTTTCTGAGCCTTTAGTCATGGAGCAATGAACAGGAAAAGGAATGAAATCACCTTTTTGATGCTGTGTAGGTATGCTAGAGTTATGCCCTGTTAAAAGTTCAGTAAACGCTATTAACCTTTCTTACACTGCTAGGACTTGCGTAACATCAGGAACTTCGTTCCCTTACAGTGGTACAGAGGCTGTGTGGTGTGTGTGCTATTTTTCTCTTTTCTCTATAAAGCAAAAAAGACATGTTGTTTTTGCTTAACCAAGGGAGATAAGAGAACTTCCTCTTATTCCATCCTGTGGCAACGCAATCCCAACCATGTACTATCCAACTGAATTTAAGCAAGTGGAGACGTCTGCCTTTGGCAATTTTTATTTTTATTAGTGAGAGAGAGCGAGAGTCAGTGTTCCTCCTCTTTCATTGTGAATCCGAGTAACCCCTAAGATGTCTGGCTGGATCCCTGCCTGTGCAGGGTTACTTCAGTTCAGGGAATGCACACTGCTGCAGCTCGTGGCAGGCTGCGTCCACTCACAGGCAAAGCGCCTTAAATCTTTGCCCTACACATGCTGTGTAGCACAAATAAGAAGATGCTGAGAATCATGTGTTTAGCAAAATCTCCTTTCCACGGCTCTTTGAAGAGCTTTAAAAAGATTTATTTTTTTTTTTAATCCCCGACAAGCTCACAGTCTTTTAAAATTAGAAGGATTCAGGATTTTGCTTTTAAGTTCACCTGTACCCTCTGTAAAGAAAAACCTTTGGTGACAGAGCTGACACAGGAGAATCATGTTTATTGTCCACTATTATGCATCTGGTAGAGCAGATCTGACAAGCCCTCCTTTCTTTAGACCCTAAATCTTTCCTTTTTTTCTTAGTGGATACTAGCAGGCTGGTTGAATAGAATTCCTCCATAGGTGCAGTCCTCTGCAATTTATGTAATAGTCATTTCTGCAACTTTCTATAGTAACTCGTTACATACCTTCATGCTGGCTGTGCACTGCAGCAGTTGTGACAGTTTGCAGGCATCAGTGTTTATCAAGAGCTTTAAAATAAAATTAATGACCCTTTCCATCCTCCCAGCCTTTGTGATTTCTTAGGTGCTCTGCTTTTGGTTTGAATTTTTGTTTATTTTGGCTTATTTTTTAAATAGCATATGGCCATTTACGATTAAGCTGCAGCTGTGCAGTGTTTGGGGATTTATTCGATGCCCTTTGAGAAAGAGACAGCCTAGAACTTCTGTTGCTTAACAGGGCCTTGCTGAGAAGAAGACTCTGACACTTCCTGTGGCTGTCCTGTGCTTCTAAAGTACCACTTGTCATCTACCAGGTTTTTCCTCTGCCTCCACCTCCATAATTAATCCTCCACAAACCAGTGCTTGCAATTTGTAATCAAAATTATAGCTAGGAGCTATTTGACTAAATGGAGGGGGAGGGGAGGAGGAAGGGGGGCTACTACAAAAATCAGAGGAATGATCCGAATAGCAAAGAGTAAATGCTGAAGTAATGAATAACGCATTAATGCTGTCCTTAAGTAGGAGCCTTGCACACTATATAATTAGCACTTATATAATGTGTATGCTTTCCTGCACTGTAAAATGTCTGCATGAGGAACTAAAACGTGAGGTGGCCTAAGTGGAGTAGACTGTGGCTGGGAACTGTAGCCGCTCTGGGTCTGCCCCACCTCCATCTCTGACACGATGCTGGATGGGTGCTGTCTCTTCTCTGTGGCTTCAGGCACATTCTGATGGCTGAAGAAGAAGCACGTGTTCTTGAGATCTCCCGCTAGCTGCTCATTACTCTTTCTCAGCACCCGGAGCTGATCCAGGTTAATCTGGGAGCTTCTTGTCTGCCGAGTAAATTGGCTTCACTTAAACAGCTGCAGAATACAGCTTGCTGAGCAGGAGTGATGCTCAGACCACGTCGTCTGCAGTTGCAAGAGACAATCAGACTATGCCCTGGCTATTTGGGGCATCACCACTTGCTGCCTCTGTAAACCATGTGGAAGTCCACAGGGAATGGTGTATGAAGACATTAAATTACACAGGCAGGAGAGCTGCTGTGTGGTGGGAACATGGCACGGGGAGAGATTTTCCAGGTGGTCACCTCTGGCATTTGGTCAGTCCTGCTGCCCATTGAGGGAGACAGAGCCCTGCCATATGGCCAGCATGGTGCTGGCACTGGGAGCTGGGTGCCTGGGCAGTGCTGTTGTGTTTCAGCGTGATGCTGCTCTGCCTGGCCTTGTTCAGCTGTGCCGCACTATTCCTTCTCAAATCCGAGCACTTGGAGACTGACACTAATGCTCATTTGTTTGCTTTTTTTTTTTTTTTAAATACTCTGACAAATGCAGTGGTTCTATTTGCTAGAAAGTCATGGCTCATGCTGTTGAAATTGCAGGAATTGCTCTAGAAATGACATTGGGTTCTAGCTTGGTTGCTGTTCTGCTCATTCATCTGGAGTTTCAGGAGGCTCCACTTTGATGGTGTTTCTCTTGAGCTTCCACAGCACATGGCTTTTCCTTATGACCAAGAAGAAACTGTGAGCTGTCGTGCTCCTGTGCACAGTCCTCAGCTGCAGGGAAGCATTTACTAGGCAGGCCGCTGTACACAGTGTTTCTGCAGACATTGGCCAAAAGATCTGCTTTTGTAACAGTGCCAATGATCGCAGGCGATACAAGCTTCTGTGTGTGTACCCAAGTAACACTCTTGATTTGAAACTTGCTATTCCACACGTAAGTATTCCACAATTTAAAACTCTCAGTGATAACTTCCGTGTCAGAAATTTAAGATTTTTCTTCTTCTGTAGGAGAAATAGATCACTTTAATGAGGCTCCTTTACTGATGGGGCTTGTCCTGATCTCAAAGTCATAACATACTAGAGCAAAGAGGCTTGCTGTGATAAGTGAGTGTAAAGGAACTCAACTGTGCTATATTCTAAGCACATTATAGAACAAGGGGAGAAACCTTCTGCTGTGCTTTCTTCAAGGGAACTTTTAACATGGCACATTAATAAACCCATTCCAGAAAATGCCACACAGTTTAGGACCTAGGCAGGAGCTCAGATAAAGGATTAGTTGTCCTCCACCTACCTCATTCCTGAGGTGTGACTGGTTTGGCTGTGGTCTCGTCATTGGTGAGAAATCCCTTTTGTGTATCTTGTGGTCAAATATTTCACAACAGCGTGTCATCTGCTGTGGGGAGCAGCTTCAATTTTGACAGCAGGCTGCAGCCCAGAAAGCCTGGGAAGCACCAGATGAGACGCTCATGTGGACAGTGGTGGCATCCCGTTACGTGAGATGAGAGCAGCAGAGAAAGTGGAGAAGCCCTTTGCCTGCTTTGCCGTGTGTCTCGCTCTGTCCTCTGAAGAATCTGGCACAAGCTGCTGTTGGGGTGGGGGAAAGAAAACATTACTTGACCCCCTGTGTCTGGTCAGATAAGCCTCTTCCTTTGTCAACAAAGACTGTTGTAGCAGTATATATTTGCTACACAGGGTAATTATTCTTTATGATGAGTAATAAGTTACTATGCTCTATAACAGTGTGTAATTTGAGGGAGTGGCCACTGTGGCAGATGGTAGCCCTTGAATCCAGAAGATCCTGAAGAAACTCAGCTGTGTCAACAAAGCCCTGTGAGGCTCAAATGGAAGCCCATAGCCCAGCACTGCAGGTGAAATAACTCTGTGCTTTAGTACAAGCGGGCAGTTGGTTGGTTTGGGATCTTCAGAACAGGCATGAAAAGAAGCTTCCTCACTCAGAAGCTGGTGCAGCACTGGAAGATGTTATCTCAAGGTTATGGTGTCTTAGTGTTTTAGAGGTTTTCAAGACTCAGCTGGGTGAAGCTACAGCTGACCTCATGATAGCCCTGTGTTGAGGATGCTGCTGCATGAAATGGTCTCTTTTGACCAATGTTTGTGGTTCTGCAGTGCTGCTAGAGACAGGCACACAGGATTTGGTTGGTAGAGGATTCTTCTCTTTGCCACACACAGTCTCAAGGAATTTCCTGAGATGCAGTAGAAAAAGTGAATGGTAGCAGCCTGTGGAAATAGGCCGTAGTCTGCTCGGCTGCATGTTTATGTTGCTTATACTTCCTTTTTGAGTGGTCTGTCCCTTCTGCTTGGTGTATCTGTGCCAGCAAACTGAGCAGAGGCTGGTTTGAGGACAGCTGTTGGCTGGGAGAGTGTCAACTCAGCCAGTTTTTCTGACTTTGAGAACTGGGGACGGATTACATTTGCTCCCGGATTAGAGTTACAGCTATGTGATGCATCCCCTGGAGGTTTAAATCAAAACCTTTCCGTGTTACTCCGATACTCAGAGCAAAGGCTATATGCGGTTGTGGCTTTTGGCTAACCAGAGGCTTAAGCTTCACATAACCCTCATCACACTTCAAAGTCATAATTAAAGTACAAAACAACTGGACTGATAGAAAGACAGTCTGGTCTGTTATTTCGGTTAAAGTTATATAAATGGTATTTCAAATACCCCATAAGCTAAATTCCCTTTTCTAATTCTGTATGATGTGATGTTGTAGATGAAGCTGATAGGATAATTTTGTAATTAGCTCTTGAAAAGAAGGCTTTTAACTTCTTACCCTTATTTGACAGGTAGTTTTCTTACCTAATTTGTGATTTCTGTGGGCTCTTGCGGATGCAACCTGAGTATTGGCTGACTGTTGTTTTCTGACTACAATATTCTTTGCATTTCTGGCAACCTAGGAGTGTAGCATCAGTGTAAACAAAATTCTTTATGGCTTGACATCAACACCACTTGTAAATAGTGGTGAAGACTGACAGAAGGCTGAGGTGTCTTCTGTGGCTTTTCTGACATTTAAAGGCTTGGGTGCATGCAAGACGGAGGAGTGTCACCTTCACTGGTATGCAAAGCTTGGGTTTTCTGTCTTTGCTATCTCTGGCCTGCTTATTTTCACGGTTTTCCATTTCTTCACTTTGTGTTTTGGACTGTGCAATTGACCTCAGTTTTAGGAGGATGAAGGCTGATATTAATTCAAAGCTTGGGCTGTTCTGTTTTCAGTAACCTTCGAGTGGGCTAGCTGAGTGACAGTTTTGAGAAATTCTCATCTATTGTGACCTTTCCTTCACCATATGGGATAGATGCTGTAAAGAGAGCAACCCAGTTGTAGGCAGTGGGTCCTGATGCCACTCCTGTGCGTGGAGCAGCAGATGGCTGTGCTGACTGACACTCCACTCTGTTGACATGCAGACTCGATAGCGTTAGGCTAGGCCTGTGCTGGAGACTTTTGTTGGAGTAAAAATGCACGAGTGTTATCTTGTTAAACCCACAGTTTTCACCCCTCTCATGGTGACAAGGTCTCAGTCACCTTGACAAAGTCTTTGGATGCCTGCTCCTTGCCCTTGCAGAGCGCTGGTGTCAAGATCTTGTCACCAGCTTCCCAAGCTCCACTCTAGGAATACGGGTGGACTGGCTTTTGGCCACAGAATGGAAGTCCTTAAAACGTACGGGCTGTCTGCTAATACAGTTTCTGCTTTGTTTTCCACCTGTTATAATGCTGCACTTCATTTTAGCCTTTTTTGTCAAAATGTCCTTGAATTTGTAAGACAACATAAGCTGCTCATGAAAGAGCCATGGAGAAAGTGCACTTGACCAAAGCACTGCTCTTGGTTTCTGTAGTGCTCCTTTTGCCTTGTCACAGTGCCTTTCCTCAGTGATTTCCTGGGGTCCCTCGGAGCATTTCTTGTGCACATTCTTCTGTTTTAATACCCGGTGTTTAGCATCCTCCATCACTTAAACAATTCCAGTTTGGCACAAAGTCTTCTGCAAAAGATGCTCATATGAAATGCACAATAGCTGTGGCGCTCCGCCAACTTTGTCAAAGTAGGAGCCAACTCTTGAGGGTTGATCTCTTTCTTAAGAGTGTGCTGTAAGAAACGTCAGAGTTCTATATCCAGATTCAGCCAGGAGGCTTCAATACTCTTTGCACAACACCAGGCTAAATCTTAGTGGCACTCAGATGTCACCAGATGATCGTGGTTGTACTGCCATAAAACTGCAGCATTGCTCTTGAGCAAGTATTTTGCCAAACAAACTGACTTTTGCTGTATTCCTCTGTAATTATTTTAACTGTGTAAACTCATTTTTCTGAGATGAGGCTATGCATGTGTGGTAGAGTAATACTGCACTAAGTTTCACGTAAGAGCTTGATAGCATATTGTTCACATGCCTAATGGAGAAAGGGAAGCAGGCTATTTCAAATCACATTTTATTTTGCAGGGACACAGAGGTATATTTTTAAAGTAGAATCCCTATTAACCACTTTACCTCCCCAGGCCCAGTAATTCTGCTGGTAGCTTTGTAATTCATGGCAGAATGGTAGTGTGGTGGTGTGCCCTTTCCCAAGCATATTCATTTCATTTAACTGGAGACTACTCAGTTTTTCCACTGCTGCGGTAGGGCAGGATTGGGTGGGAAAAGGTGCTGTTTCTGGAACTAAGACTCTCTACCCCAGCAGGGAATGATTCAGAAAATCCAGAAAAAGAGCCAAATGCCAGAGACTGTGTACACTATAACATGAGGCCTATATTTGGAAGCTCTAAGTCACCTTTGATTTTTATGACCTTCTAAATTTTTGTTTTCAATCTTGGTCTCCTCCCTTGTTAGACAGATTTGAATAATTCAGTGCAAGTTAAATAAGTTGTTCATGTCCAGTTTTAATGACTCAAAAGAAATCAATGTTGCCACAAACACAACATTCTCTGTGAGTCTTTCTCTTCCTGCGGAATTATAGGGAAACAGGCATCCTTTGAAAAATTAAAAAATAAAATCCTACTACTGTGGACATTATACAGAGGATTTTGCCCAACTTCAAAACAACTGAGCATAAGGTGAACTGGTTTGAATGGAGACATTATTGCTCTTAGCTAAATATAGTAAGAAATTAAATACTGGGGAAGAAAAATACGTTTTATCATTATATGAATTAAACTAAAAGCCAACTCCCCTCCCTCCCCTTTTTTTTAATGCAGGCAACTGATTTTGGTTTGCCGTCTGTCAGAAGTGAGTTGCAACAGCTGGTGTAATTTTTTTGTGCGTAAATATAACACACATATAGACACACGTGCCACTTGCAGTAGTACTCTCTTCTGTTGCCTGAATTATCGTGCAGTGAAGTGTTTGTCATGGAAGCAATCAGTGAAGTTGGAGGTGGAAGTGGTGACAGAGAAGCCTGCTGGACTGTCACCCTGAGTTTTGAATGATTTTGGGAGTTCGGCTGCATTGCCCCTGCATGTACCTGGTCCCTGTTAGTATTTATGTATGGACAAGATTGCTGTGTTTAGTATAATTTAATATGGGTAATTGATTTACTGCTTCTTTATTCATTAGGCTACTATTGTGTAGTCATTATGTTCCTGGCAGTCCCAGGCCTTTTGTGGTTTCGTCTCATGAGTTTGGGAATTTGGGACGTATTTTCAGCTGCCTAGTCTATTTTAAACTCTCTTTTAAAATAAAAAAATAAAAAATCAACAAATAATGGGTTAGAACAGATTGATCCTTTTGAGCCATTTGCCTAATTAACCTTTGCCTCTCAGGAATCAGCTTTGATTCTGTTCAATCAAGTGCAGTGTATCCCAGCCCTTAATAACCAGCATTTGTTCTGAGGACCTTGGAAGTCTTCCCTGACTTTTGCTTTTCTAACTGCTACCACTCTCTTGGCATTGCACCAGTTTGGAGAGACAGAACTGGAGAAGGACAGGAAAGAATAATAACAGGATATCAAGAGAAAAGGCCACAGGATGGCCTCTAACTTAGTCAAGTGTTTCTAAAAAGTACAGTTAGCACCCTGCTTGAGTCTTCAGTACTCTGTACCTCAAATGCAGATTTATGAACCTAATAATGAAAGAAAGGACAGTATTTATGTGTGCATTGCATGCACCCAAAGGACGACCCTTTTGTGACTTCCTCTAGTGTAAAAGTTTGAGGGAATCTTCAGAGAGACTTTATCCAAGTAGAAATTATGTCCTGTCTCCTTCCCCCCTTACCTGAAAAAAGGAAAGAATTAGGCCCAAGATCTGATCCTCTACGTTGAGAAAGAGGTAAATAGGACTCTTCCCTGTTGCTCCTAACTCCCTCTCTATGATAGAACCCCCAGAATTTGCACAAATGTCCTGCAAAAGCATCACTGCCTCACAACTTGGGAGGCACTTTTTCTGGGTAGATGGATAAGAGTGATGTTTCTTTAGCATCACAGATATTCTGTGACTTTTGAGCAGCTCTCCTCTTAATTTTGCTGAGTGTGACCTGCTCTGCTTACTGATGTACTGAAAGTCTGTATGCACAGCAGCATGGATTTTATCCATTTGGAAATAGCTTGGGTTGGGTGTTTCCAAGGAGGTGGTCGAGGCCTTCCAGGTCTCATTACACGTGGCCATTCACATGTTTTCTGCAGTTGGTTGTGGTTTGGGTCATTGTGAGTATGTTTTATTCCCTTCCAGAATTCTAGGAAGAAGTTTGCTGTTCTTGCAACCTTTTTGGTTTTTCTCTTGTGCATTGGGAATACACAATGCCCAGAGTTTATGAATCATCGTTCTGCTCCTGCTATGATACAGCTGCACTGAAACCACAGCATCAGCTGAGCGTAAAGCAGATCCTCAGTGCAAAGTTCATGGGTCCTGCAAAGTGATGGCTTTGCTGGAAGTTTAGGGCAGAGAACAGCAAGTAGAGAGCATCCCTGAACCCAGGGAACCACTGAAATAGGAAAGAAAAGAAATAAACTCTTTCAGTTGCCTCCTGCCTTATAATGCTGCTGTTCTCCCCCTTCAACTCTCAGTAGTAACCATCCATAATTCATGTTTTCCCTCTTCTAGTTCCATTACAGTTTCCTTTCTCCCCATGACAAATACTTCAATCACTCACATAATGTAATAGGATCCATGAATGCAAACATCAGGGTGGGAGTGTTTGTGTGGCCTGCACTGCATTGCCAATTTGCTTGATGGATTTCAGCTTCTCTGCTCCTTCCATTTACTCCTGGTTCCTTTTCCAGCTGCGGTGCCTTGATCTGCTTTTTGGTTTCAGACCATGCTGCAGGCAAATCAGCAATGACTAGACATTGAAGAATGTCTGCTTTCATCCCGATGAGGAAGCTGCAGAAAAAGTAGCCCTAAATAAATTCACCTATATACAGTTGTATATATATATGAATGTTTTGAAAATTATATATTATAACATGTATATGATCTGTTTTATGGGTATCTATAGTATAGATAGATATAAATACATTTAATATGTAGGAAATGCAGCTCCCTAATTTTATTATAATTTCTTCTTACTGTAGATATATTTTTTCCTGAGAATCTTCCAACATATTTTGTGTCATTAGCTGGCAGTTAGTCCAAAGCAATATGGCATGGTATTCCCATCCAAGCCCATCAGCTTACTTCATAAGCTCTCTGGTGGCTTCCAGCAGCCGTTAAGATGTGGCAGCAGACACAGTTTTTCCTTCCATTTAAGGAGTGATTGAGAAGATGCAGATGCTTGTATCGGAAAAGGAGAAACTGGCTTTTTTTCTCATCCAACTTCATAGGGGTAGATGGAGGAAGTGTATAAGGCTGAAAGTTATTGAGCATGTTTTTCTTTCCTCCTCCTGCTTTTGTTTTTATGGGGATGTGAGTGAACAGGGTCTTGGGGTGGAAAGACAACTTTGTAAATGGGATATGCCAGCAAAAATAAGATGGGTTTTTATAGTGCACGCATTGATGGAAGTCTTAAAGGTTGCTCCTTCACTGTAAAGGCACCCCACTTAGGTGACCCATTGGCCTGGGTCAGTATGGGCAACCCTGAAAAAGGAGTGGCACAGATCCGTTTGCAGCCCCAGGGTGCTCAGACTTGCTCCTCCATCATCTCACCATGTTAAACATAGTCTGCCATGCTATTGGTAGGAGCCTGCTGTTCTTTCACCTGCCCTTGTGCAAGGTAATCATCACAGGGGCAGACAGAGTCAGGAAGAGGGGCCTGGGGTCCCATTAGGCATTAGCGGCAAGGGACAACTCCAGCAGCAACTCTGTATTTAAAACAAACAGCCAAAAAACAAAACCCCACCCCTCCACCCCCTCTATACACACCACACAGCACCCCCACCACCTCTGCCCACATTCGTTTAAGCCACAAGCTCTGTGTTTTTCCATCTTTGTCGCTTTTGGGCTGTTATCTTTCCCTGCTCTTCATGTATTTCCCAAAGCGGCACATGCTTGATGCCTAAGCATCTGGCTATGCTTAAAACAATTAGAAAACAGTTAATCACAGCCCTTAATCTCGAGCTGTCAACAGCTGGGGCAGCAGGGACCACCCCAGCCCTCACAGGGAACACACGCGTGGGCAGCTTCCCCATCCTTATTATTACTCACCCTGTCATCCGGCAAACGCCAAAGGAAAAACAGGGGCCGCAGTGTGAATAGTGATGAGCGTGCCCCTTCAGCAGCAGGGCTGGAGACTAAGGTGAGGGATGGGGAGAGCAGGCAGCTGATGGACAGTGATCCCTCCAAGGTACCCGGTGCCATTAGCACAGCTCAGCTACATTTTTTTTCTTTTTTTAGTCCAACACATTTCATGCCCATCTCTTAGAGCAGAATAGATTTATGAGTTTGCATAGATTTTTCAGATACAATTTTGGCGTAGAGATTGGTGACCCAAGTGATTTTGTCCTGTTCTTTTTGTTAACTAAATTACGCTTGAGTCTGTCATTAAGCACTTCAGTTACATGCACCCATGCTCTACTCTTAGATATGTAAGTGATCCATAAAACTTCATCGTGGGCCATAACATGTTTGTGGGATCTTATCTCAAGAACAAAGAGGAAGAGTTTGTGGACAAAAAGGGAAGGAGAAAGGAATTATTTAATGTTGCTCGAAATGGTTTGGTGTTTAGTGGTTTTTGCATGGGCTGTTTATAATAATGTCTTTGAGTCCAGCTGAAGCAAGATTTGGTATGGATGTATGCTGAAGAAGGAGGCAGAAAAGCAAGAGAAGTCAAATTGCATTTCTCAATGTTGTTAACTTTAGGCTTATGCACTGGCTGATAGAAAGCATGAGGCTTTTGGAAAAACTCAGGCCTGGAGCAAATTTATGTAATTGAGCTTTTGTAGGGCACCGTTGTGGGGCCAAGTGTTCGCTTAAACACTTCACTGAGTCTCTGATTGCTGAACTTAATGCTTCACATTTTCCTCATTTTCTCCTCTTTCCCTTTTCCTCAAAATTACCAGGTTCTGCACTGAATGGAAGCCTCAGCTCCATGCTGTGCTCAGCTCAGCAGACATAGGTCACTGTGCTCAGTGGTGCTCTGCTCTGGGGACCCTCTCTCTTGATGGTGGCAGCCAGGTGACCTGTGTCCTGCAGTTCTAGTTCTGAGCAGGGGTGGTCCAGAAACTGACTGTAATTCTAAAAACCTTTCTACCCCTAAAGCACCCTTCAGGCTGGTTTTGGAGGAAGCAGCTTCTCTTCCTCAGGTGAGGACCTCAGGTGCGTTCTGCATGGATGGATCTGGGATCTGCCTTGTGCGGCAGTCTCAGTCCATTCCATCTGCCTTGCTGCAGAGCTATAGGTTCACTGGTTTGCAGGCAGATGACCCTGTAGTGGTTCTTAAGAAAGCCCCAATATTCCCCACTGCAAGAGCAGATGGGATTTTGTGGCCAATGGGAATTCAAGCTGGGAAGTGAAGCCCAGTGCAAATCAAACGTGGTCATGATGGCTCAGGGTGAACAGGAATGCACCAGCCAGCAAGGGACCTATCTGCAAGTTTGCAGCCTTGAAAAAGGCTGCCAAAAAGACTTAAATTCCTCCTGGGTATGTGGGATTAGAAAGAGAAACCCAATGCTACTTGTTTTTGAGTAGGAAGTCTTTGAGGAAAGGGTTGCAATGATACCCTGAGGTGTAGAAATGTGCTGTAGCTATAGGCATTTGCTCAGCACTGTGACTAATCTTCTGGAAACCAAAAGGAATTCCCTTAGAGGAGAATGCCATGCGTCACCCATGGCCAAAAAAAGAGGGAGTCGTGTTTCCTTGACAGCACATCATGTTTGCATATTTTCAGTGCTGGAGGAGAGTCCTTCATCCTGATCACTGCATGTTTTCAAGTATTTTGAGTGTGCCTGGGGTGCCAGGATGTTAATTTCAATAGTTTTGTTTAAATAGATCATTTGAGTAATTCAGTCAGTGAGTATTTTTAATAGAGTTTCAGATTCAAGCAGAGCCATTTTCAGTCTAGTTACTCATATTACAGCTTTCTTTACCAGTTTATTTTAAAGCTGGTAGGTTAGAACAGGCTCTCTAGGAGCCATAAGGTTTCGTTGGGAAATATGATTTTTCTACGACTTTATTCATGAGTTAGTGTTTGCACAACACGGGTGAGGATGAAAGATAAAATGCCAAGGGTATATATAAACAGAGTACTTGAGTGTTGTGTTGTAGACTGCAAGAGCTTGGGCTTCAGCACTGGCTTTTGGTAACTCTATTTGCATTTTATTTGAGATTTTTTTGATTGGAGACTTCCTCCCCCTCTCCACCCCCAGCTACTGACTGTATTCCCATCTACTTTGAAATCCTTGGTGAACGAAAAAGCTACAAACAGCAGATGAAGTTATGAGCTGCTCTCAGTGGTTGTAAGATTGCTGATGTAGTGCCTAAATAAGCAGCCTGATTTATTTTTGAAGCATCAAATGCCCAAAGAAGCTGCATTTCCAAGCTGACATTGCATCAAGTGGCACATACTAATGTTGCTTGGAACTGCTGGAAGAAATAGCAGTAAATAACTGGTTATCAAGAGCAATTTTCCAGGTAGTGGTCTGTAATCCAATGTACAGAGACAGCATCTGTGACGGTGCTTTAAGGAAAGGATCTTGCAGCTGGTTGTGTAAAGGCTGATGCTTGTGTTTGCAGATTCCTTTTGACCAAGAAAAAATACCTGAGGTATTTTCAGGTGTCACCTGAGGAGAAAAGAGTAGAGTACTGGGCAAACATTGATCTCTCAATTTGTAACAGCAGCGGAAGTCTTTTTCTCTCCAGGAATCAAACCAACGTTGCTGCGAATCATGTAGCAACTTTGTATTGAAATTTGATTCTGACCCTGCATATGCAGTATCTCTGCAAGATGTAAAACCTTTGTATGGGTTCTTCACCTCTGAATAAGCGTACAGCATCTCCATTATGTAATGAAATAAAGTAAAAAGATTCCTGCTCCCTGTTTCATTACTTGCTGCCGTGTGACTGGATACTTCGTTTTAAATAAACACATACCAGTTGAGAAAGTTCTTGTGGGGCTTTGCAGATGTAAATGGGAAGGAAAGTAGCTTTGTTAGAAGCATCTGCAACCTTGATTGATTCGATTAAGTAATCAAAAAGTCTCTAGCTTCAAAAAGAAAAAAAAACCAGAAGTAATTTGCATACCCCCAACCCATGTACACACAGACTTGAAGCCACCTTTGCAGCAGCCCAGGTGGCTGTGAGCACCCTGTGTGTTAGCCTACATCCCCCTCACCATTCTTGTGTTCTTCTCAAGTGCACTGCAACAGAGGTGAGTCATCCAAAACCAAGAGGTCACTCCTGAATTGAGAGATAGGTCTTGACTGTGGCTGCACTGATACTGCCTGGGTTACTGGACTTTGTTCTAAAAGGTGCATCCACTGAGGCTCCTTCTGAGTTGAACACGGTACTTCAGTGTTTTTTAGATGGAGCTGCTGCCTTTGCTTGCTGCCCAGCCCATCTTTATTTTGCATGCTGACTGGATTACAAGGAAAATGATGTTTAAAAATACCTTGTATTGGTTTTGTACTTCCCCTAAGTGCCTTCCAGTTCAGCTGAATGTGTGTGTGTGCAGCCTAGTGCGCTCACCAAACAGTAACACCAAATCACATGTCCCCTGCTACCACAGTGGTTGGGCTTTAATGGAATACCTTTTTCATTTTCCTGATTATCCCATCATTTTCTGAACCATCTCCACCCTCTTTGTCTTGGCAGTGATAGTCTCTTCAGACTAGAAATGTATTGTCTGTGGCTATTTTATAATTCATTGGATATAGGCTTTTTATGATACCTTGAAGACACTGAAAGCTAGAAGTCCATTAAAGTGAGAGCACATTGGTGTTTAGGGATTAGGCTGTGAATACCTGCAGTGGAAAACCATAGAAGGACAGGACAAAAACTGCGCTTTGCCAGCTGCTGTTGCAGGATGGATGTACATAATTAGCATATAAGGTGCCAGTGGATGTTCAAGAATTATGCAATATTGCTCTGAGGTTTTGAAAGGCTAATAAAACTTTTTGTATTATATCCTTTGGCAGACTCTTATGTTGACTATTCACACCTTCTTGAATATGAGCTTTTAACTATACTGGCTTTTTACTATGTCTGTGTGCAGGGTGGTGAGAGTAATTTAAACAATATTTATATGCATCATTTGATTCTTCTGTTGCCATGCAAATGTTTTTGTATCCTTGGGTAAAGGAAATTATCCTCTGGAGTCCAAGGATAATATATTAAGTGACTGTGTTTAAGACTGGGTAAGGGAAGTGAGCGTGAGGAGTTGCAGCACAGGTGTAGAATCCTGCTTGAGTAACTCTCATAGCCTTGTTCTCATAGCCTTGTTGAAGTGAATGAAATTCAGTGTGCAGGATTTAGCCCCTAGAGGTAAACTTAGAAAAGATTCAGTAGGTGAAGAAACTTGGGATTGATTAGCAAAGGGCATTACAAGAATCATAATTGTGGATTATCTTTTTACTCTGCTTTTAAACAGTGGTGTACATTTCCCTCATCTCTCCCTCAAATTTCTTGAGCTGGGTTGCCTTAATTACTGCACCTCATATATAATACTGTAAATCCCTGGGAATGGCTGTTGTGGGTCTCATAGAAACCTGTTGACACTGAGGAGCAAAACTGACTACAACTGATAGAAATGTCTAGAATATTTTTCTGTGTTTGTCATTCAGAAGATCCTTTGGTGTTAATTTGGGTTATTACAGAAGTGATGATTAATGCAGTTTCTCTGTAAGGTGAATTCAGATACACTTGTTATATGGAAATAAAAAAATCTGCTTGTGATGGCTAATTCAAGGCAAACAAAGTGACATTGTCTCTCTTGATTTATTTTGTTTCATCATGAGCATTTCTTGCATTTCTTTTGTCAAGAGAGAAGGTAAAAAGAGAGCTTCAGTTCTGCTGTTTCTTCGATTTCTGTCATGCTTGCAGTGGAGTGATTAATTCTCTTTTTCTCTCTTTTTTTCTTACAGTATCAAGCTTTTGGCTGTGCAGGAGCTGGCTGACAGAGAAGCACTGGAAAAGGTATTAAAAATACATCTAATGCAACTATTATAACACATTTAAGCTCTTAAAGCCCTCTATGTTGGTTGTGCTTCCTAACTTCATGGAATACCATGCTGCGTAAAATAGGACATCTTTCTAGCTATGTAGGGCATGAAGGCAGAGAGTCAATGTTTTGTCTAAGCTGACCATGTGCTTTTGGTGTTTTCTGATGTTACGGCAAGCTTGGGGTAAGCAATACTTAATAATAAGCAGTAAATAATAAAATCCAGTGTTGCTCTTCATCCAAGGGTATTGCAAGCATAGCAGGCTCAGGTCAGATATATGGAAGAAATTCTTTACTGTAAGTTTGAGAAGGCACTTGAACAGGTTCCTCAGAGCTGTGGGTGCCTCATCCCTGGAAGTGTTCAAGGCCAGGTTGGATGGGGCTCTGAGCCACCTGGTCTGGTGAAAGATGTCCCTGCCCATGGCAGGTGGGTTGGAACCAGGTCCCTTCCAACCCAAACCGTTCTGTGATGGCCTTCTTCTGGATGAAGAGCCAAATTTACTTCTTACTGCTTTATGATTCTTCTGGCCTGGCATGTGGGGCTGGACTCCCCCTGCCCATACTGGGACCCGTGGCTTCCCTTCACTTTCTACACTAACTTCTTCACCTGCAAGAGCAAGGAGCCAGCTGTGAGGCAGCATGAGGGACTTGTTAGGATGCGAAGAAAACAACTGTATTCTGAGCCCTGTTGGAAAAACTGCTGTCTTAGGGCAGGCACGGAGCTGGTCCCAACCCAAGCAGCCCCTCTGTACCTACAAATGGTGCGGGAAGGCTTGGGAGGAAGGAGCAAACCTTATCCTGCCCTGAATGCATCCTTGTGTGTGTGAAGAAGGCCCTGCGGCCCTGGGTTCAGGCTGCATCTGCTGGGTACTCTAGAAATAATGAGTAAAACTAAATACAGCAGCAGTGGGTGCTTCAGCCTTGTGCTTTGCCACTGAGTGGAGATGCATTTCACAGAGGTTCTCCACACACGCCAGTTAATTCTCACGGGGCGTCTCTTAACTGGTGTTCGTGAACTTGGATTTTGACATGAAGAGGTAGATTTTGATAAAAGGCAGTGACAGAGGACTACTTAGGTGACATTGTAGTTTTTTGCACATGAACAAGACATGGTTCTCCACCACTCATTGTGCAAAACAGGTTAATATTAGCAAGTTTTCATCATTTGCAGTAGTCAGATTCTCTAGCCCCTCACAGCCCGTACACTTCCTACCTTTCCAATCGACCCATACCTCTCTTTGGCCCAATGCCTCCAAAAACATGGCCTGGCAAGGTTAAGTGACCTCAGCCTGGTGGGAGTGGCAGTTTGAGGCATTGTCTGGAGCACTGCAGGAAGCTCTTCAGAAAGGCTCAGCCTCAGAAAAATGATCTTTCTAAATTTAGCTCTCTGAATATTTGATATCTGCTTTCATACAATGCCAAGCTTAAAGAATTTAAAAGGCCAGTTTAGCCCTATGGAAAATAACAGGCTTGAATTATGTAAGTTCAAAGAAATTTGCTGTCCTTATTTCTTAAGTACAGGAGGGGAAAGAAACCCACAGACTAGAACAAAATCCCTTGTCCAGCCTGCTTGCAGAGTCAGGTTTTGAGAACACTGTGCTGAGTTTTGTGTTCTTAAATCATTATTTATCAGCATTATACTGCAGGAATACAGAATATTATTAAATGATGATATTTTAATATTTATTCTAAGATGAGTTTTTCCGATTTTTGAAGGGAAGGTTCCTTTAAAGTAGCTGTGGACATGATAACTTAAAACTGTTTTTCCTGTAGGACACTTTCCAGTCTGTCATAGATGGTTTTGAACTTCGGAAACTTTCTTGTTTCTAAAATTCGCTGCCCAGCTTTGGAAATGTTCTTACATATTTTTGACATTTGCATGGAATCTCAGAGCGAGCAGAAGCCCCCTGCTGAACAGCAGTGCCTCCCTGAACAGACTCAGGGGCTGCGGATTAGCTCTGTGAAATCAAACCACATTGAAGTTAAGTGCATGTGTAGCGAGTCTCTTGAGAACAAGGGCCTCGAGAGTGTCATAAAATTATTCTGGCCATGAATAACACAGGCAGACTGTGAAGTGAAGCACATGAAGCCAGTGGACTGCTGGAGGAGGCTGGGAGAACTTGCTTGAACTGTTAGGGTCTTGCTTTCTGTAAAAGGATTTTGTGCCATTCCATCTTAGGTACTTAAGTGTCTTTAAAT
Organism: Melanocharis versteri; assembly: GCA_013397845.1. Taxonomy (NCBI): domain Eukaryota; kingdom Metazoa; phylum Chordata; class Aves; order Passeriformes; family Melanocharitidae; genus Melanocharis; species Melanocharis versteri. Next base: position 3,740,054 of record VZTG01000769.1, on the reverse strand, counting down.
GCTTCTCCCACCTTGGCTGTTGAAAATGAACTGAACACACTGTGAGAGGCTTTGTATCATTCAAATACTCTATTTGTTTCATTTCTTAAACACCAATGTTTTGGCAAATTGGGTCAAAATGGCCCTTTATGCCAAAGATCTACCACGCTTGGTGACATTTATGCCCAGTATTGCCAAGACAGGAGGGATGATTGGCAGGGTTTAATTACAGCCCATTCTCGACTGGGACAAGCTTGACTGACCCCTGGATGCTGCTCGTGAGCTGGTTTGTTTTTCTGGGGTTCCACGGGCTCCTGTAAGCACGACAGATGGGGTGCTGCATGTGGAGCTGAGCCCCAGCACCATACTTGCTGTTATTAGGAGGAACAGGAAGATAATGATTTATCTCAGTGAACCAGGTCACATAAAAAGAAAAAGAGCCTTTACCTGGAGAAAATTCTGGCTCAGAGGTGGGTTTGTTTGTGTTTGTTTTGGCCGTAGCCCGTCAGATCCATTCCAGCACAGGCTCCACGTGAGCAGTCTTGCAGGCAGCTTAAAACCAAGCCCGTGCTTACCTGTATTTTGTCCTTCCTTGAGCCTTCAAATCAATGTGTTTGCTTCCCCCTGCCCCCTTGCTGAGCTTGCCCTGCTGCTGTGGGATTGCGTTACTCACATGCCTTCCCTTCCGAAGTGCTGCTGGCATTTGCCGGGGGCAGGGAAGAACACAGATGGCGAGATGCCACGGGAGGGCTTCCAGTCGTGCCAGCCTCGTCCCCACAAGGGTTCAAGGCCGCTCAGGCTTTAGAAAGAAGTATCGCAGGCACGCAGGCGTGTTGGTGCTGAGTCCTGTGTGGAACGTCTCCTCCTCTTCCAGAAGCACAGCTCTGGGAGAGACTCCCAGCGACACTCTTGCCCCAGTGTTTTTTTGAGTACTTTGCTTTAGCTAATTTTGGCAAGTCCTTAATTGCAGAAGAAGAATTCTACTTGGCAAATGTTAATTGTATTTATATGGGGAAGGGGAAAAAATAATTCTCCCAAGGAACATGCTGTTTTTTTAGTTTAAAAATAAATCTGTGTAAGTAATTAGGTTGAACTGCCTAGCCAGGTGACATTTCACATTGGTTGCTGTTTTAGCATTTAAATTCTTAGTCCTTTTCCATAGGCAAGCATGTACACCAAAGCAATTGTTCTCATTGGTGCTTGATGCCAGTAAGTTGTGAAGGAAGAGTCATCCATCTTACAAGAAAAATAAAAGTATTCTTTGCATTCTGAGTGTTTCCTCCTGCATCTTTCAGACGTTAACGGGGGCTGTTGAGCTCATTTCTCCTTCAGAGGTGGGTTATAGAGGAAAGTTAAATAATTTGTGCAATTTAATAATCCCCTGACAGCTTTTTAAAAGGTAAGCCTGCTTTGTGAACAAGCAACAGTAACCCATTATTTTCCTATTCGTGTATTAAGAAGTAAATGCATCTGCTGTTGCTCAAGATGACAAAGGACTGTCCACTTGACTCCATAGACAAAAGAGTTTGTTGGCTTCTCATCTAGGAAATGCAAATCACGTGATTCTGATCTGCGGTTTGTTTAGTGTGGAATTCACCTGCAAAGTGATGATTGTTCTGCCTGAAGTTGGAAGAGATCTATTTAGACTGCCATGAGACACACTAGGTGGGCTGAAGGACAATAGGAATTGGGGCGAGAATTTTGATTTTGTTTAGGGATGATGTTCTTGAAGTTGCTGATAACTTGCAGCTTGAAAATCAGTGTAAGTAACATAAATTTCACTATTAAGGCCTGCCTATAACAATGATGGCAAATTTATGTGAGCTGTGTCCATGAGGTTGCTGAAGAGAAAGTGAAAAGAACAAAACAATTATCAGTAGGCTTGCACTGTCTGTGTGGGGATTTTCACCTTCACTGGAGAAGTTCTGGAGGTCACAAATCAAGAGGGATTGAAAGTCTTTCCCCTGGTGCCTCTGAAGCACAGAATGCATTCTCTGGACACGAGGACAGGCAGCGATGTACCTTCTCAGTACAGGAAAGGATCTCTTCTGTCTGCTGGCCTAACCTTACTTGGTCATCCATTGGGAATTTCTGCTGGAGATGATAGAATGAGAAAACTCTGATCAGCCTTCTCCTCCAGGTAGATTCCCCCCCACCCCATATAAAGAGCTATTTCTCTTTCTTCAAAGGAAATGTATTTACCTTGTTGCATTAAATGGAAAGCTTAGCACTGTAAGCAAACAATCTCTACAATCTGTGCTCATTTCCCACGTCCCTCAGTAGTATAAATAGCTGGAGTTGTCTCCCATGATGTGGAATCAGTTTCCTGGATTTCCTCACCCATAGGAAAGACTAGATATATGTATTTGGGAGATATTTGCTAAATTCAGCCCCTTCCCATCACACAGAATTTTCACACTGTGCGTGAGGAATCAGCGAAGCACAACTGGGGTGATACTGAGGAGGTGGCATTATTTTACTAAAAGAAATTTAACATGCCTGCTATTGATCAGAGGTTGCTTTTTCTGGGGGGAAATGCAGTGACTACTGTTGCACAATTTTACAGGGTAAGATGTAGGAGATGAGGGAAAAAGGGAGTGCTTGTTTCTTTCTAGTGGCATCGCTCTGCTGGGGCAATTTCAGCTGCAGTCAAAAAGAGGTTTGCAAAATGGTGAGCTGCGCTGTGTGTTCCCTGCTGTAGCCGCCTTCTTTTTACACAGCACATGGAGAATTTTAACTAAAAATTTGCTTTTGTTTTCTTGATCCAGTGTACTGTTTCCTCCAGATATTATCAGAACATAAAAAGTATGACGTCAATTGAGGTTCCAGAATTTCCAGTATGAAATGCATCTGCTGGAGGTTTTTATTTATCTTTTGTCTGCTTTTGAGTAGATTGAGCCAGATCAGTGTTTAATCATGATTAAGCCCATTGTAATCTCTGTTCTTTATAAAACCCTCTCCGAGCAGAGCTGGTTGTTTATTTGTGAAAGGTTATCCCTAGGAGCTTTTCAGTGTTTGAAAGAGAGGTGCTGTTTTTCATTTGCAGGGGTAAGCATAGGCACATCGCATCTTGCTTGCATAGATATAAATGTGGTTGTGTGTGTATTTGATGTGATTTTTTTTAGCATAGCAGACATGTACCCCAGAAACGCAGTGAGTTTGGGACTGAGTCTTTTTGTGCATATTTTCAATTGCCATAATCCTTCTGTACAGTGTGAGCCCTATCTTGCAATCTTGCCTTGGGCTGTTGGTTAAAAAAGATTCATAAGGCGATTTGCAATGAATGAATTAGTTGCTGTAAATGAGTTATATTTGCTGCCTGTTCTTAGACCTATCTTTTCCAGAAAGCAGTTGGCCCCTTTGAAAATCAAGTACATTTGGATGTCCTCTAGAGTCAGATAAGGAAACAGCAGCCTTGCTTTCAGAGATCAAGAAAAAGAGATGTTGACTTGGCCACTGACTCAGTCAGGACATTTGATCAGTTTCTTCCAGCCCTGTCACTACCTCATTTTTCTGCTCTCCATTTCTAGAGAGGATGGGTGGAGTCAAGTCTCTGAGCTATGGGATGGACTTCTGCATAGTACATCAGCTGATGTAGGTCCTCCTGCCCTGTTCCTTCAGAGCCACCATGGAGCCAATGATTGATCGCTTAGAGTAAAAGGAGATTATTCCAAATCATCCCACTGATTTTGCTTCGATTCTTTTTCTCACCTTATTCCCTGTTACTTTACCCTTTTGCTTTCCCACACCCTCCCTGTATTCCCCCCTCTCTCCTTTGTCTTGCTTATTTACCTGAGTGCAGGTAATATTCAGGAATACAAAATATTAATTTTTTTCATACTTCACCCCATGGGGTCACAAAATCTCAGAGTGAAGGGAAGTACAGCTGTAATTGGGAAGGAATAATTTTTGTCTGAGTAGAGCTGAAAGAGATGTAGCACTTCTTACTAAATGGAAGGCTTTTTTGGCATTATCCTATCTACTAAATTGTCTTAGGAGCACTGCAGCTATAATATGCAGCTAAAATTGTGGCCTTTCATATTTTCCTCCTTTCTGTCCTTTAGGAGGGATCTAGATGGCTGGAAGTTTAAGGGCGTGTATTGGTGGGCCTTACAGTTCCGGCCAGGTCCATGATGATTTCAGTAGCTCTCTGCAGGAGGACCTAGGACTACTTTGTCTTTCAGGCCTCTCAGCTGTGAACTATCATCGTGTGATCAGCAGCATTGGAAGCACAGGCTTTCATCTACTAGGATTTCTGGTGTCTTTGATCTTGGCTGGATTTTTTTTCTCTGTAGTTGCGTTGCCCATCTCTTTTCTGATGATTAGTGGACTTGAATAAACAAAACACTAGAAGCCATGCTATACACACCACAGGGAGCTACAGAGAACACAAATTCTCTGAAAATGCTGTCCCTTATGAGTGCCCTCTTCTTCCCTAGAGCACAGCTCTGCCTCTCTGAGCAGTGATGGTATGGAGATTGCTTGTTAAAATAGCTTGGCATTTTTTGTGAATCATCTGGTCTTATCCCTGAACATAAGCTAAACTCACCCAATAGTGAAGTCATTCTCTACACTTCCAGAGCAGGGAGAAACAGAAAATAGGTGTTTATAAGTGCTGGCATGTGATAAGATTTGGTTGCGGGTGGTAAAAGTAAGAGGGGACTTACTCAGTCCTTTTTTCTTGATTTCTTCCAGAAGATGGTAGAAGGCAAAGCAAGTTCAAAGAACAGGAAGAGTTTTGAATAGTCAGCAATTTGAGGAAGCGTGTTGTTTGGTTTTGTTGCTTTTTCCCCGCTTTTTAATATATTGACATAGCAGCAAGGTTGTTTTAATGTCATCCCAAATAATTTTTGATAGTAATGCATGTGCTCTCTATGGGAAGCCAGAATCCGTGGCATCTGTTAGAGCAGAACTTTGGTCAGGGTTGAAGGACAGTTCTGTAGACTCTGTGGAGGGCATGCTGGTGAGGACAGACAGAAAACCATCTATTATTATTCATGCAAACTTATAAATAAAGAATGAGCTGTGTCAGAGAGAAATCAGTGTCAAATTGGGCTCTTCAAATTAAGGGCTAGAGCTGTAAAAAAGAAAAAAAAAAAGAAAGGAGTATGAGATTTTTTTTATCTTTTTAAAGGTAAGAGAACATCGGCCTAGTGCTAGCAGCCTGGAAGAGACCCTCCAGATAATAAGCATTAAAAAAAATACCAAAAGAAAGGAATTAAGAGGTGAGGCAGATTTAAATAACTTTACGGAAGGTGGCACAGTGTTCTATAGGGTGGTGTAATCAATGCCTGAAGGAAGAATAAATATTTGAGGCTGGCAATGGTTGTGAGTCAGATGTTTTTTTCTTCCTTGTTTTTGTGTTCTTACCATGGGAAAGAATGCTTGCTCTAAGCAGAGATGTAAATCAGTTGGGGAAAACAGTAATACTAACAGCAGGAAAGAAATGAAGCCACAAAACACACAACTCACTTACTATTACCTCTAGAAATTAGTGAAGTTTTATCATGAGAAGGGAGAGAGACCTAGTTATCTTACATGCTTAAGCAGCTTTCCTTGGTTAATAACATTCAAATATTATGATTTCCCTGTTCCCTCTCAGTTTTATTTGTTCTTCTTTTGTATTAGCACGTTTTTCCCCCCTCCTCTTTTCCTCTGGCTGAAGGTGGTGTGCAGATGAGATTCAGATGATGGCAGATCGATATAGCTCACTAGTCAGTTTGTTTGAGGTGTCTTTAATAGGTGAATAAGATACTGTTTCATATCACTTTTGTATCTCATGTTTCATGGGATGATTTTCTATTTGCTTTCTATATTAAGGGCTAGGTTCTAATAAACTCATTGTCACCTTGTGCAGTCCTGGTAGTTACTGGGTGAGTAAGGTTGTGTTCACAGTGGTGTCATTTTACACCACACCGCAGAAATTGATTCCTGGGTTTCATGGGAAAATAATCAACCCAGGATTAAGCATAAAAAACCAAACCCCCACTTCCCTAACAAAAACCAAAAAACCGCTCACAAACAAACGAACAAAAAAGCCCCAACAAAGCCCCACAAAAACCCTGCAACCAACAAACATCCAAAACCCACAGAAACAAAAACCAAACGAAAGCCATGAAAAGGTGTTCCCAGGAAGCCGTTGACTCCTGGTTGCCCAGTACCTGATATCCAGTCCAAATTAACACGTAGTTTAGTTCTCCAGACAACTGCTGCATGGATGTTCATGATATGCATGATTCTGTGATTTTAGCACAGCTACTCCGTTGAGCTGGGTACTATTTTATGACAACATAGTGCAAGTATTTGAACTCAAACACTCAACTCTCGTAAAACAAGCTTAATAAAAAAGATATCATCACAGTCACCAGAGCTTCTTTTTATTCATTTTTATATCATGTCAGTCCCCTTGGCATGCCATTATAGCTGTTAATGATTATAGTGCCTACTTATGAAGTATAAAACACTGTCTTGAATAGACGTCAAGAATAAATTTGTGACCATCCTTCGTGACCTCTTGAAACTTAATTCTTGAATTATGTTTAAAATAAAAAAAGTCTTTAGGAGTATGAAAAGTAGTCAGGAAATGTCTTCTGCCAAATGAGTCTATCCCACGAAGTACAAGGAAAAAGCTCAGCATGTGAACAGAAACATGAAAAATTAAGAACCCACAAATTTTCTACCTGGAGGCCTGGTAGATACGGCTGCCCTCTTTCACAGGGAAAGGGCAGCATAGACTTCCACCAAGCATCTATGTAGACACTTTCCCATTAAATGGCAAACTGGATGAAAGATAGTGAGTATTCAATTTTGACAATAGGCAGCTGGACATCCCATAATTCTCCACTAGTGCCCCCAGCACTAAAAATGTGTTAGGGAAGTTATTGCGTTGCCTCTTTCAGTTGTTATTTTGCTGCTCTGTGCCAAAGGTTCTTCTGTGTCCTCCTTTTGAAGATCTATAAAAAGACATTGTTTATATAAATAATCACCTTTGTTTAGCATGAAGGTAAAATAACAGGCCAGTGAATGATCTGCATTGTTGTCCTGGGAACACAGTGTTTAAAGGTGAGCAAAGAACTGGGTTTATGGGCTACAATCTGTTTTTTTAATCATATATTCAAAGATTAAGACAGTAATTTTCTCTTAGATAGTACAGAAAATTAGGCATCTGAGTGGCTGTGGTGAGCTATAATTCATCTGGGAGGGCAGTGTAGAAACTCACTGCTAAGTTTTTCTAAAATAAGCGCTCAAAAGGGAAAGCAAGTAACTTGGGAGTGCAAACATAGGCTCCTGCCACTCCCCAATGGGTCCTGTAAAGCCTGACTTAAGAAAAAAAAAGTGATCTGATTCCAACAAGTTCGTATATGGAAACAAACCATCACACACTTTTGATAACTGAGATAATGTTAAGCTTATCAGCATAATTATTTCCCGCACATTCCCGAAGTACAATGGGTGAGTAACACAGCAGCGGCAGGAGAGGGGTGCGCATCCAGCTGGATCCACATCCATGGGCTGCTTCAAAAGAGAGTCAAGCTCGTGAAGGGACTCAGATACCTGATGTGGGAAACAATGCCTTCAGTTTGAAAAACCTTCCAATCCTGCCAAGCATCATTTAGCCGCTGCCTAACCCCGGGGTGCCTTAAATGACGGTCTCCTCTGACACTTTGCTGAGCAGTGCCTCTCTGCACACATGAAATTACCCACCTCTGAAACAGGCAGAGGGGCTGGACCACTTAGGTTCTAGCCTATGTATGGTTGGGCTTGAAAAATGATCCTTCCTCATCCTGTCTCCTCTGAGAAGCTCAGTCCTGGAGGTTTCCTTTTTTAAATGTATAAAGCTTAGAAGTGGTTTTTGCAGCAAAGCTGAGAATTCAGGTCACCACAAGGCTAATGGGGGTGAGGCTGCAGTATGGTAAGTGTTTGCTCTGTGGTCCATAACGTAGTGCTTGGAGCTGTCACTCAGGAGCTGAGTGAGAATCTGATCTTCAGAGGAAAGAAATCCTTCCTCTGTGGGTGTCTAAATTACTGATGTGCTCTTTAAGAAACAGAAGCAGCAGGTTTTCCAGGAAAAAAAAAGAGTCCTACTTGAGTTGAGGAAAAAGCCATAGGTGCCTTCAGATGGACCAAGCTTTGGGGCTCCAGTTCGCACATTGTGCCAACAAATGAGCTTTGTATGTCCATAGCACACAAAGGTATGTAGAGGTGGTGACTGTGCCTATGGGTCCTGTATTATTTCTGAAGAAAGACAAGGGATGAATATTTGGCTGTGCTGAAGGGCTCTGCCTTGCTTTCACCTCTCACAATGAGTGTATAGAGCTTTTTGAAGGGTGAATTAGATAATGTTTGTGAAGAATGTGGAGGGTAGCAAGAATTTATTCGGTCATGAATCTGGATGTTTTGATTTAGTTCTAGGAACAACAAACCAGTACAGAAAGGATGGGAAGGTATTGCCCCAGGTCTCAATGACCCAGTACAAATAGAACATGCTGGCATGGCCAAAGGGGTAGATAAGTTTTCCAGGAGTGAATCTCTGACCTTTGCCCATTCAGTGGATTGATTCATTTTTTTTTCGCTTTGTCCTAGAATTTTTCTCCCAAACTTTTAATTTTTAAAAATTATTTCCTCAGCTCTAATGTCATTGTAGAATTTTGTACAATACGGAAAAATAGAAAACTTTCTCCATCACAAATATGTACACATGGCTAAGACTGAAGCTAATTCCCTGAGGGGGGGGGTTGTTCTCCTTTGAAAACACTCATAATTACCTGCCTATCAGACTCCCATCTGCCTTTGTGTAATATCAATACATGAACAACACAAGCAATAAAGATTATGCAGTCTTTAATGAAGTCTTCCTGGAAGGGACTAGTTTAATGGGCATGTGAAAAACGTTACAACTTCACACAGGGTCACCCCAGTTTTCCCACATGCTCCTTACGTGGAATAAAGTTGGTGAGTGCATCCTGCACGGCAGGGGATGCATCTCGTTCTCATGTGTGTGTTTTTCGACTGTGTTGCAAACAGGAAAGGGATATGCTTGAGAGAAAGGCAAACAAGCAATGAAGGCCTGAGACAACATTCTCGCCAGTGGGAAATGAGATCCAGTGATGAGTCTCAGTTTCAGGCTTTAACCATAATAATGCTTCCTTCCGTGCTGTTACATTTGGTTATAGGAGACTCCAGATGTCACTGAAACACCTGATGCTCCTCTGTGTCTCCTTCCTGAGTTGCTCCAGCCTGTGGGAAGTGCATTCAGTGTTATCCAGCTGCAGAAGGGTGCTGAGCATCCTGGCCCAGCTGTGTCTTTGATCTCCTCTTGTCTTGCCTTGCCTTGCACTGTCACGTGTGCCCACACCAGGACAACAGTCCTGAAGCCTCTGACCTTTCCCTACCCCTACCTCAACAGCCAGTACAATAACATACAGCATCCCCCAAGTCTCTTCACGCCCCAACTCTGTTTTTCTTCCTCACAAACGTGATCTAACAAAACACTCTTCTGGAAGCCAAATCAGAAAGTTTTGCTAGAAAACCAAAGGTGTTGGTTTCAGGTTCTTGCAAATATTTGTAATGTTTTCTGGGTCAGGCTTCATTAGGGTGAACCAACTGTAGCTGTGTCCTGTGGTAGATTGGATTTCGATTACGGGTGTTAAAGTGTGCTTTTTCAATTAGAAACCAAAGTACAGTCCAGTTGTATGAATAAAGAAAGAATAATGTGCATTTAATTTTTAGTTTTTACAACACGTAGGGATAGAGCAGGGAAGTCAAGTTTGTATTAAAGGGTGGATTAAAAATGAGCAGTGCCAGGTGGTCTCATGAAGCCACTGTCAGCTTTGTTGTATCTTCTACCAGAAATATATCATGTTTCAGGATGGGATTTTTATCGGAGAGTATTGTGGGCCTTCTCAAATGCCACTGCTCAGTTTACAAGGCCTATCTTAAGAGCTCTTCCCTTTACCCTTCCTGGATGCACCAAGTCCATCATATTGGGAAATGCTCTGTAGCACAAAACAGCCCTTACCTCAAACTCTGAGTGTCTTTCCCCATGGAAAGAGAACTCTCTGCTAATATGACACCTCCACATAGCTGAGATTGTAAGGAAGTGATAGAAGTTTCTTACTCATCTCTGGTACTCATTAAAGCTGCTCCCTCTAGTGCTTATTAAAATAAAAGTAACTGTGTATATGTGACATCTAGAAGGGGAATATTTATTCTGTCACTCTCATCTCTCTTCTCCATTAAAGGGAACCAAAATCACCTTTGCTTTGATGAAGCAAGTAGTTGTTTACCTCAACTGCAGTGCCCTTTTTGCCTGACAGCTTCTGTGGTAGTTAACCAAAATGGATATTTAATTGCTTTGAGTGCCTTCCTGAAGTTCAAGTGATGATTACTGCACCTAGATGTACCGTGCCACAGCAACAGGCTCACCCTGCAATCTCTTCCTCACTGTTCTTTCTCCCCTTGCCCTTCTCACAGCCTCTGCTCTGACTCCAGGGCTGAAACGAAGGTATCCTCCAAAGAGAAATCCCTGGCTAATAAGAAATATGTAATTTATTAAACCCTAAGGCATTGTTTTCCTGGGTCACATGTAGTTTCCTTGGGGTTTAGGAGTAGCCCATCTTCTTTTTGAGCAAAAGGTGTTGACCACAAGTGAGGTCGCTGGCTCAGGGTATTCCCCAGCACTGGCATTACAGGAGGGTAACACTTGGCAGGCCAAGGTGTTCAGCACGGAGCGGTGTCATCATCTGGGAAGGATGACCCTGCTGCACAAATGGGGCTGGCTGCACCAATAGCACCCCAAAATAAAGCACAGAGTAATCAGGGCATCCTGAAGAAGAGGTGGTGGGAGCTGCTTGCGTGCAGAACCGCAGAGTGCTCGCTGGCAGCTCTGCTGGTGGGCAGAGTTACTGCACTGGAAGAGATCGAACTTTATGCACAAATTAGATGTTCTTGCAGTGCTTGGAGTGCCCTGGGGAGGCAGGTCGGTGTGTTAGGAAGACTGTAATTGCCTTATGGTCTCCAGCATGTGCCAGCCCAGCATTTTTTTTTTCCCTGCTCCAAAATTTGTCCAAGACCCCTTGCCTTCACTTCTTCAGTCTCTCCTCAAATGTGCATTTCTCTACCTTCTTCCAGCTGCCCTGTTCTTTTCCAAAGTCAGTCATCGGTACCCGTCTCTGCTTCTGGACAGGCAGGGAGGGACAGGTGCCAGCTCTTTATCAGGGTGGACAAAGAGCAATTGCACCTTTGGATCCTCTCTTCTTGGGAAAACGACGCGTTGCTGATCAGCAAATGCAACAGGGCTTGTCCCAGTTCCTGGAGCAGTGGCTCCTATTGGTGCCTTGCATGCCAGATGGGGGTAATCATAGCACTGCAGACTCATTTTTGGTTGGAGAAGACCTTTAAGATCATTGAATCCAGTGGGCAGGTTGACCACTCAAAAGCACAGGCTGCTCTTTGTTTAGAGTATGCCTTGGAGCCTGGTGCTGCCATGTTCCTGCTCCCTGGCAGCACTGCCTATCCCGCAAAAACCAGCACCCAGCTGGAAGAGACACCACAGGGCATCTGGGTTAATAAGCCCTGGTGCTGTTGGTCTCACGGTGTGTGTGTGTCAGCTTTGACTCAGTATGTGTAGGTTGTAATGAAGAAACTGATTGAATTTCAGGAAACTTGCAGCCTGAAAGGCTCTAGAGAAAAACAAAACTAGAGCTTTTTTCCTTAGGAGGATTTTTTTTGGGGGGCGGGGGGGGAAAGTTGTTTTGATCGACTGAGATTTTAATTTTGATTTTTCTTTACCACTTGAAGAATTGCTTCGCAAAGGGGTTGGCATAGGTCTAACTTAGCTTTGCAAAAGAGGAGAGGCTTTTTTTTCATTCTCCATGTGGACTCGGAGCTTGTCTGTATATTTTTGCTGCATGAGGAAAAGCGTAATGTTGGTTGACGTTGGGTTTTGCGGGCAGAACTACATGATTTGAAAAATGCCATTCTCACTTCAGCAAAAAAGCATGACCTCAGCAAGTATGCTGTCACAGCTTCAAAATATGTGTGCCTGTAAGCCTTGGAAAATGAGTACAGATTGAAATCAGCTGCTGTAGGCCAAGTTCTCCATGGCTGCAGCCGTACCCAGAATGGGCTTTTTTTTCTGAACAAACCGTGTAATCTTATTTATCGTCTTTTTGTTTGCACAAAGTCAAATCAAGGCCTTAAAAAAAATCAGTTTGAAAGAAACAAACTATTCAAACTAGTCGACTGCAGATGCTCTTTTTAATGAGGTGATGGTTTCTGTAGGATTTATTCAGTCCTGTCATATACTTTGTGCTGGCTGGACTTTGTAGGCAGCTGCAACCTAGAGATAAGTTAAGTCTTTTGTCAGGTTACAGTTGAACTCCTAATTGCAACAATATTTTTGTTTTTCTGATGTAAGTTATTTAAGTGTTAGAAAACTCATTGACCGAATCCACTCTGTTTAAAGACATCAGAATTGCATCAGGAGTGAATAATTATTGCTGCTGTGATTTATCCTGTTATCTGGGGTAGCACCTGGTGATCAGCTGAGAGCAGAGCTGTGTTCCCAGGCTGTGCAAACACTCTACCTGCCTCCGAGTTCCATAAATCAGCCCAGCCCCAGCACTGCCTGAAGGTACATAATAGGCAACAATGTGGTGTGTTAATGTGGCATCTTGAGTAAGAAGCCCCAGCCAACCTCTGCACGTCAGAAAACTGTTTTAAAAGCTGTGCCAAGCGTTTTTGCTTTGGGTGTGCAACCAAAATGACTCTTGGTCTTCTGAGGCAAATAAGGGTGCCTAGGTTGTGTGTGTCTGAGAATCAACGCTTACAGCTTCAGCCTGCAGGGTGCTGAACTTGCAGACAAGGAAGTCAGTGAAAGATCAGGATTTGATTTTAATTTCTGAATCAAAAGATAAAATAAATATGAAAGTAACTATCCCATCATTTTACTGATATCCATGTAGGAAATACTCATATCCGTGCAGCTCTGTAGCTCTTCGCACCGTGTTAGGCACATCCCACTGCAAAGAGTCACTGTGCACATAAGGTTATTGTTTGCCTTGAAAATCCTTTGTTAAGTTGCTGCTTGATCTGGAGGGGTCTTCTGGATCCAAGATTTTGTCTGAGGATCCTTCTTCACTGTGAAAGCCTCTGCATTTCAACCCAGTTTCTCCAGTATCAGAACAAAATGATGCATGGTGGAAGTCCCTGTTGCTCTTTCACAGGGCTGACTTTTTACTAGCCCCTTTCCCTGTGGCCAGAACCTCTGCCACAACCAGGGCATCTGACTGCTGCCTGTCCCTGCCAGCTTCCAGCCAGAGCCTGCCTGGAGCCGACATCAGCCTTGCAGAGGGCTCTAGCTCATGTTGAGCCTGATTTTGAAACCCGTGACAAAAAGTATTCCATATTGTCCGCACCAAGGAGTTTCAGATCCTAGATTTTCCAGGGTGGTTTTTCTTATTTATTTATTTATTTAAATTTCAGTCTCAAGATGTTACACAGGCAGACTCAGGGGCTCTCCACAGTGTCCACAGTTCTGATATCCCCTGAGCTGCTGGGCATTAGGATGCAGCCTCTCTAGCTCTGACCATGTGTTTGGAAATGTAACGGTGTCCGAGTGCTGTGGCTGTTCGGTAGTGACCAGGAAGACAAGCACCTCTGGGAAGCATGAGAAGGACGTGCTAGAACTGCGTGCAAGCATGCAGCTGCTTCCTTCATGCACGGAGGAAATCGAGCACGTGTCTCTGGCGTAAAGTCAGAGGAGCCTTAACCCCAAAAGTCCAGCTATTGAGCTTGGCCTACACCCTTCCTCTCATGTCGTGCCGGTGGCTGTGTGGTTGGAGTGGGGCCAGCCACGCTATGGATGCCTCCTGCCCCCAGGAGGGTTTGCCAGCTGTTCGTGAAGCCCTTGGAAGGGGTGGGATATGGTGCAGTCAGCATCTTCTGAGGCAGCACGGAGGAAACCCCTCTTTCCAATCAAACAAATAGCTCTGGAGGAAAAGAAAAGGGTCCGCAGGAGAAACGTTCTACTTGCAGCATTTGCACTGAGTTATTTTAGTTTTTATTTACCTCCAAGTCAGGGGTGAGTCAGCCTGGGATGTGGCTCAGACCACCTCCTTTGCAAGCCTTCAGGGAAGGTAGAGAGCACAGCCTGTGCTCTGCTGTGCCTCTTACCGGTGCTTTACTTTACTTTACTTACTCCACACTTTATTTTGCTATTTTTTTTAAAACCCTCCAAGCTGATGTTATTTTTTTCCCCTTTCCTCTCTCTCTAGTTTTGTATGGAGCTGAACCAGCCGACGCTGCCAAACATCCGCAAGTGGAAGGGCCCTAGAGGATGTTGGAAGGGTGTTGTTTCCGAAAAACCCTCAGGCCAGCTACACAAGGTACATTAATCCCCAAGTCTGAACTTTGGCTTTGCTTTCTTTTCCCCTCTCTAACCAAGGACATATTTTGAATGTTTAAGGCAACGCTTTTTGCAAATCCGTTTTGGCAAGGTTTGCATTTCTTGTTTTTTAAGCTGACTGTTCCTATAACTTTTAATTTGACTGAACAATTTATGTTTTGGAAGAATTGTGGCACACTTGCAAGGAAAAAGCTGTGTGTGTGTATTTGGTGTGCGTGTATTTGGGGGAGGTGGATAGCTATATAGATGAAAAGCCATGCATTTGGACAAAGAAAGAGTCCTGAGTTTTTCCCCTGGCAGGCTGCAGTACTTTTGACATTTTTTGTGCTAGTCACCTGAGCTTGCTCCCTGGTGCTGCACAGGCTGGCATTTGGAGGGGCTCCCCATTTTGCTAGTTTGCAAGTGAAGAGCCCGCAGAGGAACCGTGCAGCCTGCCATCCTCACTTGGAATTTACCTTGTGTGTTCCCCAGAGTCCTCGGCACAGGTGTTTAAAATGCTGTGGACTCCATTTGAAATCTGCACCGTGCTGCACTGTGATTTTCCCTGCAGCATCTTCTGCTCTGGGAATATATATATATATATATGTGTGTAAATATGTACTGCAGGGAGGTACTGATTTATGAAGGTGGTGACAGCTGCACCTGCTACCCTTGACAGTATTCAGGGTGTAGCTGCACTGGGCTGGACATCACCAACAGTGCCCAAAAGCAGTTTCTCCCAAGGGAAATCTCTCTTTTTCATCTGTAAGGGTGCTGATGAGTTTTCAGAGCAATGTCCTCCTGGAGCTCGAGCCTGTTGTTGCTGAACAGGGTCATTCTCATGGTGGAATTATTGCAGTGTGGATGTTGTTGTGGGTAGGAGCAGAATCTCAGACCTGTCATGTAACAAGTGGTGCCTGTCAGTGTGCGGGGCAGTCTTCAACAATCTGTTGATCCAGAATTATCTATTCTGAGCACTGTTGTTACTAAGTATGTGGCTGCAGGCGTGTCCTACAGCCATGCTGCTTAGAATCCACATTTCTTTATTTTGGCTTTTCCAAATCAGGTTGCATCACCGTTTACTGGTTTTGGACTGATGTTTTGGGAGGTGCACCTCGTTTTATTGCGCTTCTGAGAAAAACCTAAGAATGAGAAAAAAATAAGCCCAAACAAACCAAAACCCACCACCTGAGCAGCACAAGGATTGTACTCTAGCTAGACAGACACACAGGGTCAAGAAGGGTCTGGAAAGATACAGAGTGCCTGAATGTGTCTGAAGTTTAATACAACTCACACTTAATTGTGGTGCAGAGTGCAAATGCCCTTCAGGACATTTTTATTCCTGCCTGGAGTTTTCCTTCGGGATCACTTGTTAGGCCAGATCATTAAAACACTGAATATAAATAGTTGTGCGAAGTTGTCAAAGTTATTACCTCCACTTTTTCTTTTTTTACCAAGAATTATTAATAAATGTCTCAGAATTTCTATGTTAAATGTGGAGTCTTTAGTCACTTCTTTCTTGAGCTGTACTTCTAGAGATAAAAATGGCAGCTTTGACTACGGTCTGAGTAAATAAAAATGATCATCCACCTTGTTTTATGGATAGGGATATAAGTACAAATGGTTCCCAAAATTATGGGAGAAATGTGCAGCCAAACTAAGAATAGAAATTTTACCTACTTGACTCTTCCTTTCAGCTGCTTTAACAGGAATCTGGCTGAGCTGGAGAACCCTCCACTAAGCCAAAAAGTCTCTTCTGTTCCTGGGGCTGGTTAGTGAGTCCATCAGGTTTGAGCAGCGTGTACACAAATGCAATGAGGTAACACAGTGTGACCCCAAGAACACATCTTTGGCACAAGCAGATCTCGTGACGCTCTGTAGGGCTAAATAACACGAAATTTTGGATGGTGCTTCCGGCTCATGCTTCCATACATTCTGAGCATTTCAACCAGGCAATGACTTTTGACTGCCATGTTGATATGAAGTCTGGAGCCTGGAAATAGCCAACAGCTGTTTTATTCTTCCACATCTTTTCCTGGAATTCCCAGCAGTTTTTAGACCTTAGGCTTCTTACTGGTAGAATAATTTTGTCAGTATTTTAAAGGTGAGTTATCAAAGGAGCTACCAAAGAATTTTTATCAACCTTAATCCTTTCAAGGCTCTTGGAAAGTCAGCAGAGCAGATAACACTTTTTTATTGCAGCTGAAATGGAGAAAACTCTTCCTTGCAATGGATTTAAGTATGATTTGCTAAGGGGAGTGGGTTTGAATGATGCCAAGGAAAATGGTGTCTGGGTGATGGGAGAAGAGGCTGACAGTCTTTGAATTAGATACTGCTGCTGGTGCGACCAGCGTAGACAGCTTTCTGAAAATGCCAATTCCACGTCATGAAGTAATCAAAAAAAAAGCCCATTCAGGACCATAGAAGCAGAGCTGAAAGGAGCAGAGAGCTGAGCATGAAACATTCAAGCTGGAAAAGAGACAGAGAAATTGACAGGGCTGAGAGGTCTAGACCAGATTTCATGCCAAGAGACTAAAGGGGCCCGGATATTTTTAGCTTGCGGGTGAAAAAAAGTCTGTGAGATGGTGTTGAGCCTGGGGAGAAGGAACAACTGTGCACAGCATCATCTACTGCAAGCCCTAGCAGTCACCCAGTGAGACCTCCAAGCACTAAACTCATGGTTAGACAATTAATCATGTGGGTAACGAACTACCTCATTACTGACCACGCTCAGAAGTATCCAGTGCCTTGCCTGGAGCAGGAGGAAATGAGGACCACATCAGCCCAAACATGCACATGAGAGGCAGCATCCTTCACCCCTGCAGTGGTCCTGAACATGCTGTGCCTGTGGAAGATAAAACAGATTACTGAATCCTTGGCTTTACTTGAGCAGTGCTGGGTGTCCAATAGCCAGTGTGCAGGTGTGAGGGGCTGTGAGTAGCAGAGTGATGCCTGTTTCAGTTTGGCACACTCACTCTTCAGTGAAGTCAGTGGAGCTTCCCAGGAAGCACTCCTCCCACTTCTGGTGGGAGTTTTGGCAGGGGTAAGATGAAAAAGCCTTTCCACTTGTCCTCTGCATCTTCCACTGGTAGCCCAGACCTGTTTCTCCTTTATGCTTGGGCACAGCCAATTGGGCTTCCTGCCCGCAGCATGCACCATGCCTGGATATAGATATAGATATAGATATAGATATAGATATAGATATAGATATAGATATAGATATAGATATAGATTGATATGGGACTACATTCGGGCAGAATGTTTTGTTTTTACCATCTTATGACTGGCATTTCTCTTTTCCTTTTTTAATTCCAGGGAGTTGAATATTCTGGCTTCCTCTGGGATACAACAGCTGGCATTGAGCTGAAAGATGCCTCATCTCAGGAGACTGCACAGACTAATGGCAACGGGAGGCACTCATATCCTCATCCGTATCTTGCACATTTCAAGGTAACTGCCACTGCGCCAGTCCAGCCTTGC
Organism: Melanocharis versteri; assembly: GCA_013397845.1. Classification (NCBI taxonomy): domain Eukaryota; kingdom Metazoa; phylum Chordata; class Aves; order Passeriformes; family Melanocharitidae; genus Melanocharis; species Melanocharis versteri. Next base: position 3,722,209 of record VZTG01000769.1, on the reverse strand, counting down.
AGAACTTTTACTAAAAAGAATTTGCTAAGATGAAAAGAGACACAGCCTCCTCACAGATAAAAATTTGCATGAGCCTCTGACCCATCTCATCACTGTCCTATGGCTTGATTATGAATAGGTGCTCAACGCACCTTAATACATGTGGTAGTTCACCACAGTCAGTCCTTTCCCCTGCTCCTCTGGGAGCAAACCCTGCTGCAAGGGAGTATTTGAGCACTGGAGGGTCAGTGGATCCTCAGTAGCTTCCACAGCCACTGGGAGTGTGACGGAAGTCAGCAGTCACGTTGTTTGGCTTTTACCAAATTAACACAGCAAGGATGATGTGTGTACTCACCAGCAGCCAGGCCACAGGGCTGGGATTCTTGTCAGTGTGACAAAGAGGGATAAGTGCAGGGAGAATGGAGATGGATTATATATATATATATATGTATGAGTATGTGTGTGTATAAGGCACAGTGCTTCAGTGAGACTTGGGCTGGCCTATCTTATGTTGCTGTCATGCTTCAGAGTTTCCATTTTAAAGCTTTTTCAATAGGGCCAAACCTATCTACAAGCACATCATCACTTTTGGAACCAGTTCTTGGGCATATGCTGGAGCAAACATATGAGCAGAGAGAGCCCCTCTCCACACAGGCTGTGATGAAGGGGCCCAGTTCAGGGAACTTGACGTCTCAGATAATGCTTTGAGAGAAGCATTAATCAAATCATTATTAGTAAATAAAGTATTAGTAATTAATTGATCATACAAATAGGTCAAAGTGATTTCCAGAAGGTAAACAGAAGATTGCAGGGAGCCAACAGCTCCTTTCAAGGTACATTAAGTTTCTTGGTTAGTCTCTGTGACGAACCGGGGCTAATCACAAGACAGTAGTAATTAGCCCCTGTAATGACCATGACATTATTTGTAGCTCATTAACAACTGGTTTTGCATAAACTGATTTTCATAAGCAGCTGACTTCTTTCTGCAACTGTGGCGAAAGGAAACTGTTTGCTAATGCAAACCAGTTCCCCCAGAACTGAGAGGGTGTCAGGTTATTGCAAACAAAGCTGCAAAATGCAAATGCCTCCCTCCCCTTGCTCCCCACACTGAGACACACCAAGACACACGACATACACAGCAGTGTGAGTCCTACTGCCCCAGATTTACTACTGAAAGTACTGGGAACTGGCACGTGGTTTTGCGTTGTGACCTTCCATTCCCCATGTGCACGGCATTGATTTCTCCTCCTTGTCCCCCCAGGTTGGAATGAATGATCTGACCGTGGTTAACCTTCACCTGGCCTTGCCCCCCTCCGCAGGAGAGAACACCGGGAAGAGCCACGACAGCCACAAACTGGCAGCCTGTGCACAGAGTTTGCAGGAGACTCTGAAAGGTAGGGCAGGGTTTTTCCTGCCAGCTATCATGTGCACACTATCTAACTCAGAGGAGTTTTTAAAAGAGTAAAATTTGTCTCTGTGAGCATTTCAGAAATACCCTTATCAGCCTCACAATTGTCTTTACCCATATTTGTGTGATGCATAGCATGACAAATGTGCTTTTCCCTCGCTCGTTGTCTTACAGTCTTTCCTAATTAACACAAACAGCACAGGAGATCCTACTGGCTTTGATACCATTTTTTCAAATTAAGTTCCTTCTGATTCTACGCTACTGTAGCAGCAAGTTCTGCCAAAGGAAAGAAAAGTCACCAGAGCTGAGACCCTATTTTAAGTGCTTTGTGGAAATGACACCTACCTGATATCAGAGCGAAGCTTAATTATTTTTTTCTGCCAAGAGAAATAGGTTCTATATACTTAATTTTTGGATAGTTGGAAGCTCTTTGGAAAACCAACGCAAATCCGCAGATAGTTGCTAATGAGAAAAGAAACCAAATCCTGCTTTAGTACCTGGATGAAAGATGCAGAATAATTTTGTTGATATCAAATAAGTTACTCCGGCTTTACACCAGGATGAAATGACACCGGAATTTAGACCTGAGCTTGAGCAATGTGATAGGCAGCTGGATTTCTTTACTTCATTTCTGTGAATTTGCTTCTTACTTTGAAGCTTGCAAATTATGTTTAACTTCCTGTGAAGCATAACAAAGCATTTTAGATTCTAAATGTTGCTGATCTTGTTATAGGAACAGAACGAATGTAGCCCTTTGTTTACTGCTTAAGACAGAAAAGGTTGCAAGGTTATACGTGTGATGATTTTCAACTTGGCCCAGCTCAGCAAGGTTGGTCACTTGGAAGCGTTAATATCCCTCTTGTATAACTCAAGAGGTATTTGCAGTTTTTCTGCATGTTCTATTGTTCCTTTTGAGCTGCAGAAGCCAGTCGGAGCTATTTTAAGTGCTCCTGATTTAAGTATTTGTCCACGTACTTTAAAATTGGAAAGGATGAAGGTAAACAGAAGGATCATTTGTTTAATCCCCAAAGGCTGAACTGAAACGTGGGATAAATTTGTAGCTCTTCTGAAGTCAACTGAGCTGCACTTCCACTGCATCTAAATTTAGATTGCTGGTGTTCTCTTTATTTCATGTTTTAATTTTCATATGGCCGGCACGTTACTGGAGCATGCTTGTTCTTGGCTTAGTCTTTCACAAAAGAAGAAATTCAGATTCCTCTAAACTTGTGGGATGCAGGTGTGGTCTCCTAAGCAAATGGTAGTGCACACATGTGACTTTGAAGTACTGAACTGCCCTGCCAAAATTAATTTCATGCTTAAAATTACCACCATCCTTCAGTTTCTTCCAAATTAGTCCACAAAATACCGGCAGTAAGAACTGATTTATCTGTGGGTACTACACTAAATTTGAGTTTCTGTTCCCATTTTGCTAACAGATGCCTGTTCTATTATCTTTTATTCTTACTAAGAGACATGTGAGCATTTGAGGAATATTGTTTAGTGTCCCCAGCCTCCTGTAACGCAGGGCATAGTATCCTCATATTTCTCCCATTAGATTGGTGGGTCCTGGTTCCTTTTTCCCTCTCTTTTTTTCCTTTCATCAGTACTGGAGAGATGCAGTGGCTGTTGGCTGGTCATAGCTAACTCTTTGCAGCAGCTCTTCTGTCTTCTCTCAATAACTCCACCAGTTTGTTTTCAGTGTGGTGACTGTGGGCAGCACACAGATGTTATTCTGGATGTCCTGGTAGTGGATGGACCCAGGGACCAGGGTGCTGGATGGATTGAGAGAGTCCCGAGGACAAGAACTTGCAAGTGCTGGTGGATGAGAGGCTGGACATGACCCAGCCATGGGCACTTGCAGCCCAGAAAGTCAGCCTCATCCTGGGCTGCATCCAAAGCAGCGTGGCCAGCAGGGCAAGGGAGGGGATTCTGTTTCTCTAATCTGCTCCCATGTGACCCCACCTGGAGAACTGCATCCAGCTCTGGGATCCCCATCATAGGACGGACATGGACCTGTTGGAGCAAGTCCACAGAAGGGCTGTGAAGATGATCAGAGGGCTAGAGCACCTCTCCTGTTCAGTCTGAAGAAGAGAAGACTTAGGGAATATCTTATAGCAGTCTTCAAGTACCTGAAGGAGGCCTACAAGAGAGCTGAAGAGGAACTTTTTGCAAGGACATGTAGTGATGGAACAAGGGGGAATGGCCTTAAACTGAAAGAGGGTAGGTTTAGATTAGATATTAGGAAGAAATGCTTTACTGTGAGGGTGGTGAAGCACTGGTACAGGTTGTCCAGAGCAGCTGTGGATGCTCCTCCCTTGCAGTATTCAAGACCAGGTTGGATGGGGCTATGAGTGACCCAGTCTAGTGAGAGGTGTCCCTGCCCGTGGCAGGGAGTTCGAACTAGATGGTCTTTAAAGGTCCCTTCCAACCCAAACCATTCCGTGATTCTGTGATATCTTCTCCCACGTGGTTTGGCCATATTCCATGGGTTACCCATGCATCAGGCACTGGGCTTACAAGACTTCTGAGAAGTGGTAAGGGATCCTCTTAGCAGCCAATGTAACACCACATCCTTCTCATCGTATGTGTCACTCTGTCCAGGAGGGATTTGGGCGTTTAGGAGTCTGTTTGATTCATGAGGGAAATCATCCAGGGCATGAGAAAATCAGGGAGTGTGTCCTACAGATGTCCCCTTGGCCTGCCATGGAGCAAAGGAGGGTCTCCCAGTTCCTACAGAGAGGCAGATTTCAACACTGCAGACCTTCTGCAGGCACTGTCAGTCCCTCAGGTGATTGCCTTGGCACACCAGAGCTCAGCCACTGCGGCACAGGGCTGAGTTAAGGTTCTGCTTTGCTTTGCTGGCCAAGAGCCACCCGCAGGCACTGCCAAAATTCTCTGGTGCTTTAGTGAAATTGAAGATGCATTTGCAAACAGACCAGACTTTTTCTTCACCTGAGGAGTTCTCCGTTGACAAGGGCACGGTTGCTCCGGGCCCAGAGGGTGTGACTGTGTGTGGGAGCACTGCTGAGAGGTCATGAACGGGACACGTGCCTGGCTGCTGTGGGCTTTATGCCACCACGTCCCAACAGATGGAGGCTCTGGGTCCTTGTGGACAGTGCAGTCTGTGTCAGGGACCTTTGCAGCAGAAGACTGGTTGTTAAGAGAGCGCCTGCTGCTCTGTCTGTTGGAGGAGGAGGAGGACCAGATTGCATCGGTTGAGGAGCCTCTGGCTCCTGAGGAGCAGGAGAATCAAGCCCCACCAGTCTTAAACTCCTTTCCTCCAGAAGAGGAAAATCACAGCACAGCACCAGTAGCATTGTCTTAATTTTGTGTTTTTCTCTCCATCTGATTGTAACTGTGGGCATCATGATTGCAGTTTTTGATCAATTTTCATCCCTTATTATGAGGAAGGGCATGATTTCTTCCAGAACTTTTGCTAAGTTTGGCTGAGAGCCATTGGGGCTCATCCATGAGACGCCTGAGAGCTGCAGCTGCTGTGGGCAGCTCTGCTCCCTGCCTCTGCTGAGAGACCCAGGAGTGTCCAGTTAGACAGAGTCACACACTTGGGAGGATCCAGGCGGGTTCGCTTCCTTCCCTCTCAAGGCTGGATGTCTGTCAGGGTCTTGGGAGGCAGGCAAGACACGAAACTGCAGTGCTGGCATGCAAGATGTTGTTGCAGGAGCTGGCAGAGGTAGGAGCAAGGCTGAGAGTGAGCCAGGACAAGGGGAAATGTAGTTGGTGGTTGTCTAGAAAACTGGTTGCTAGCTCTTCCTTGCTTAGCACAGGGCTGCCTGATGTATTCCCTGCTCTTTTGCAGTCTGAGGAGCCCCAGAAGCTCATGTCAGAGGGGAAACAGAAGCACTCCTTTCTCTCCCCAATGGCAAATTGAGTTTCAGCTTCTTTAAGATGTCTCAGCCTATTCTGTCTGTCAACTTCATGCTTTGTTATGATTTTATGCTTAGTTATTCTGCATGCAAAAGTTTAAATGGGTGAAGAATATAGTGATTCCCTCCCTGGGCAGTCAGCTGCAGGCTGACTTCTTACCTCATTCCAAGCATGCATCCAAGTGCTGGGTCTTTTATCCTCTGCTATTTCTAACCTCTCCAGAAGGGAAAGGTTAACATTTTCAGTCATTTAACATTTTCACTTGTGAGTATGGCAGGTTTTTTTCACAGATTTTTCATGTAAGGGAGGTAGTCTTGAAGATTTGCTAAAAGAAGAATGACTAGTTTAGGATAGAATAGAATAGATTTTGTGCATAATCAAGGTACTGCTGTTAAGATTCCAGCCTGTCTGTCATTTTAAATACCAAGGATGTGCTCCAGAGGTTTCTGTAATGGCCTTTTCCCATATAGGGTGGAGATGAAAGCATGGAAGGAGCCAAGTGCTGCCTGGGCCATTTAGCAAGTGTTAGCACTGAAGGACCAAAGCTACATTTCAGGCTCCCTGATCCTGCCAAGCAAGAGATCTTGCAAGAGATCTTTGTCATGAGATGCATGCACAACCACCAGCTCACAGCAGGCATGGTCATCCCATTAGACAAGGACTGATTTTCCTTTTGGGTTCTGATGAAGCTTAAAATAACTCAGGTTCAGATTCAGGTGGTTTTTTTTCCTTCAAAGGTGGGAAGACTGCTGTCATGAATGCTTTATAGAATAATATTTAAACTTCACATTATTTACAATAAGATTTGTGACTTAAAAGGGGTAGAGAAACCACAAATAATTTCACTAACTATTCATTGCCCCTCTGAATCTTAGCAAACATCATGTTTTGAAGTATTTGTAAGTCATGTGCCCTCAGTCTCGCTTGCTCTCTTGCCCTTTCCCAATTCATCTTTCTTGCACTGCAAGACGGGAGTGGAATAGATTTTGTTGAGCTTGTGCTCCCTCTCCTGGATAGCGACTTCTACAGCAACAGCAAGAAACGAGGAGGTTTATGCAGAGCACTAAGTATGGTAGAGGATGCCATCTGTCCACTCCATCCCCTCTCACACTTCAGTCCCAAGAAAGAAGAGGCTTATAGGCTCTTCATAGTTCACTTCTCTGAAGGCAGCTTTGGGATACTTTTTTTTTTGTGCATTTGTGCCTCGTTTCACCATCCTTCTCCTTCTCCAGTGCCAGACGGTGACATGGCAGCATCTCTGGTCAGCTGTCAGCATTCTTCAGTTGTCTTCTCAGACATTTCTGGCAGTGGTTTGAGATGCACACCGAGGCTTGTCCTTTGTCCTCTTGCCCAAGGGCACAGGTGGGATATCTGCATCCACATCTGTGGGGCTAGGAGAGCGCACATTGTGGGTATGAAATTAGGATCTGGAGTTTCTATTCTCACTCATTAGGGTTGGAAACAAAATGTGACTCAAGTCATTTTCTGTTCCAAGTTGAGCAGTATCCCTTCAGTCAGCCAGGCAGAAGAAAGTTGCTGTAGCCAGGGAGTGTCCATATGGTTTCTCAACTCATCTTCTGCCATCAGGCTTGCAGACTGCTCCTTGGTCCTATTCCTTGGCATTTCTTAAATGCAGAGGTTAGAATGAGCACTGTACTTTTGGGACTGTGGTATACACCAGCATAAAGCTGCATCTTCCTGGGTTGGACTCGATGACCCTTATGAGTCCCTTCCAACTCAGCATTTTCTACGATTCTATGGCTCTATAATAAATGAGATGATATTTAAAAACAAGCATCAAATGTGTACTGGCTGGTTTCATTGTCATGAAGAGAATGGCTGTGAGGAAATAGTCAGTGAAAAAAGGCTTTAAACAGCATTTCTTTCTGGAGTTCAGAGTGCAAACACTTTTGTTATTCAGTATTTGTATTCTTCCTCTTTCCATTTATCCTCTTGTACTTGAGTCATGGATGTCCATTCCTCCCACTCTTTTCTATTTTTCCTGTTTTCTAGGAGAAAAAGACGTAATAATCCTCGGAGATTTTAACCAGGCCCCAGACAGCAGCGACCATGACATCCTGAGGAAGGAGAAGTTTCACCATCTGGTCCCTTCCAGCACCTTCACCAACATCAGCACAAAGAACCCACAAGGGTCCAAGTCGCTGGATAACATCTGGATCAGTCGGAGCTTGAAAAAGGTTTTCACAGGTAGAGTTGCTTGAGTGAGGTCATGTAACCTTTAGTTAGGTGAGCATCGTGTGGCCACTTTGGGCAATGTCACTTAACATTTTCCCTGTGATTCTCTCTGATGCAGGCCACTGGGCTGTCGTGCGAGAAGGGCTTACAAACCCGTGGATCCCCGATAACTGGTCCTGGGGTGGGGTGGCTTCAGACCACTGCCCCGTGCTCGCTGAATTTTACCTGGAAAAGGACTGGAACAGGAAGGAGGTGACGCGGAATGGGAACGGGGTGACGGTCGAACGCAATGACTCCCACACTAAGCACGAACGATGACGTGAACTTGAGGGTGCCTCTTCTGCCACCCAGGGAAGGCTCTGGTCGCTCGTGACTCCATGGCAGAGCAGGACTGCCTTCCCCTCTCCCTCCTTCCTGCTCTCCTCCCTGCACCTAGAAAGCATCAGCACTTGATTTTGGTGGTCCTGGCTTTGTGCCCCTCCTGGACAGTTCTGGACAGATTATCATGGCAGCAGAACAGTCTGCAACTTTTTCCAGGGACACAGTGGACATTTCCTGGAGATTTGGATGAGAATTATACAGAAAATAAAGTGTACTTTTAATACTGTACAAGGTCTTTGCTAAAATATAGCTGGGCAGGGGTTTGCTGTGAGGGGGAGGGGGAGGTGATAGTTATTGTCCTTTGCCTCTTTGTAAATTGACATAATAACAGAGGACCCAAAAAGAGAGACGTGGTGGACCTTCTTGGCAAGATGCAAATGCCATTCAGCACTTGCAAAAGCTGCTGGAGCTGGTCCCTATGTGACCTGCAGTGAGACCTGAGTGGTCCCTCTGCCCCAGCCTGGAGAAGCACCATTCCTCCACAGCCCCATGTAGGCACCCCGCATCCTTCCATTCCTCCTTCCTTATGCTCCTGGCAGGGTCATTTTGCCTCAGAATAGCTTCCTGGAGCTTGGCTTTGTCTTTTTGTTTGATGCAATATTCAGTGCTGAGTTTTCCTCCTGCACAATAGTTTCCAGGAGCTGGGAAGGCACCAGCTTGTCCCTCTGCATAGCCAGGTCCACTTCTCCAGTGCCCCGTGCCTTGCTCCCTGTTGGGGATCTCACAGGAGCAGCCCTTGTCCTCAGGCCCTGCAGCTGGCATCGGTGAGATACAGCCATGGGTCTTTGTCTAGGAGTCGGTGTTCTGAGCAGGGCTCTGCATCAGGGAGAAACAGGCCATGCATGAGGGAGGTCTGTAGATGAGGCCATGTTCCTGTGGCCACTGTGGGGGCTGGCCCACATGGTGCACCGACCTCTGCCCATTGACTCTTTTAGGGGGTTTCGGTTTCTCCCTCTGGCAGACCAGGCAGTTATGCATCCCTTTCCTGAGCCTTGCTGCTGCATAAGCCTGGTTCACTCACCCCCACAGAGGGTCCAAATACAGCGTGTGGTCACCGTGCATATGGCAGGGATGGGGGCTGCTTCCAAGGAGGTTTGGGCTCTGTGCATGGCCTGGGTGGGGGCACTTCAGTCAGCGCCCTGCCACGGGAATGGAGCATTGACTTTGCCACCTACATGACTTTTTTCATGCAGCAATTAATAACCAGTGACCTAGAAGGGAAACATATCAGGACTGGAAAAAGCAATTCAGCATCTGCAAAAGAAATAGGCTGAGTATGAAAGGCGCTGAGCTGCCCACTAACCCAGCACCTGCTGCTCCGGGCTGCAGATGACCACACATTTTGCTGCTGAGTGGAAAGGAAAGTTCTCTGGCATGGCTCACTACTCTTCACAGCGATGCCACACCAAAGGAGATGATGTAACTGAGGGTTTTAGAGCAAAACAGTATCATACTCTTGCAGTATTTTTATTACTTAAACTTTCTGAGATATCAATTCATTTCTAATGACTCAGTAATAACTAATTTCTCAACAACTAAATAAATTCCCATGCAAACACACACAGTTGAACAGCTTTTCTGTCTGTATGCAAAACTAAACCCAGAAAAAGGTGGCATAGCCTGGGGGTGACTATCAGGGAGGTTTCATGGACATTTCAAGAGGTTAAGTGAATGACTAAGAACTCAGAGCATCAGACCAAAAATATATCTTTAGTTGCTCAATGTTTCCTGTTGAAAATAGGAGGTGCAGGTATTTATCTCTGGTCATTAAAGAAACCAGCAGAAGACCTTGGCTCCAGCTTTCATTCTGGATCCTTGCTGCAGCTTTGTGCTTTTCAATCAGGCACAATTTTGCTGCCTTCTCTTAATTTGAGCAGCACCAGATTCCTCAAGAAACTCTCACTGGATAACTGCGAAACATAGACGAAGATGCAATAGAGTTGCCTTAGTCAAATGAATATTACATGAGGTGAGAGGCAGTAAAATTCCCAAGAACACACTCACTCTCTGGTACCAGCTAGTGTTTCCCTGCTATAAATATGTTTGTAGGCTGAAATTATTTTATAGCTCCAGAAATAAAACTTGGAAAGGCCAGATTCCATTTATTCTGCTGCGGGTGTAAATAAGTGCAGAGGCACCAAAGCCTAGAGAAGCACCTGCAGCCTCCTGTGCAGGTGATAGTGCTCACAGGTGCAGCAGGGGCCCTTGCTTTGGCTGATGAGCTGTGTGTTAACAGGGGCTGCCGGTGTGGGAAATGAGCTGAGCCCCCTTCATAACCCATGTGTGAGCTGTAGGGAAAGTTAATGAGGCTGGTCTGTACCCCGGAGGCTTCCCAGCCCAGTGGAGAGCTCTAGAAAGGTGATTACTTGGTGGATAAAAAGATGCCTCGGGATAAGATGGGAGGATGGAGGAATTGGATACCTACAGGTGGAATTCTGCCTTGCGTGGAGCAGCTGTATGAGGTATGTGCTTGGTTACTTCATGTTAGCAATCAGCAGTGCCTCACTGTGGTCGCACTGGTTTTAAAAAGCTTGCTTGCTTTGCTTTTTTCTGACAACCCTGAAGGAGGAGGAGGTGGTTGTGAGTCGGATGGACTTTGGAGTTCCCAAGAACATCTGTTGTGCTTTGGTTGTTCAGAAGCTGAAGTGGTGGCTGTGTTCCTCCTGCCCCTGCGGGAGCAAACCTGAATAGCAATTTTATTTCAAGATGCTGCTAGTGGAAGCTCTGCTGGCCCAGCTGGCTGTGGCTTTAGTGCCCAGGCAGTGCCAAGGAAGGCAGCAACGAAGGAGGGGGTATAGAAGCAGTGAGCCTTTCTTACAGAAGGCTGGATATGCCTTACACATCTTGGAGTGCCCTCAGGAGCCCAAACCAGGAGGCAAGCTCTTGCTTCATTAGTAATGTCACCAATGGCTGCAGACTGATTTGGCCCAGGTTTAATTTTTTGTAAGGCTATTTATCTCACCTGTGCACAGTAGAGGTTGGTGAAGTTCTTCCCTGCCCACTGCACATGAAGCCTTGGCCACTTCCTTACAACAAAGTGCTGCCTCTTGTCTCCTGCTGACACGTGCCAGCCTCGGACCTCCCCTGGCCAGGGGACATGGTGACAGCTGGTCCCTGCAGAGGCTGTGGTTGGTGAGACCACGTAGTGGTGGCTTCTGCAGGGAGCTCACGCCTCCTTCAGGCAGGAGAGGTGGCTCCTGGAAGGACATGTTAGAGTTTCTACCTTTTAGCATCTTTTGGAAATAGCTTAAAGCAGCACCCGGCTCACCAAGGCTGAGGGGGCCGTGTCTAGTGTTTGGCTTCTTAGCTCCTCACAATGAGAGCTTTAAAATTATTCTCAGCCTAATTATTCTCCTTTCCTATTTGCTCTGACCCATTTGCTTCATGAAAAAGCCTCTGCTTTGTCCCGTGGGCTTTTTAAAACTACTTACTTGGCAAATGTCCATTTGGTCACTTGGCTTTGTTTGTGCTGTTGCACTGCAGTGTTGCAAGCCATCTGAAAAAGGAGGTGTGGTATAGGAGGGTTTGGAGAGTTCCTAAAAATCTCTGAGGAGCAAACACGAGTAAATAACTGTCCTGGAGATGAACTTCCAAGAAGCAGGTTGTGGCAGCAGTAGGTTGGTAAGTCCTGATGCAGCAGGCAGGAATGGAGGCTGGACTGTACCGGCTAATCAGCCTTGGTCTTGGCACTCCTAAACCCTAAGGGGACTCAGTGCTCAGTGTTCCTAGAAAATGACAGAAAAGGGTCAGTCCAGGGGACTTCAAGGTTTTCCTAGACGTCTAAATGCTGCTTTCTGAGATTGAGTTGATTTTTGGTTTTAAAACTGGTGTCTTGAAGGAGCATACTAGCCACTGGCAGGAGCCAGATGTGATGGGAAGCAGAGCTCCCGGGAGAGCAGCTGCTGCTCCCTGGGAGCATGTCAGGTCATAAATTTAAGCACTCAGAAATTAGGAGAAAATGTCCCATATTTAGGTTATGAGCTTTTCCTTAGCTGCAGGAAGCAAGGCAAAGGCATGCAGGCATTTCCTGTCCTCTGACTTTCACGGTTTTGCACAGAGTTTCTAGATGGGAAAAACTTTATAGGAGGCTTATGTTCTTTGTTTTTCCTAAGCAAAATGCAAAGCTCTCCCCCATGCGAGGAGAGGAGTCACACTGACTGTGAATCAGGGCTCTTGTGGGAAAGAGCCTGCAGCAGCTTTTTCATCCCCAGAAGAGGTGCAGCAGCGGGTTTCTGTGAGTTGGCTGCTCTCAGGGTGACTGGACAGCCATGCAGAAGACTTCACAGCTCTCACTCTCGCCACTCAGCAGTTCTGGGGTTGCATCTCATGTTCCACAGAGCAGGACATGACCACAATTGCAGACAGAGCCCTTGTCTGCTTACCTGTTTTTTAGGTTTTTAAGCCTTAAGTAATTTTTACCTCCATATCTGGAAGTAAAAAAAGCTCCTTTGTAAGATCAAAGTAGCTAAAAGAATTTACTCCAAAGTCCTACAGGTTACACTTAGAAAATAGGTTGCTGGATGACCCTTTGATTACCCATCCTTCTGGCCATCTCATAACCCTACATGATGAGATGTTCGCAGCCTGAGAAATGTCCAAATTTCTCTTTATCAGCTGTGTGAAAGGCCTCATTTAAAAGAGCAAAAAATGGAATGTGCACAGACCTGAACTGCAACATTGCTCAAACTTTATGTGAAAACACGAGGAGCACCAGCACCAGGCTCTCGGAGCACTTTCCCACCACTTTTTAGGGAGTGGCCTTCAGGGAAGCTCTTCCTTCAGACCCCCTTGCTCCCTTGTCACTCTGTAGACAAGAGAGGCTGCCTTGCAGCTGAGTGGTCACTTTACCTCCCCCCATTCTTACTGCCTGAAACTCTCAGCAGGCTCCCACAAAAATCACTCACATACATGCCTGTCTGGGCACCTCAGTACTCTTGCACACCCTCCTTTGGGGGAACCTTAACCTGATTCCTTCGACTTCTGGAACTATTTTTCCTTTTACTGAGCAATTTTCTGGTCATGTTACTCTCTGCACATGAAGTTTCCCCAGCGGCTTTAATGGGACTTCTCACCCTGTCTTTATCCACCCAAGTGCCCCCTTGGGTCAGGAAGGTGCTGGAGGAGTGTGGGGTAGAGAGGCTGGGAAATGGGGAGGGATAGAGATGAGACAACAGATGGAGGAGTGAATCGCCACTGGAGGCTTCTCCTCATAGTCCTGTGTGTCTGGTGACATATCTTGCCCATACTTGGAAATGCTTCTTGGCTGAAAGCTGTAAAGGAAGATCAAAAATACAGGGGACTTTAGCTTTAAAATACTGCCAGGAGGAGAGAAAGAAGAGGTTGACTTACGTATCACCTGTGGATTTTTGGTGGGTGGGAGTGAGTTTACTTTCTAGGCTCAGAGATGCATGGTATGGTCGTAAGTATATTCCTTAGATAAAAAGGAAGGTGAAGGACTAGGATTAAAAAAAACCCAGTCTGATGGATGAGTGCTAGAGACCAGGACAAAAGTGAAACAAGACAGAAATAAGCCAGTAAGCTGGACAAAACAGCCTGACAGGTCCCTTCCTTGGAATGTGCCATAGAATGGAAATTGGACCCTAAAGTATAAATGTGAGACCCTGCAAGTATCATTTGCAGGGCACTGCTGGGACAAGACCTGAACATGAGCCCAGCTCTGCTGTACTGGAGTAGCTGTGCAGTGGAATTGCACAGATCCAGTGGAGAAGGTCCCTGTGGGAGGTGTCCATCCCACTCTGACCCTGGGGGATGGCAGGAGTACCGTGGCTTCATGCCAGCCCCTCCTGTGCCACCATCTGCATTCCTCTCGCCACCGATTTTTTTAGGAATTTTTTTCAGGAATTTTTTCTTTTCAAAACCATGTCTATACAACTCAACCCTGCTCACTCATGAGAGCCCTATCTGTGTTGTTTCTACCCCTGCTCTTCCCTTCTTCACGCTGTGGCCAGTGCAGTTCCAACTTCAGCCTCATTTTCTTCACTATCTAAGGAGCTGAAATAATGCTGTACTTCACCCTGCATGTCCATAGACACCTCAGGAAAAGATGTTTAAAGTGTCTCAGAGGTACTGTGTGACTGGGGAAGATACAAAATATTTCAGCAGCAGCATAAAAAATTAATTCAGACAACTTTAATGAGAAGGGTAAGGCTATGCCTTGAAAGGTAATCCTGATGACATCTTTCTGTAATTGAATCAATGTAAATGAATGGGTTTAAAATTCAATATCCAGATTTTCTGGATTTCATCTAATATAGACTGTGAGAATTGTTCAGCAAAGCCAAAATAGATTCTCACTTCTGTATATTAAAGATAGACAAACTCATTTTAAACTGCATACTGAAAAAAAACCTTCTAACCTAATTCTGTGTTAATATATTATGAAATTAAGACAGTTTTAAATGAATATTCCCTTTAAAAAAACAAACTGAACAGACCAACAAAATAAATAAATAACAAAAAAACCCCAAACCCAGCAAAAGAATTGTTCCAGCTGTTTCCTTTTGCCTTTCTCTTGGCTTAGACAAGGTCTCTCAGCTTCCACTCTGACTCATGGGTTGTCAGATTTCCATCCTGGTTTCCAGTATAAATGATTTCCATCTTTCCGTCCTTTCAGAGAACCTTGGTGCTTAAGTTGCTTCTCAAACTGCTGGCAAGGCATCCAGCTTCATGAGCCTGGCACCTGAGTGCTGCAAAAAGACTTTAAGAGTTGCATTGGTCCTGCAGATCACCTGTAACAAATGTGAGATTTATTCAGTACTGAAATACAGCTGCCCAGGGATGGGTGAGTGTTGTGTTTCACCCTGCTGATGCTGTAGAAGGGGTATCTGGGATGCAAGGGGCAAGGGAGAACGGTGGTGATTTGGGAGCCTATGAAGGGAAGAGATTTCAGGCCGTGTTTTCTGAACTTTCTAGCTAAGGAAGGGGAATATGGTGTGATAATACTTAGCAGCCTTGCAAGGCAAATTAGCAATTGACTTTTGAAAAATTTCCATTAAAAAAACCCCCACAACCCTTGAATATTATCCTTACTTACACATGAGGGAGCTGAGCCATAAGGAGATGATGGGACTCCCTGGAGATAAGTAAGCACATTTTATAATGTGAGAGGAGCTGGGGAGCGCTGGAATGAAGCAGCAGGGGTGGTGAAGGGGGGCTTGGGGGGTGGATCAAAGTGTTAGAGTGGAACATTTGGAGTTGCCATTTCCCACATGGATGGTGCTGAGAACTGCATCGCAGCAAAGAGGCTCCAACGCTGCCTCAGACCATATCCTAGAAAATGGGAGGAAAATTTCCTCGTGAGCAGCCAGGCCTTCTCACTGAGCAGGGAGAGCCATTCCCAGTGTAAGACTTCAACAGACCCTTCATGACTCCAACCCTAAGTGATGTTTTTGGAAACAGATTCAGAAAGGCACCTCTTCCATACACAACATAGGATGTCCAAGTTGCTGTAGAGCCAAGGCCATTGGAGAGAGTAACACCTTCACACCACACGATGTAACATTTCAATACTCTCATCTCTGTCCTTATTTTGTCTTTATTTGTAAAAGTTGTATAAAATGCCTTTCAAAATTGGTCTGGTGAAACGGGGAGGCTTTTCCAATGCTGACCAGGTTTCTGTATAGGAACAACACAGCAAGACACAGGTACACAGCAAAGTAACCAGGCCAGGCAGCCAGGAAAGGCTGCCAACACAGCACTGACACCATGAAACTGTGCAGTGACATGAGCTCACCGCTGCTCACCACTGCTGTCCACACACTCTATCACAGAACGGCAGTATCACAACTCAGTAACCAGCCTCTTCACAGTGCAAAACAAAAATTCAGGAAAATTTACAAAAGCTACACTTCAAAATTTTAAACACTTTTACAAAGGAGGAATGACACATCTGATGCCAAAAACAGAAGCTGACAGCTTCGCCTATTGCTACATATTGATACTGACCACTTCCAGACTCCAAACTTTGCACCAGGCAAAATCTATTTCTAGAATAATGAAGAATGGAAGTTTAATGGCACCTACTGCTTTGCAGAAAAGGTGATGCAGGTCTTCAAGTAAAGCAAAAAGGCCTGTAGTAGTGTTTAGGGCTACAGAGTGGTAAAAGGGTCAGGCCTATATCCATGGCATTTTGTGGCAAAAGAGTGACTAGCACAGCCTCCTGGTTTTGAGGATTATGCACGTGCACTTAGATTATAAAATGCTACTACTGCGGGAGGAGGAAAACCACTTTGCTTATGTAGAAGTCATGGGAGAAAGGCAGGGATCTCTCCTGTCAGAATAAAATCAGTTCAAACTTGTTCCTTTCTTAAAGGACTGTCCCTTTTGCATACCCTAGGGTCAGCAAAGTGAGCCAGATTTTTCCATGGTGTAGCTCAAATGATCTCTGCCCAGTTTACTCCAAAGACAGCTTTTGACTGTAATCCTTGGCTTGACTTCAGTCACGTGACTTTCTTGCTGTTTCTGGCAAAGGAGCCAAAACCTGGAGCACGTGTGCGCGTGACTGACTGCAAATGGTTCCTGTCAGGCTGCTGCAACACCGTGTCTGCTCTGCACAGCTCTAAAACAAAGCTGGGCAGGCAAAGTCACCAGTGATCAAACTAGACAGCCTGAAGGAGGGAAGGAGAGAAAACAGCATACAGAGGCTGAAAGGCTTTCAGCTCCTGAACAATACTGACAACACAAAATTAAGGCTGTTGCAAGCAGTTCTCAGCCCCTGCCTTGAAAATAACTAAATTTAGTAAATTTATGCTTGTTGAACACATTTTCTTTTTTGCAGCAGTCAGCCAGCCACTGCAAACAACCTGCAATAGTATCTGAAAGGCAGCTGCTTTTATGGGATTATTCATAAACCTTCAGACCTCTTAGCCAACCGTCAGCTTTTCCTCACAGATTTTCCTATGGAGCAGAAAATGTGTTCTCAAGATTTTACTGTGATGTCTGGTAATGTCCTGGGTGTAAAACAAGGTGGGAGAGTTACTCCATTTGTTTCATTAAAGAACAGGATAAGGGGAGGAGGGATACTGTGGCTCAGCTCCATGCAAACATGGCGTGGAGGAAACCTTGGCTCCATCTACTCACCTTATCCCATGCCAGGCCTGTTACCAATGGGCAAAAGCAGCAGGGTAAGAAAGGGCAGAAGCCCTGTCCAAGGCTCCCACTAGTTCCTGCCCAGCCTCTCTGACCACAGCTGCTTCCCAGGAGTTCAGAGGAGCCCTTGTAAAATGCTGCCTAGTAAAACAAAACCCTTTGTCAGAATACTTACATACTTTGCCTCAACTATCCCATAATACTCCAGAATCAGAAAATGTAGTTTATGTAGTAAGTCCTCCTGTGTCATCTAAGTTATTCATCATGTGACTAGAGAGAGCTCCTTGCTGTAAGGAGCTTTCTCTCCTTGGTCCTGATATAGCACCAGCAGTTAAAACAGAGGTAAAGTTGCTTCAGAGTGGCACAGCACTTCTGTTGGAACACAGGAATAGGGCACTTGAGAGTCTTCTTCTCTCCCCCAGTCACATCTTGTTTCTGAAATGAGCTCTGCAAGCTCAAGCTTGCTGTAGTGTGGGGGTACTGCTCAAAAATGTGACCTGATCCTCTGTAGGCTCAGGTGACCCAATGAAGAAGCGAGTGTTGCCTGCTGTGCTGGATCATGGCCCTGTGTTCCTGAATTTGTTTAGAACCATAGTTCATGAAATCACAGTTTTGCTCAATCCGCCTTCCAAAACACTGCTGTGCTGAATTTTGTAGACATGCTATGTTTGTCCTCAAAGGAGGGAGGCCCTTCCCAGAATTCAGCTTCCTGAAACATGTACTATACACATAAAGGTGTGGAATGGTGTAACTTTCTGAGGGAATGAAGGGGAAAGCTTTGCTATCTGTTTACAGTCATTAAAACAGCAGCACCTACCTTTTCTCTTTTTTTTTAAAATGCTAATTCTCTCACTAAAAAAAAAACCCTGAAACTTTTTGTAATGTTATGGACTTCGATCCTGTGGCACAAAGACCTGCTTCTGTGCACTGTTTTTAAACTTTCTGTTTTCATTGCAATGATGACTGAACGGGAAAGTTATGCAGGCAGCAATGCAGCATAACCTACAGCAGTTCTATTGCTAAGAACTGTGATAGCTATGACCAAAGATAAGGCAAACAAAAGTGAACTAAGGGAGAATTTCTCCTCTTTCTCCTTTCCTCCACCTCTAAACCTGGGTGGGAAAAGGGAATATATTACAAGAGATAGCACCGAGCACTATACCAAGCATACAAAATGGAGTAGATGATTGGACGGATCACTGCAGAGGAATTTCTAAGCCAAATTTTACAAAAATGCACAATCCCTTTAAAAAATATTCAGTATACAATCACAATGCAAAAGGACATAAAGGGGCTTTTTCTGAATTCCACATATTCTGGCCACTCCTCCCTCCCATCCCTCGTAAGTCCCTTTTTGCAAGCTCTGGGAAGTCCAGTTCTACATCCTCACACAGTAAGTGAATGGAGGTCTAATACTGTTAATTTATGAGATCCTGGAGCTCTTCATCGGTCAGCTCATTGACTTCCATGATCTTTTTCAAGTGTTCCATGTACCGGGCATGGTCTTGCAAAAAGTGTGGCACCCTCATGTTCTCAATCACAGCTAATCCTTTCAGGCGATCCACATCTTCATATGAGATCTGTAAGGAAGGACATGGGTCAGTTTAGCGGTACAGTCCTGCTGCTTCTCTGCTGCTGCTATAAATTCTCTCCTGTAAATGAGAAAATATTTCAGAGTGGGGGAATTTAAAATCTTGGTGAACCCTTTGAAAACATGAGCAACTGTGTGCTTCAGTGGAAGATGCAAAAAAAGTGTAATTTTAGCAAATGCCTTCATAATTCCTGATTCTGCTTTTCATTCAATCAGTAAACAGACTTGTAGGAATGTGATTGAGAATCATCTATGGCAGCTGCAGGAATAGAGAGGGAAAGGACGGAGCACATGTGAGTCCTGGAATGTCTTCTCAACAAGGCGGAAAGATTTACATGAGAATGGAAAAAACACTGTGCAAAAGACTAAGGAACTAGAAAGGGAGTGCAGGACAGGCATGGCAGAGGAAGCAGACTTTGGGAAATGCATGGTGCCAGCAGACCTGAACTCTACTGTTTCATTTTCACTAGTAAATGTCCATATGCAAAGCTAAATTAAAATGCATCTCTAGTAACTAACTACAGCATGAATGCAAGCATCCCAATTTTAGGATTTTTTTGTTTTCCCTAATCAATAGCAGAGTGGAGACTGGGTTTGCCTCATGGCATCAGAGCCTTCTGGGTATTGATGCTGAACTCTCATTTTCCAGCTATTATCGGACCTGATAGCTTTTTTTTCTAAGGAAAATGGATATTTCTATCTTGATGGTCTTATGATTCTAAAAGCTAGGACTTCCAATCACAGTAGCTCAAGATGCTGTGAATGATAGTCCAGAAAGGATGAATGCTTTGGCTGGGCACAAGCTGCCATGGAAGCACAGAGCAGGACTCCGTGGGCAGCTGTCCAGTGTGATGAAATTTGTGTGGTTGTCACTTTGTCTCCAAGCTGTGTGTTCTGGGCACCCTGCAGACAGCAGCATATGCCCTGGCAAAGCCCACCAGCCTCGCTGTGCTTACAAACTGGCAGATCCTATTTCTTCACAGGAGGTTTGTGCCAGGTGGCTTGAGTGGAGCCTGCTGCTTCCAACCTTTTTGCCCCATGTTTCTTCTAAGGAGCTGAGCCCTGCGCAGTCTGGGCTCCCTGGAAGCAGCCTGCCCTCTTGGCAGGTGATGGTTTCTGTTCAACAGCGATTAAAGTGCACATGAAGGATTCACTAATTTGCAAGGGCCATGGAAGGGCTTTCTGGAAAGACAGGACAGTGTAATCCAGATTGCTAAACCTGATCCATAGAAGACAGATGCATATCTCAGCAATGATAATTGGAACAAAGTCCACAAAGAGAATCAATTTGCGTCTAAGTACACAAGTGTGCTTTTCTAGTTGCAAGGACAAGATGCACCCAATTAAGAAAACAAACATACACCCATGCCCAGGCTTATTCAAGTCACTAAGATACTGCTGTTTGAAGATCGTATGGCATTACACCTAATTAACTTACTTAGAAGTGGGTACAGAGGAGCTGTACAAAACCATACCATCTCCTCTCAGTCTGGAGACACAGCACCACATGCAATTAAATTCTCTTTTCCTCCCTAAAGAAAGAAAAAGGCTCCTTCCCCCCTCATATTTATGTTCAGAGGTTTCTGCTACTGCAGCAAACAAGAAACATGTATCTATAATCTGAGGTATGGTTTAAATGGGATGCGTTTCCCCAATCCTTGCAAATGCTAAAAAATTACCAAATTTGACATCCTGAGGAGATCAAAACCATAATCTCATCCTATTGTGGAAATGGGTTGTCAATTAGTCATTGCTTTAGATAAAAAAGACTGAGGCTAAAAAAGGCTTACTTATGCTCTTTGTAATGTGCTCACATGTTTCTTGGGAAACACAACAGTAGGTGATATTTTGCTGCTTTTACTTTTTCAAACTCTGGTAGTTATGCTATACTCAAGTGCACCCAAAAACTGCACTCTATTTCTCTTCAGCAATACTTGCATGCAATTACCACACGAATATTTTGCACTGCTTCCTGTATTTGATTCTTTCCTGCAAGGTTTTAACTGCTCCTTTAAAGAAGCATCTTTTTTTTCTCAGGTTTCAAGTGTTTTCCTTAGTCACTGCTAGGTATGTTGAACAGCTTGCATGTATCCACACCACACTCTTCTACATTGTCAGTAATATCAGAAGCAACAAGAAGGCATGACCTGGAAGATGTGCCAGCCAAGCTTAATACTCCCTTTGGAACAACCTGATCCTCCTATTCCATCCTAAAAAGAGAAATAAATCTCCCATTTAAAGTGGTGATAAACCACTAGGCTAAATCCCAGTGCAAGTTTTATACTTCTCTCTTTCATGAGAATATATGGAGATATTGGAGCAGGCCCAGTGAAGGGTCACTAAGATGATTAAGGCACTGGAGCATCTCTCCTGTGAGGAAAGGCTGAGAGAGCTGGATCTGTCTAGCCTGGAAAAAAGCAAGCTCATGGGAACCATCAGTGTGTATAAACACCTGATGACACGGGAATAAGGCTCTTCTCACCAGCACACACCGGCAGGGCAAGAGGCAATGGGCACCAGTTAAAATGCGCAAAATTCCATCTGAACACAAAACACTTCTGTACAGTGAGAAAACACTGGCACAGGCCACCCAGAAGGGTTGTGGAGTCACCATCAGTGGAGATATTCAAAGCCCAACTGGACATGGTCCAGGGCAAACTGCTCTAGCTGACACTGCTTAAGCATGGAAGTTGGACTAGATGATGTTGAGAGATCTCGGCAGACCCCAACTAATCTGTGATGCTGACAGCAGACGTTGTTCTGATACACAAATTTCCAGCTTGACTGCAGATGTCTGAAGCAAAAACATTCAGAATACATTTTACAATCCCTTGATTTTAAAAGTTGTAAAGTCAAGCACTTATAAATTATCACACTGCTAGAAATAAATTGCTTGTAGACCCTTAATATGGGTGCCATGCAATGTGGATCATAGTGGAATCTGTAATTTTATGAGGAATGACTTAGTATGTTTTTAAAGCGGCCTGACAAACCTGCAGACTCCCTGAAGAGAGACAGGCATAAAGCAGTAAAGGAACTGTGTGTTCAGTAGTTTAGCAGGCAGAAGCTGTGTGAAGTTAAGCAGGCTTAAAGCAAAAGGAAATTTCAGAGAGAAAGTTGCAGACTTATTTGAGTGTGATTTTATTTTCAGAGCTTCCGAACTTGGTTCAGTTACCTAAATAGCTCTTGCCCATCAATAAGGATGTTTCTGACAGTAAAGGGAAAACTTAAATGCGGACCAAAACCCTCTATCATAATATGCCACTTCCCTTTATCACCCACTGATCGCTAAGTAGGCAGAAATGTTGGTATACCAGCTCTAAATTCAAGCTCACTGTCAATTTGACTCCCTGTTTATGTGAGTATGAACCCTGCTTTATTAACTGTGAAAGCTTAGCAACCCAAGGATTTGGTTCAGGAAGTGTGACAAAGTTTCTGCACTTCTTAGGATGATTTTGAGAACAAACAAGCCATGACAGTTAGAATAGACATAAAATATGTTCTGTGAATGTAGAAATACCATTATTCTGGGGAAAAACTCCCTCATTTTTGAAAAACACCTGCCATCAGTGACAGAACTTTGAGACGAAATACTCTTTGTGTTGGAAGGGGGGTGTATTAATGTCAAATGGTTCATTTTGTTTTCTGCTAGGACAACTGCCTTATCTAGTACCTGACTTGTTTGGCCAAGGCAGTCTATCGTACTGAAAGTCAGGCAGTACCCCATAATGGGAGGAAAGTCTGAGAAATGCGACCATAAAATCTTAATCTGATAAGTGAAGAATGAGGGCAAGCTGGTAGAAATTTTTAGGACCCCAAAATACTTGCAACTTGCACAGTGTAATTGAAGGTACTGGACAGAGCAGAGAATTCTAGATCAAAGTAAAAGCACAATGACTCATAGCTCGTTACAGGCAGGCTTGCTGAAATGATAAAACTGTACCCTTGGGAATAATGAGTTCAGTCACCTTTCCAAGGGCTGTCAGAAGATGGAAATCAATGGACTCCCTGTATCTCAGGATTCGGAGGATGCCATCCAAGTACACCTGGTCCTTATTGAAACAGCCTGAAAGGAATGGAGATACATTGCACTCTATCAGTGGTCAAGGCATGTTCTCAGAAGCCATTAGAAGCAGAACAATTTTATTTTTAAAAACTAGATATTTATATCCCTGACTTTGAAAACCTTTCCAAAAACTAGCTAGAAGGCAAAACCCACTAGCCAGAAAAAGAAATCAAACAGAAGATAGTGCCTGTGAATAACCACAGGCAACATTACATCTGTAGAAAGCAGGTCAAACTGTGAGTGTGATTTTTTCAAAGTTTTGCATTTACATTCCACTTTCACAAAAAAAAAAAAAATCTTTTACTGATTCAGCCTGAAGGTCTCATTTATGAGCATTTTCAGCCTTGTTTTCCATAGCAGAATTCCTGAGACCCCATTTCAGAAAGCGTGGAGTCCGGTTTCTCCTTTCTGCAGAGGTTTTACTGTGTGACATGATTAAGGAGCTCTGTGCATGTTCTGAAAACCTCCCTGAAGTACGAAAAAAAGAGAAGACAAATAGGGAACTCACCTGGTTGTGAAGTGTCAGTCCACCCTCTCTTGGCCCGTACGCAGTAATCCCACCTAGTATTAGGGTCCTTGACAAATTTCCCCACGTCCTGGAAAAGCTGACTGAAGGACATTTGGCTGGCCTGGTACACCGTGTAGTAGAGCAGGGCAGCTCTCCAAAGAAAAGGGTCTTTGCGGAACAGGACGCTGTGAATGCTGGCTAGCCCCTCTTCTGTAGGGTTGATTGGTTTTAACCCGTGTTTTCTACGTCCATTCCGGTTGCACCAGGGCTGGCTGTTGTTGTTAAAACCCCGAAAGTAGTGAGTTCCTGAAAGCAAAGATAAAAGGAATGTGGCACTTACAACAGTAGCATCCAATGATTAACAAAAAATTATAAAATATATAAGAAGATACCCATTTCAGAACTCTGAGCTGGTAGGACTGGGCACTGGGGAAAGTGACAACTTTCGCCTTGTTTACAACAGAGAGTTTTGTCAGAGATATATACACCATGCAAATATTCACCTGCTGACCGCAAGTGAAATTCCTGAAAATGCCTAAGGAATGCAACTATCAGGAGGACTGACTTTCTAAATCTGTGAAAAGGAATTTTCAGAAGTATCTTACAAGCTGAATTGTTTCTGGCATAGGCTAGGCATTGTAGGGAACAGCAGAAAGGAAAATCAAAGTAAAAGGGCCTGCTGAAGGTGATTAAACAGCTCTACTGCAGCCTTGGAAGATGCTGTGTCCCTTACAGTGTGAGTAAGAGTGGTTCTAGGCAACTGCAAGGCTTATTCTTCAGTTGATATTCAGGCACTAGTGAAGTTTATCCATTTTTTATGTACTTAGTTGAAATTGATGCACTGAAAAAATTGTAGAAATTTTCCACAGGACTGGGCCAATCTTGTGTAATGCAAAACCAAAGCAATTTTACGCCAGTTTAGGGATAACTGGGTAAACTCTTCATACCTAAAGCATGCCTACATTTGCAAGCAGTGCAGCGTGACCTGAGCAGGTTTGTAAAGTGACATAGCTGGAGCTGAGGTTGAACGGTCACACTATTTTTGTTTCCCCCTTTTTTTTTTTAACTCCAGAGTAGTTAAAAAAAAATTGCTCTCATGAGCAAAACATCCCTGAGCAGTGACAGCACAGAAGGTATGCCCTGGAGCAGAGCCTCTGGGCTAGCATCATCTGAAAGGATTACTCTTTGCTTGCTCCAGGATTCCTTTGGCATGGGAACCTCAGCGCAGCAAGTGGGACTAGGTGGTAGGCTTACTTCAAAAGCTTGCTCTGGATCTGACCTAAAATGCTAATGTCCATGAACCCTAGGAATCCTTCTACTGCATGCTGCAGTACTGAAAAGGTTTCTCCTTCCCTTTAGCACACCTGCAGCACAGGTTCTTTGGATAGGGATGTTCCCTCTTTGTGTATCTGTCCAGTGCCTGGCCCATCCCTGCGAAATCAGTAAGAATGCATGCAAGTACTCCCCTTTGCCTGCAGAAGTGGTGTCATGCTCATACCAATTTCGTGCCTCAGCATCCCCTCCAGCCAGTGCTCTCGCGCAGTGGAGACATTGATGGTGAGAGTGGGGCGGCCGTTCACCACGGTCATGGAGGCTCGGGACAGCAGGTCCTCTGTGAGGTGGACCACAATCTGAAGAGGAGAGAGTTCAGGTAGAACTGAAAGAGCTCTCTTCTCACTCCTGCTTTTTCCTCTGGCCCTTCCATTGTTCCATTTCTCTTTAGTCCCTTGCCCTCCACAACTCTGTCTTGAGACCAGCAACCACCAGAGAGACCCTTCTGACTGAGTTTATCCTACTCACCTGTGCTACTGACAGAACCTCAGACTCTAGTGCGGTGGGAGAGGGTGAAGATAGACCAACATGAGATTGAAAAATTTAGTATGGTGACACTGACTAGACTCAGAGGGCAGGGAGCAATTGCATGCAGAATGAATTAGAGAAAATTCCAGTTTTTGAACTGTGATGAATTATCTTAGTATTACTGAGAACTGAAAAATACTAGATAAGAACACATAAATTGACTAAGTATCTATATAATTAGCTGTCTGAAACCATTTTAGTTGCAATTCTAAAGCCACTTGAATGAGAGGGGGAAGTGCTGTGTACTTCTTCTGTTACATAATGCAGACCTGAAATATTATTGAAATACTGGTATTGTTTTGTTCTATACAGCAAAATAGTTCTTTCTTTCCTGTTCTTTCTTGGAAAACTGGTAATCAAAACAAAAGCTGGCAGAGAAGGAAACTAATGCATACTGATATATTTTATTATTTGACTTCAAAAAGCCTTTTTAAACAAGTGACTGAGAGGGAAAAGTGAAACTCTCTTTGTTGAAGACTAAGCACCTTTCCCTCTTCATGTAAAGCCTAAAGAAACAGTACTGCTCAGAAGAGTACAAGGGAGAGTACTCAAAAGAAATATCACTTTTTTAGTATCCAAAAAAAAGGACCCAGGGATCAAAGGCAAGAATAGAACACTTCCCTGTATTCAAAACTCACCATTCAGCTTCAAGTTCAACAGCAAATGGTCAGTCCCATAAAGCTTGTATTTAAGAGGCAGGAAAAATAGGTAAATCCCAAAGAATTTAGATTTAAAGGACAGGTGCTACTTAGCTTTATTACCACCTCTTCAGCTGGAGAGAGTATTTTCATATATTAGACCATCCTAAGCATGATGTATTAACTCTATTTTCACAGAAAAAGTAAAGCATTTCATTAAGAAGGACATGGGTTGCTGGATGAGGATGTAGGATCCAGGTTCCATGGAGCCAAACCAAGCCAAAAATGAAGAGCAAGATAAAAGAACAGGAAAGACCAAACATACAATTTTTTTCTGCTTGCTCTAAACTGTAGTTTTTTAATCTCACTCTTAGAAACACAGGTAAAGTCTAGTTATCAGTGTCAAATCATACTCTCACAAAATTGTGTGATGAGTTTAGCAGTTTGTCCTAATAATATCATGTTTACCAATTAAACCTAGTTTCTGGGAAATTAATTTCTGTCTCATGATTCCAGACTCCTCTTGCTCACTGTCAGTGATCTCATCCACGTCTTTGACTCTCTCATCTGGTGATTTCATTTTGATTAATCCCTTTTTTATACATTCAATTTCATCTGACTATTCCAACCAATTTCATGTAACTTCATCAAACTGGTCTTCTAAAATTCTGAATATAAAAAATAAGTTTTTTTCACAGGGCTCTAAAAAATTAGATGGTTAAAGCCAGGAAAAAACAGCACTCAAACCAACTCAACAAGCTCTTTCAGACATTTTTATTCACTTATGTCACTTTCATTTGTGTTGCTTCTTATAAATCACTCTCTTGGGCTGCTGCTTATTTTTCTTGGCCTTTTCTTAACTCTTTCCTTTGGTGTAAATAATTTGATACAGGAGAACAGATGGCAGAACTGATGAATAAATGGAAATGTGCTGGTCTCCAAGTAGCTGAAAAAAGGAGGGAAGGAAGGGTGTCGTTCTTGGGTACTCCCAAAAGAAGAGAATTTAAGAACAAGCATGTATGAATCAGGAAACAGGCTCAGAGAGACGACTGAAGCGTTCACAATGAATTTGTGTCGTTTCAATTGTTCAAACATTAGACTGGGCTTAGCCATGAGAAATGTATGATGTAAGGAATATTCCTGTAATTATGGAGGAAAGGCCTCCCAGATGGTCTCTTGGGTCCATCCATATGTAATGTCTAAGGTCTACACAAGTGTTTCTTTCCTGATGCAGTGCATGCCTTACCTCACCAAGACAGCCTTCTTTCACCATGTATTTCCTGACGTGATTCCAGATGCGACTTTTGGTCAGCAAGCTGCCTCCAGTGGCCTGTTCAAATTTTTCATAGCTTCCATATTTCTGCAATGTCCGCTTCATAATATTAATGGACTATAAAATGAAAAAGCATAGCAAATATCAGTGCAGTAAGATCCCCATGTCAGACTGGCACTTGTATTCTTTCTCTCCCTTTCAATCTCTCTTTTTTCCTTAGTTTAAAATCCTTCTTTTCTTAACTAACTGGCAGTCACTATCAGGCTGTACTCATTTAATACATGCTGACACACTCCGCAGTGAATTTATACCATCTTCAGATGTACATTAATGCCAAAGTACTGGGAAAAGATTCTGATCAACTCATCTTAGACCCACATACATTAGCGTGATGATTAGATGATTGTCAGTCTAGTGAAATAATACCCATTTTCTCTTTAATTTTGGCAATGTTGTACAACTGCCTTGTAAAACAGACATAACAGGACAGTTGCAGTTTGACAGCATGTTTCTTTTTATGTTTTTCAAAAGAATTAGAAAAAGATCAACTATTACTGTCATCTTGCTCCAATTCTTAGCATTTTCTAATTTAGGAACACTGAACCATGATTAAGCAGATGTGTAACTACAATTTCAACGATAGTACTTCTACCGAAATGTCTCCTTACAATGAAATCCATTGTGCCATGGGTGTCTGTGTCAGAAAGGACAAGAGAGAACAGGAACTTTATTTACAGAACTTTCATTTAAACCACAATACTTCTTTATAACCCCCCAAAGTGAGGGCCTATTTCATGAGATAAATAGAGTGTTATCAACAATTCTCTTATGTATTGCTGCTAAAAGAAGTCCCTCGTAGGTGGAAAGCTTAGCACAATGCCCATCTGAACCCTGCATATTGAAGATGTTACTGGTGGGGTGCGAAATGCTCATCCCCAGTAATCTGCTTTCCAGAATGTCATTTCACACCCTTAAAAGAAAACGTGGTATGGAATAACTTCTTTCCCAGCAACAGTCCAGCTACAGGGAATAGCTTTTTGTCATAGACTTGACAACAAGCTCCCGGTACTACCTTAAAAAATTAATGCTCTTGCTATGAAAACACCACTAACAACAAAGGTGACAATCTTGCAGACTGATTCTCTTTTCACATTATGCACTTGTATCCCTTCATGAAGCTTGTCTCCAGCTATATAATTCTGACATTGGCAGATTGACTGATTTTCCACAAAAATTTGATTAATTTTTTAGCTCTCACAGCCACTAACAATCTTTCTCTAATGTTTTTCAAGTTGAAACTAAGCAACCCTGAGTAATTGCTACTGAAACCCATAAATGACAGCTAGACATATTCTTAAAGTCTAATAGCTCTTTGATGAGGGAAATATCACCTACCTGAATGCCAAAGAAATAGTGCACCTAACGTTCAGTATTTCTTTGTCTTGTATATTTTTCCAAACCATTTTTTTCCTTTTTTTTTAATTACCTATGAATTTTAACTTTTAAAAACATCGGCCGTTTTATAATTTTTTCCAGTGTCTGCACATGCTGAGGCATTTGCCTGTCTTCTACAAAATCCTTGGTTAAAGAAGCAACGTAAATATCCCCACCCTTTTCCCAGGAAGTTTATTCTCAGCCAGCAGCCTGAACAATTCATGATAACAGTTCTTCAGTCTCCTTTGCCAGGTGCCAGATCCTTAAGATATTTATGTCACCTACTAATTATTTGGTATATTGGGTTTCTATGAACAATTAATTAACTTTATTTGTTTACTCTGGAAGAAGTCATCTCTCAATCAATCTTCTAGCATGAAATTTGTCTTCACAACTTGTTGATACTCAATTTCAATTAAATCTATAAGACTAAACACTAAGTACCCACTTAAATTCTAGGATGCCTAAGTTAATTTGAAATGAAATCCCAAAGGACTCTCCTGCCTTAGCTGGAGTGCAGATGTTTTCTAAAACCACCTCATCACAACAAACAGTGACAAAACGAGCACTGAACACATCAAACCTCCTGCTTGGCTGTCTGTATCAGCAAACTCCCTGGGGCTGAGACCTCCATGCTACAGAAGGCAGCATGAGTTTGGGAGCCAGAAGACCCAAGTTCTAGCTCTTCTGGCTTGCCTGCCTGCAGGCACCTTCCTGGGCTGTTGAAGCATTTCCTAAAATGCTGTGAGACACTTGAATCAACAGCACAATACAAATAGCAGGTTTTCAGACATAAGTCCTACTGAAGAAGCACAGATCCGCTCCAACCTCTCCTACCTCAACTTGATAGAGTTCACAGCTTCAAGGGGAAACTTCTTTATGTGCCACACTAGGTAACCCTTATCCTGGCGTTCCAGCCACATCCAGATAGGTGTTGCAAGTTTGAGCTCCTGCCTACTGAGAAAATCATTAAACATAAGCCTCCCCATTGCTGAACAGATACTCAGAAATTACTAAGAAGGGTGCTTACTCCTATCACCTTCTCTCTTGGCTCTGTTTCAAGTGAAACAGAAAAAAGTCCCAAAAAATCTTTCCATGCAGGCAGGTGTGGCTCTGGAAGCACCAAAACAACAGTGAGAGCCATCACACACAGACACCTTGCACACAAATCTCTGGGGAGTGGCAGATGGCCCTGGCACAGAGATAAGCCCCATCCTCAGTGGTGTTCCTGGTTTTGACACTTCTTGCCATAACCACTCCAGTTGGGGGTGGTTCCTGAGGGGAAAAGATTTGGGAAATGTTTGGTTTCCAGGCACTGACTACAACACCAAGCCCCTAATTTGGAGTTCTGCACCTGTCTCCAAGGTGAGATGACTCAGTCAGGTGTTGCAAGAACTTGCTGGGAAAGGGGAAAATCCAGACCAGCATGCCAGCTGCTGCCTACTGCAGCATCCAACTGTGAGCTTATTTTCCAGCCTCTGGGCCAGCAGAACACTGGTACTGCTGCAGTTCCTAAGGCCAAACTATAAACTCTTCAGCAACAGGTAAAAAAATGGAAGAAAAGAAGAACTATGTGGCTGTACCAGGTTACTGGTTAGGAGTAGTAATTCCTATTCTTTTCAATATTACCGAAAGCATCTGCTTATTCCTCTGCTCACTACCAAAGAGTGCCAAAAGAAGTAGCAATCCCATGACAAGCCCCCTTGCACAGCAAACTCTACTGATGCTCAAGAAAGCAATGACACAGAAGAACTATAACAAGAGCAAGGCAAGGCTGTTTCATTGACTGGTGTAGGTTATGGTGGTGTTGGCCTTTTAAAACAAATTATTTACAGCCAAGTAGGTCTCTGAATCCCAAGTCACTCGTGTTCAGCAACACAGCTCAGTTGTTGAGAGTTATCATAGAAATATGTACTGATAAGACTTCTCATGAGTAGTGTGAGGCAAGCAAGTCAGAGAAAGGGCTCAGAGATCTAGGAGTCAGCCCCCTATTTGAGTCAGCTCATCCTACATTCAGAGGCAGCTCTGCTGCAAAGGGGTTGCAGTCTCTGCTGAGATTTGTAAGACAGACAAGGTAGACACACACCATTGCTCTTCTTCCTGCCTAACTTACCTGCTGTGGGGAAAAGAGCTTCCAAGGTGCATCATTAGGTAACAATTTTAGTACCAGGATGAGCTTGTTAGTCTAACCAACAGCCATAAAATGGTGGCTGTTTGGGTCAAGAAGAAATGGAGGGAGGAAGGTAAGTGCAGATTTTTGAGGCTAATCCACTCAGGCTGTAGTATTTTGAGTTTTATTCAGTGTTTATAGGGGCTTTTCTTTTGCATGCTTGTTCTTAGCAGTATAAAGTTCACATTTAAGTAATTTGGAGCTAGTAAAAATATTTTTAATTAAAACTTTTAAATTACTTCATAAGAATTCAAAGTTAATACTCACTGGGTTTTTGTATGAGACTGTGTTCTGAAGTAAAGCTATCTTCCTACTGTGATATCAACAGGAGTGATCTATAGTCTCTTCTAGGGGAAGAGAGAAGTTTATGTCAGACCCTGAGAACCTGTGCCACTTGGATGGCCCAATAAGCTTTGTGTTATGTTTTAGCACACCTTATCCATAAATCTTAGTTAACAGGGGAATTTGTTACTAGTGGATAATGAAGTGTTTTACAATTAAGTGCTTTTTACAGACAGTGTCATGTTCTTGCATCTTCCACATGCCTAAGCTGTGACATCACTTGGACATAGTAAAGGATTACTCAGTGTTGAATGCCATGTTGTTTAGCCTCCCAGCTCCACCTAAATTTTTCCCAACATCTGATAAATTTGCTAATTGTAGGCTACTTGTATTATTGCCTTAAAAGGTGTCACACAAACACTTGCAATGTGGCATAACTGGTTTATTTATGAACTCAAACCTGCTATACTTTTATGAGTACAAAGGAAGAGGATGTATAGCTCTTTCATGGGGGGGGGGGTCACTCATTCAACAAAATGGTTGGGGTTTGTTGTTTTGGGTTTTTTTTAATGTATATAGAAATAGAATTCTTGCCACTTTGTATAATTTAAAGAAACAAGTTACCTAAAATTGCAACTTGCTGATTTTGGTTCAGCAAATTTCAAGTGTTAAGTTCATCTGCTCTGCAAATGCTGGGAACAATTATTTCTAAGCAAACATTGCCACCTCTAGCATCTGAGCAAAAATAACCAACACTTTTAGTGCTAGGAAACTTCACAATGAGGGATAAGTAGTTTGAGCCAGAAAACTTTTAGAGCACACAGCTGCTGCAGTGACCTTGAAACACAGTGGTAAGAGAATTAACTTCTGTAATATCAGATATGTTAATCAATGTGAAGAGTGCAAACCTGCATGCTGTTTTCTATTCTCAAGTTTACTTCCCTAAAGGCACATATTGTATGACTCATGAAAAAACCTCATTATGAAGAAAATATCATGAAGTAGGAAGAGAGAAACAGAACTCAGTATGAGAAGAAAGACACTAAAATTAGCATTTTTCAAATCCATTAATAACTCAAAATGTTTTCTCTATGTCTGTGGAAAGTCAATCAATAGAAGTGTTGGGCTGTGCCCAAGGTTTAAAAGCTTTGATTTAAGTAGAGGCATGGGGTAAAGTAGGTGCTCACAGTCCTGTGTGTTCCACACTGCAGCATTGCTGGGTTAATGGTTTGCAAATTCTCAGTGCTCTTTGCTTTTAAAAAAAATAAATAAATGGGGCAGAGTGTGATTTGTCTTCCAGACATATTTCAGTAATGCAATATTAACCAATTTCATAGACATGCACAAATGCAGAAAAGGCAATAAGAAAATACAATCTGTTTTAATGTCCTAGCAGGCTATGCACAGCTGCGGGTAAAAATATTTTTGACATGAATGAAAAATTCTCTAAAATTCTGAAATGTCAGGTTTTGATCTCATTTCACTTAAGTATCCTAAAAGCCCCCTATAAAAATGGTGGGCTCAGTCAGTAAGAGCTGGGTTTACAGCTTTTTATTCATAAAAGAGCAAGCAAGTGTAAGTTGCCTTGAGTACGTTTTGTAGAAAAAAAAAAGAATAACTCTGTTCACAGTTACCAAGGCTTTCTAAAATAAGTGGAGCAATAAACAGAAGCCAAATATGTTTCAAAAAAAACCCCAACAAAACTGAATTGATCCTTGTAGCAAAAAGGATGACTACGCACAGTTGTGTTTTTACTGCAGACCCAGCTCTTGATACTGTGAGTACTTTTTTTGCAACTGAAGTCATCCTTTCTGATCTTGACTTCCTGTAAGATACCTACGTGCTTCTTCTGACAAGTAAAATCTGCGTGGAAAAAAAAATAGCAATGAGGAAAAGCAAGTGTTCCTACAGTACTTGCTGATTAAAATTTTGATTAATGCTGCTTTTTCTGGATAGTAAATTTGCATGAAATTAAATTCAAATTTGCGTGAAGATGAAAATTTCTAAAGCTAGTAGTCGATAAAAGAGAGAGAGTGACACCTGCTGGGCTTGGAGCTGTGTTAAAGCTGCTGGTTTGGGCATTTTTAAGTACAAGGTATTTTTGTTTGATATTTTTAGGAGCTGAACTCTGAATACATGCTTTTCCAGTGACTCAAATTAAATCTTGTGAAACAATTTACATCTTCCTTGTTAATTGTCAGACTTCCTTGAATATTAAATCCTTTACTGGCTTTTATAAAGTTGTTACAAAGCCTTTATTTTCCCATACTTTCTATGGACAGGGAAAAAGGTAGAGTTAAAAATCAGAATTATATTGAGGAATCATTCATTATTAAAATATTCAGTATTTAGGCTTAGGGGTTTTTTGTTAAAAGAAGGGTAAACCAAAGACAGGCTTGCTCCAGAAAATCATCATGCACAAAAGGACTCTTAAGGCTCTGCTAGCCCACACTAAAAGAGATAATTTGTATTAAATTCGGTTTGTCAAATCAGTAGTGGTTGATTTGCTGTCATCTATGTTGCTAAAATTGCTAAAAAAACCAAAGGAAAATCTATTAAAAAGCTGTAGTCAAGGAGCAGTTTTATTTGGTGTCATTACGGTTTAGCTTGTTGTTTGAAAGTATGGAAGAAGATTTTAAGAGTAGAACAGCTGTTCCCTTCTCTCATAAAGAAAATAAATTTTTAATGAAAACCCAGAAACTGAGTTGTTAAAATATACAGCTATTTTCAATGTGAAAATGGAGACTATCAATACAATGATGTAATGGGTAATAACACTTTTGTGCATTCTTGGATTTAGAAAAAGAAAAGTCAGTCTGTTCACAAATCAGGGACCAGTTCTTAGAATCCCTAGTCCTTTTAATTCACATATCTTTTCCACCAAGAGTTTTAGTTTTAAGTGAAATATTCATATCAAAAAGAAGTGAAACTCATGGAATGGTAGGACGTCTTCCCAAGTAAAGTATCCCTTGAAAACATGAGAGTCTTTGTTTAGAAAAGCTTGTCAGACTTAAATAAGATCTAAACCATTTTAAAATAAAAAATCCTCTAAACCATTTAAAAATACCAAAAGTGGGAAGAATACTGCTTCTGCTACTGTACAGATAAGCACTGGGTTTTGTCACTTAGGTCAAAGTTGAAAGCAAGGCTTTTGTTGTTTAGGTTTTTTTGTGACTCAGGTAGGAAGCCAAGGCAGTTAATTACACAGAATGGGAATGTCTGTAGCTATGCTACCAGTGTGGCTGCATGTTAGAAAAACCAAAATTATCTTCTTAAAATTTACCTCTCTGGAATGGAATTTGACTGCTGCTTGATTGAGTCGAATGTATATTTAAATACCCTTTCAAAGTTGATTAAAACAAGGAACATCAACATATGCTTATCCAATAACGATGACCTCAAATAATTGCTATCCCCTCCCAATCCCTGTGCCACCAAGACGATTGGCAGGATTCCTATGCTGCTTTATTCCTCTGCCTGTACAGGCACTGTATTTTGCCTCTCCTGTACCCCACTTCATTGCCTAAAAGACTTTCTTGCTTTAAATTATGTTTCATGTAAACCCATTTAGAATGAACTATGCAATTATCCTTGAAATCCTGTAAATTTTAGGAAGGCTTTAATTTTTTTTAATAAAACAGATTTTATTCCAGTTCTACTAGTGCATTCTCATCTTTGATGCAGGGGAGAATGATAAGGAGGAATGACTTGCTACAAAGCCAAATACCGTGGAGGGAAAAAATAATCAGTGGAAAAAGGAGGGGGAAAAAAATTAACTATACCTGCTTAAGAAATCTGTCAGATGCATGGCTGTGCTTAGCTAACACATTTGGCAGAGCGGGGTTTTCATACTCAAACTGAGGATTGTACGCGAAACCCGAGTCGAAAAACTTAACCTTCTCTTTCTCCACATTGGAGGGCTTGATGGCAGTCAGCAAACAGAGCTTTTCGCCCGCGCCATCGCCGTCCTTCGCGCGGCTTTTGGAGGGCGGCGATTGCCTCGGCTTGGCGAGGCCGGAGTGCTTTTTGGCGCGGCTCCGGGGCCGCGGCGNGCGGCTGCCGGGGCCCGCAGCCCCGCCCGCCGGGCAAGGGCAGCGGCACCTTCATCCTGCGGTGCTCGCCGCCCCGCGGGCTGCAGCCGCACCGCGCCGCCCTCCTGTGCTTCTTGTGGTGGGCGGGCGGCTGCTTCTGAGCGTGGTGCTTCTTCTCCTCTTTGCTCTGCAGGAGCACGTTGTAGCTACTGGTTCCCGTTGTGAAAATGTCCTTAAGGATCCCAGAAGGTGGGTGCTGGAGGCTGTTTTCATTACTGATGTTCAGCTTATGGACTTCCAGACTCAGGACTGATTTCCTAGAAAGCTCTGTCTTAGGCCAGTGAAGTTTTTCTGCATTTAGGGGGGAAAGAAAAAGAAAAAAAAAAAGATGAGGACAAAGTTGATTTTCACACACTGATACTAATCTTAAGGACTCAAAACTGCAACATAAAGGAAACACAAAATGTCTTAACTGCAGTCACATCACATTAAACTTGACTTCTAGGCACAGGGGAGTGTATATCACTTCTGACCAATTAGACTGGACTTTTAAGATCCAGCTAAACAAGTATTTTATGCTTGCATCTCCACGCACAACTACACTGTTGGCAGCTAAGTTGTTTTAAAAAGGACTGCAGGAATAACTTTTACTGCTACATTGACAAACGTCTAGTTTTGAGCAAAATCTGATCTTTATCATGCATGGAAGGCTTTCTGTAAAGATAAAGAATAACTTAAAAAAATAGGAAACTGTAGAGGAGCATGTGAGCAGTGTTTACAGTGACGTCCCACAGGGATCTGTGCTGCGATACAAGCAGTCTGGTGTGATCTCATCTGCAAAACCTGATTCACAGAATTTACTCGCAGAAAAGGGTGAGAACATTGGAAAGGGCCAGCCAAGGTGAACAATTTACAACAGCGTATGGATAGTAATATACGTTTAAAAGATTTCAGTTTCAAGCGTTCAGTCTTAATACAGACAGTAAGCTATATTTAAAGAGGAGAGAGAAGAGAGATCAGCTAGTTACACTCTTGAAAAGCCTAAAGACAACACTGGCCATTTCATCTAATAAAGTTGTTCTACAATAACAGCTGGCTTTTTTAAACACTTGAGAAGAAACATCATAAACTAAACTGAATACAAGAAGCAAATAAAGTTTCTTTAATGAGCGAACCCTCTCTTCTTGCTCTGACCCCTGGCATAGCCTTCAGGGGAGACTGGTCCCAGGTGCAGAGCAGCTGCACGGAAAAGTCATTGAGGATTAAAACTGAATTTAACATTTGTGCTGGCTTGTTAGAGAGAAGCGACCTCGCTTCACTGGTTCTAACCATCCCCTCCTCCCGGCAGCCAGTTCCTCCTAGAACATCAGGAGAGCTGAAACTACAGGTACAAATAAATTGTGCCACAGAAAAATGCTTCCTACTTCTGTACCTAAAATAAAAGGACTCACAGAAGAGGAGATATGGCTGGAGCATGATTAAAGCTGGCAAAAGGGATTTGAGCTTCATCCCACAGTTATACATAGCTGAGCCGTAATTACTTTACATACAGTAATTATACTCTGAATGGAACAGTAGCAAGAGATCATTAAATGCCTCCAAGGGAGGGGGGGGAATCGACAGTGGCTTAATTTCAGCTTTATTTTCACAGTAAAATTAGGTTTTGCTCCCAACGTAAGCACCATGACAACATATTACATGCTGTTGGACCTCTGTCGGTTCCATATCAACCTGTGTTCCTCAGTTCTCGCAAGCATCCTGTCCAAAAAACCAAAAAGACCAGAGGTCCTATATGAATGAACATATATATGATGGGTGATTTGCAGCATGGGTGTTTTCTCCACTGGAAAGAAGAGAGATAGAAGCATTTTAGATTATTCTCTTTCACTAAAGCATGTGTATCCCATGCAAACTCAGTTTCCTTCCATGGTAAGTTTGTGAATTCCCTTTCTATGCTTGGCACAGGAACGTGCTCCTTGGCATTCCTGTTCAAATTCTGTCAGATCGTTCTCATCACAGACGTGACAACCTGCCTACACGGCTTATCCTGCTTTCCCATGAGCTGTCGTTGTGAGAAACCACAGTTCCCCATCACAGGGAGAACAACATCAAACCAAATACATAAAAGAGATGCATTTTTTGGACAACAGAATAGCATGACCACTCTCATATTTCTGGGCAAGTATTTGAGATTGACTTCAGACCTGTATCAACTATTACAGTATAAGAACCCTTACTTTTAAGAAGGGTAAATGAAAACTAAGGTTTCCAGAATGTCTGAGCACATATTAAATTTCTGAGCACATGACCTTGCTTAGGTAGACAAAACTGAAGTTGGAAACTACACAGCTACTTCTCAAAATATAGACAAAGAAATAACATGACACTAGAGGCACTAACACTTCACCTTCTCTACTAACCAGCCCTTAAAAGTCACAAATAATGTAGAAGCCTCAAATTGCTGCTATAATGGAACAATTTGAACTAATACCACACATGTGTCTAAGAAGTGATAAATAGAAAAGAAAAAAACCCAGAAATTGAATTCAAGGAAACAAAATTACCTTAAACCACCCATTCCCTCCCTCCCCCAACGTTTGTGTCAATCTAATACCAAAAACTCATGACAGCAAGCTGTCAGACCTAAGAGGTACAGTTGGCCAGTATTAAATGCTTTTATATGTAGACAATCGCTGAACATCGTAAATCAGAATTCTCCTGAAAATGTCACAAATGGTGGTTGAGTGCTGAACATGCACTGGCAGGTTTCGCATGCACATGGCTGATATCAAAAATAGTTGTCCCCAATCTGTAGTTACTTTATAAGCGCAATCTTGTAGCAAAGTGATTTGTCAGCTGCCAAACTAAGTGTGGCTGTCCTTAATCTTCTTCTGACTAAAGGATACTGTGCCATGGCTATTGGTGCTGGAAACCGAGAATCAACAGGTAATCCAGAACATTTGAAATATTATAATAGCTAACAAAGCAGATTTCACGGAAGTCATATAACTGCTGTTCTAAAATTTTATATAGGTCTTCTGAACATCATTACCAAATAAATTAGAAAATAATATTTGAGACTATGTCAAAATCATGTTGCAAGGCACCAAATTTAAAGTTCTTCCTCTAGTACATTTGTTTAAGCTATAACATACTTTAAACTCACATCTGTAAATCAGACAGCATCAACCAAACTAAGAATATACTGTTTTCTAGGAAACTTGACTTACTATATCCAAGAGTTTCCAATTATTAGCAACACCTGGTGATTGAAAAAGAGGTCCAGTATTCTGAATATAAAGCAAATATTGCACAGCCTGCCTCCTGAAAACCTGCTTCAGTATTTCAAAAAGTACTGAGATACCATGCTGCTATAAAGTAGCCAGTCGGAATGGATTATCAACGCAGATTAATTGCATGGATTGCTTAGCAGTGATTTCCAGCTTTTAAATTCTGGATACCATTGGACAGATGACTGGAGATTACTTCTAAAAGATATGAAAAAGGCAAATTGAAAACCACCATGCTATGCTGTAATGCTATCCTGCATATCAGGGTACAGATACCACGCTACAGATCCCATAGGTTTTGTCTTTTGTATCTCATCCACATGTGTTACATGTGTTCTGAGAAGTACAAATCTGAATTTCCTGACTTGATTTATTTCTGATTTTGCAGTAAAAAACTGTCAAAGAGCATATGCCCAGGGCTCCAGTTACCTTTGAGAACTTCCCTCATGTAATTTATGTACAAAGATTCTTTTCATTGCTCTCGCTTCCAAACACTCAACAGTCAAAAAGCCCCAAGTCCTGCAGCAATTTAAAAAAACAAAAAAAACTCCACAACAAAACTAATACAGTCTCTTCCTAAAAGATTCTCCATCATGCTTACTTCCATTTATTTATATCTTGCTCCTTTCTGCAGCAACATATTAATAAAAACATGGTCCTAGAGACACAGGTGAAATATTACATGAAACAATCTGCCACATTTGGAATGCAAGGTGATGCAGACATAAGCAAGGAAGGGACAGAAGGGCTGCCTGTCCCCATTTTGTCATAATTAGGGTACCAAAGAACAGAAAACCCTCCTGTTAATTGCAAGTTGGTCTGTCTTGGGCCAGAGTAGACCTCTACTCCTCTTGAGAGCCACGGTGTTCAGCTTCTGCTATCCCATAAGGTGGGCTAGCAGGGCAGCCAGCTAGACAAAGGCAGCGACCCCTGTGAGTCTAAAGAATCTCACAAGACAGCAGGTTGTGCCCTAGCAAAAATCCCATCATTGTCAAGATATCAGCTGGAGCTGGCAGTACTGGACTTACTCCATCCTGCGGACACAAGTGTACCACGTGACACAGAACAATTCAAAATACCACTGGCTTGATTTTGCAAAAAGAGGCGTTTTACCTGTAATTTCCATTTATATACAGGTAGCTATTCCAGGATCACAGCAGTACTGGAAAAGGGATGGAGTCCAAGACTGCTAGCAGGGAATATGTGGGAACCACAAATTTCATGACAATTCTGCACTAATGAAACACTTTTCCATGTATAACTTGCATCCCAGTCACTAGCCTTGAACCTTGCACCACTGCAGACACTGCCTAATCTTGACAGAGGTTATTTGTTAGAAAAAAAGTTAGATTTTATGTTATATTCAGGGGCCAGGTTATATTATTGGTCTTTGTCCTTTAGAAACTGACAGACTGAGCTAGTAAGTCAATAATATGCATGGTAAAATCCCAGTGTAAGCATTTTTCCAGCCCTTGGCAAATGCTATATAAATACCTTCCTCTAGGCTACAGGGCAGCTACTATACAAGCAGCTTCTTAAATACCTGCTCCATAGGTGGAATGAGGTTAATGACAGGTATTTGTGGGCACGGATCTCTCTGTCTGGCTAGCCTTGCTCTAAAATAGCTCCTGCAATTTTTGAGCAGCTGTCACTCAGGTTATATATGCATAACGAACAAATCCTTTCCAAACTGCAAGTGTGACTAAGGTGCTTAGCAAACATGTTCATGGAGCACTTCCTCCTGTCCTAGGGATGTAATGATCTGAGCCACTACTTTTGTTTTTCAGATTGCCATTACCATGCTAGAATGTGTTTGAGTTTCTTTTTGCTCAAAATCAGAAATTATTTAAAGGCTGACTTGAATTTTCAAATTTATAAGAATGCAAATAATATATGTGATCTGTCTACAAGCAATAGTTAAGTTTGAAACTGAGAGATGAGAAGGAACTACACAGATGTGACAAGTAAGATTCCTCCTTTGACACACTGTGCAAAGGTACAATTACATTACAAAGAAATATTTATCTCCAATATTCAGATAATTTGAATAGATTCACAACACCCTATAGTTTATGGGCTCTAGACTGTACGATTTGTGTGCAGAGGGCTACGGAAGGAATATTCTGAAAAAAAGCAGGCAACATAAAGTATTGTATATGAACCTGTAATGTTCCACTGCCTCTCAAACACTATGGGCTTGTATTTGTGGCATAACAGAATCTGACCAGAATCCTATATTCTCTTTCCTCGCCACTGGAAACACCTTTAAAGTTTAAAAGCGCTCCAGTTTTGAACAGAAGCTGTCAGGCAACTTGAACTAGAACACACTGGAAGCTTGGTCTGTAATGACTGAAAATGGTTGAACAGCAGAATTAGGCAGTGAGTTTCTGTGAAAGCACTGGCATTGAGTTACTATTTTCACAAGCATCTTAGTTATTAACTAGGGTCTGTATGATATCCAGAACTTTTACATTTAACCTAAGACTTTTTTTTCCCCCAAAAAAATATCCACCTATATACTTTCCTCCTGTAAAGGGGTTATCCGTCATTCAGCTTTTAATTCTGAGCTTCAAAACCAAGGGCAGATTTCAGCTATCAGGCAACTTGTATATTTGATTCATTAGCTGCCTGTGTTTGTAAATAGCTCTGCATTTATAGGACTGACTGGCAACCTGGATTTTCTTCTTTAAAAAGACAATGCTATTTGAGATGTACTCTTTCTACCTTAAAAAAAAAAAAAAAAAGTATGGACAGACTTGCAAGCAGTTTCCTGCATGTTTCCTTCTATATTGAAATATAGTATTATGTAACTGACTCCAAATTCAGGTCCTTCAAATTAAATTACAAGAGTACAGAAATAATCAGTAGAAGTGAAGACTTGGCTCTAATGAAATCAAGCAACAAACTCCGACTGATTTAATAAACTCAGGATATAATCACAGGACACTGATTTATAGGCAGACCTGCACAGGATGAAACTCTCATCCAAGCTCATCTCTGGCTTGTTCTACTGCAGCACAGGTGCAGTCAGGAATATTTGATGGAGGGATATGGACTCAAAATAACTATCTTTCATGAAATCTCATCTAAGATTGCAGTAGCTATTGCACATCTCCAGGGATGCTCTGATCAATCCCATGAACTTTATTTCTCTTCCCATTATCAGAAGTAACACTCTAGTCATATCCATGCACAGATGGAACAGCATATCAATTATGCAGAGAAAGAGTAGCTGTAAGAGATCTTAGTTATGATTGCAAGGGTATTGAATGAGGGCACCTCCAGCAGATTTCTTGTAGATAGATTTCCCCATGGCAAAGTAACACTGGCTTGAGCAGCTGAAGTAATGACACATGAAAGGATGTCAAATTTAAACAAGGAAAACATCTGTTTTCAAGCAGCAACTGTATTGTAGGATTTCCTGCGTTCCACATCTACACAGCACAGAAGATAGCATTTTTGTGTGGCACCAAATACCTGTCTTTATTATCGTTATATAGTCATAATACAGGTTTTTATACACACATGCCGTAAGGATTTGTTAACTTCTCTGAGAACACAGCAAAGGGCAGAGCCAAAGCGTGTAAGACACCAGATATAATCAGCAATAGTTTTATTAGCATTCTTCCTTGTATGGTCAGTCCCTCGCTCCAGCGGAGCGGGTGTCACCTCCGCACTCGCCGGTGTCCCGGGGCAGGGTCAGGGCCCGCAGGTGACACGCTCGCTCCCTATTCACCGGGGGGCTCCTGCTCCTGGAGCCAGGCAGGTGTGGAGCCCCCTCCCCCGTCCCCAGGGACCAGGCGACAGCCCACCGACACCCGCGGCGCCGCCCGGGCGATGCTTCCCCGCCGGGCAGGGAAGAGCTGGCGGCCCGCCGGCTGCCCCGGGCGCGGCGGGGACCGCGCCGCCCCCGCTGCCGGTACTCACCGGTGACACAGATGGACTCCAGCATGGTGCTCCGNCCCGAGCGCTGGCGGGGGCGGGGCACGGGCGCTCTGCACCCTGGGATCTGTAGTGCAGCTCCGCCGGTGTCCCGGGGTGCCACCCCGCCGACGCCACCCGGGAACATCAGCCCACTGTATCCCACCGGCACGGCTGGTCCCAGGTGTCAGCAGCATAGGCGAGGCTTTAGTGTAATCGAGGCTTTAGTGTATGCTCGTTAGATTCCTTTGCAGGAATCTAACGAGCATAACTCACGCAGAGTCCAGCGCTGCAGTCCTCTGATAATTATCAGCTACCATCATCGCTGCGATTGGTAATAGTCGGTGTGATTGGTAATTATCTGCTCGATCTGTGGCAGGTAGAGGACGGACTGCATGGGACAAGGGTGCTTAGCAAGATATGTGCAACCCTGGGAGATGGGTGTCATGCTCGGGGGTGTGCCATGTAAAGAGAATGGAGGAATTGCATCAAGGCAACGGTTTAGGGCTGTAACTGATGGTTATCATACACTGGTAAGTAGTAAATAGAATTTAAAGTAGAAGACAGACTTTATATTACACCCTCCCGCCGCCTTACTTGTTGTGCAATCTGTTGCTTTGCT
This sequence comes from Melanocharis versteri, assembly GCA_013397845.1. NCBI lineage: Eukaryota > Metazoa > Chordata > Aves > Passeriformes > Melanocharitidae > Melanocharis > Melanocharis versteri. Next base: position 3,679,566 of record VZTG01000769.1, on the reverse strand, counting down.
TGTGAAACCTTTCACTCCTTGAAATACAATCTGCACATTTTAAAACTGAACATCGAATAGGAACAAGTTATTTTATCTTAGCAATCACGGTTGTGTAACCCATGAATGTGGGCACGGTGTAGGAAGATTGGGTACTCTTCATGCAGACTTAAGGGCATTACTGAAGTCAGATTACACATCAATACATTTTACTGTGTTAATAATGCATTTACTTTTTTAAAACGGTCAACATTTATTGGAAAGAGCAATTTAATTGGAAGTGACTTACCAGCACAATAGTGCTTAACACTGATTGTGTGCGTGTAGTTATCTCCCAGGGAGAGGAGAGCTGGGAAGTTGTGTGGTGCTTTAGCTGAGTATCTTAACTATCTGCCACCTTCCCTCCCATCAATAAATCCGTATCTGCAATGTGCTCTTCACAGAGATTCCCTCCATAGCACCGTCCAGTAAGATCTGGCTATATCATCAGGTAGCAGTAGAGGAAATTCTATAGATCACAGCTTGTTGATACTTCAGAGAACCCCTTTCTGTGTCCTACCTGGAAAAGTTTTACTGAGTTTCATGAATCCTTCTTAGATGTACATACTTGCATGTATGCAATCACAAGACTGAGTAAACACTGCTCAGATAGCTCTGTCTGCTTTCATGTCAGTCTTCACAGGCAATAATTAAAGAACAAAAATAAGGGTTTAAAGCAAATATTTTTGTTTTATTTCCTACTGCCTCATACACAGTCAAAACCAGATACTCTTAAGACCAGCTATGAAAAGACTGAGGTGTCATTTTTCTCAGCTAATGAGGAGCCAGCGCTGAAACGCACTTCTACCTTGCTGACAAATTTGATGTCCCTTTTAACTTAAATTCTTTGAAGATCCGAGAAGATATATCCTCTGTCAACATGTCCAAGTTTAACCTAAAATACCCTCTAAACTATTTTGCTAACAATGTAGCATCTGGAACTTGCAGGCTTGTCTCCAAATCTCAAATTGCAGGAACTGAATAAACACTTCTAAATTTAGAGAGACAAAGCTATCCCTAATGGGTTAGAGTTTGCTTGTGATACATGGCAATTACAGGAAAAAAAAAAACCAAAAACAGTGAATTGGTTCAAGCACTGCAACTAATCAGCACAGCTGATGAAGATATGATAGACAACTGCTAAAATATAAAGTCAATGTACCATGTTACCATAACTTCCCAGTGGTTTTGCTGCATAGACCCAAATTCTCCTTCTAGAGATGCTATTTTATATATATTTGGACACATAGCAATGAAATCAGTAACTATCCAGCTATTTTTGTGTATTTTACACATCTACCCCCTCTCCTTGCTCCATCCAGTGGATGCTTTCTCTCCATCTCTCTCATCTCCTGCCTGCTTCCCCCTCATGACCATGAGTCTTTTTTCCCTGAGTGTTGGGCAGTCAGTCACCTCTGAATCTGCTGCCTCCACTTTGTTTTTTTTTCTTTCCCCGCTAGCCTTTTTCCTTTTCAGGATGGCATGAAGGTTTTTTTAGGTCATACTAGCTCCTGGCTGTAGCAAGAGGATGCCAAAAGGAATAGCAGCAGAAGGCACAGAGAAGGGATGCCAAAAGGCCACCTGTCCCTGCTCTCCGCTTTGTCTCTGAGCAAGCTTTGTCACGTTTGTTGATTAAAAGCATAACATGGAAAGGTCAGTTGAGAAAAACATTACTGAGTATCTCATGACAAAAATGCTACGCACACACACATATATATACACATATACATACATACATACGTACACACACATATATATATACACATACATACATATATATATATATATATACATACACACATATATATACAGACACACATATATATATATATATAGTGTACCTCTAGCAGTTCTGACCTCAAAGACATCTTAGCTTGCAAGTCTGTCTGGAAGGACAGCGGGGAAAAAGACAAGCTACTCTGTCATGAAAAAATTCCTGGAGGCTATCAGTGCAGCTGGCACTGATCACATTGTAGCAAGCCGAGGCAACATAGGGACAAATTGTGATGTTTAGATGAGCCATTCTGTGGAATACAGCTTAAATGACACAGTTCCACAGTCCAAATGGATCTATACCCATTGTTTGGAGCCAGCATTAAACGTGATATGCATCTTGTATTTCAGCTTTAATGTAAAATTACTTCCAGACGTAATTTCAGATTTACCTGGTCATGCCTTCAGAGATAATTTCATATTCACTCGGTCACAAATATTGCAATGTCTTGCATGCATCTTTATAGGAATATTAGCATCAATAAGCTCTGCACATGTACAGACTGGAAGAGCAGTGACACATTTTATTGATCTCTGTATCTGTCAGAAGCTAACACTGCAAAAATCCAACATATACATGCATATATAAATGCATATATATAGATGCATATATATATGTATATATGTGCATTTGGATTTTAAATATGCATATATATATATATATGTATATATATATATATGTGTACACACACTTGTTTTAACATCAGTTTTATTTGGTTCCTCCCTCATATTCACACCATCTTTCCGCCACTTCTCTATGACAACAAAGAATCACTGATGAACTATGAAAGCTGAGAACAAGAGTCCTGAACTAACTCTGCATAATTTGGCACAGCTTCAGGCCCTTCAGAGCGGCAAGGTCAGCCTTCCCTCCCTGCTTAATGACTCTTAGCTGGCTGAGTATCTCCTGACCAAACAATTTCATTGACCAAGTGACTCCAACTGACCGTCCTTCTAGACTTATTTTTTCTAGAAACTCCTTCAGAAATGTCTGACATTGCCTTCTGATTCCAGCTGGGTCCTACACTCCCAGTACACAGCAAATGCAGCACATGCTTGTGGGAGCTGCTTATTCATAGGCTTATTCAATGGGACTGCTATTTTAAGATGCACAACTTGATACAACTCCAGTATTCAGATTTATTTATCCACTGAATTTGCTCATACTTTATGCTAAGGAGGCTCAAAACCATACACTCAATGCAACAAGGACAAACAAAACATAGGCAAACCTTGCAGTAAAGTTCAGAGAAGTGAAAGCAATGTCAGATCCTTGTGATGTGAACCTATGAGTGCAGCTGACTGTTGTCTGCTATCATATGAGGAAAGAAATCTAAGATGTCTATTGTACACTCACAAATGGACTTACACCTACTAATAAAAAAGAAGCTGCTTTCCTATGGCAGAGAAGTGGGTTATAAAAATACAAGTCACAGTAAAGCACGCACCTCCTTCAGTATGGACTGATGGACCAACTCATCCCTCTTGACCTTTCCTCCTCCAGCCATCTGTCCCCTTCTGCAGCAATGCCTTGTCACTACAGGGGTCCTTCTGAGAAAGGCAGGGTGTTGCCTTTGGCTGTGGCAGGCAAGACTGGCAGGCAGGACTGGCAGGCAGCCCGAGCACAAGCTGCCTGCTGAACTGCAAGCACCAGCAGACGAATCACAGGTACCTTGCTGTGGCAACACAAATACCAGGTCAGGCAGCACAGGCAGCACAAGACAATCTGCTCCTGTGCTGGTTCTGGCTGGGGTAGAGTTAATTTTCTTCACAGTGGCTGGTGTGGGGCTGTGTTCTGGATTTGTGCTGGACACAGAGTTGATAATATAGAGAGGTTTTTTTACTGCTGAGCAAGGCTTGCACAGAGCCAAGGCCTTTTCTGTTTTTCATACTCCCACACTGGCCGGGAAGTTCAGGGTGCATGGGAGACTGGGAGGAGACACAGCCAGGAAAGGTGACCCAAACTGACCAAAGGGACATTCCAGACCACGTGGCATCATGCTCAGTATATAAAGTGGGGGGAAGAAGGAGGAATGGGGGGATGTTTGGAGTGATGGTGTTTGTCTTTCCAAGTCACTGTTATGTCTGATGGGGCCCTGCTCTCCTGGAGATGGCTGAACAGCTGCCTGCCCATGGGAAGCAGTGAATTAATCCCTTGTTTTGCTCTGCTTGTGTGTGCAGCTTTTTCTTTTTCTATTAAGCTGCCTTTATCTCAACCCACAAGTTTTTCTAGCTTTTACACTTGCCATTCTCTCCCTGATCCTGCTGGTGGGGGAGTGAGTGACCAGCTGCATGGGGCTTGGTTGCTGGCTGGGGTTAAACCACATTTTGGTTAAAACAAAAATGACAATCTATTAAACATTTGTACTTTGTGCCTTTTGAAGTTGGTCAACTCTTTTGTGGTGCTAGGATAATTTCAGTTGAAAAGCAAAGTTTCTCTAGTAGTGCATTGTCTTTTTTGGCCGATCAGGTGAACAGTTCACTTATTTTGTAACCAACCTGAAAAAAGCACAATGTTCCTCTCTCTATTGCCATTCATTTCCTTGCCTTTTCTTCTTCCACTTTGTTGATGTGATCCCCTATTTTTTGCTAATCCAAGATATACAACAGACTTATAATATGAGAAGGGGATATCCTAAAAACACAAAACACCTCTTTAGCAGCTTTTTGCAAGAAACAACTTGAGCAAGAGTGAGTACATGGAGTTTTGGAGGCAGCTCTCACCTGCGTGCTGGGCCCAGCACTCTCGTGCAGCAGGAGCTCCAGTGCTGGGAGCAGAGGGCCCTTCGCAGCTGACACCAGTGGGCAATGACCCAACAGCTGTGGAAAGAGTGATGATGTACTTCTTCATCAAAGCACTTCATTTCATGGGACATCCAGATTCTCACGCTTAGGACAGGATCTGTAGAGCAGAAGGGACTTTTCCCGGCCTGGAGAAGGTGGTCTTCTGGTAAACCCTGTTTTCAAGGAGAAGCACTGACTCAGTGAGGGGCAGAACCCAAGGTATAAACTCACTCTCTTTTTCCAGTTTCCAAGTACATGCCTGGCACTGCTACTGAGCTTTACTTTGCAGATTCCCACATAGTTTGTGAGGTTAAATGAGGCTATAAAACAGCTGAGGCTATTTTATTTACTCCATGAGGAATAACACCTTCCAAGCGGTATCAGTGACAAATTCAGCCAATGGAAATAGTGTTCAATAGTGTTGGGGAAAAGCATAAACCAAACCAGAGGTATTTTCAGACTTTATTTGCCTCCACCTCCTGCCTGTTTTTGGAGATTCCCTGGCTATCTCTTTATTATGGTGTTAGTAGAGTCCTAGAGTTGGAGCTGCAGTGTAGCTGAGATGGGAACAGTGCAGGGCAAACGCTGTCTTACCTTCTTACAGAACTGCCAAGCTCAAACAGATTTTTGGAATAGACATGTAAGAAGACAAGCTGCCCATACCAAGCTGCTTGCAAACAGCTGTTAGGGAGCAGCAGCTCTCTTCTTGGCCCAAGATCTGCACCATCTCCATGTGGGCTCTGGCTCCAGGCAGCCAAAGGCCCTGGAGATGTAAAGAGACATGTTCAGAGTTCTCACAATTCTCATTACCACGGGAAGAATGAAGGAAGAATTATTTAAAATAACGTCTTGGCCATTTCCATTGCCGTTGCCTTCTTTCATGCTTTATTGTAAGGTGAGGCAACCCTCTGTTGTATCACACCCAGGCATTCAGTGACACTGTGTTTGTACTATAGACTGCTAAGTTAGGTTTTACTCCATCAGATGCCTCTGTCCCTCTCATTAACGAAGAGCCATGGTCTTATTTTTATATTCCATTAGTTAGTCTATTTTCTGTGTCATAGCAGTTTGTTAAGCAAAAGCAGATTGAAATATTAAGGATATTTACTCATCTCTAACACATCCTCAGTGTAATTATATATGTAGTTTGTACTGAAGCTCAGATGACATAAGGGACCAGTGTCCCTCTTGGGTATGTGTGTGGAAAGTATAATTTCAGTTATGTTTATTTAAATTTCAGTAGAATTTGTCCCATAAGAAACATCTGTTTCTTATTTCAGAGATGCATTTTTTTCCAAATGTTGAAAAAGATTTCCAAAGACACTGAGCAGCCTAAAATCCTGTCCAAGTAGCACCCTCTAGTGTAAATATGCTACTTTTGCAGAAAGGATTTCATGGTACTGTATGGATGTTTTTTTCTAAAGAACTGACTTAGAAAGTGAAAAACACTACCGTGAACTCAGGTAAAACCCATTTAATATCCTTAGGTCTTTGCCTATTTAGCAAAGCATATAGGCTACACTTAATTGGAGCACATGCTTTGGTTTTAAAAACTTTCAGGTGATTTTGTAGGTAACATTCTTGGCCTTCCTTAAAAATGATTTATGTGTGTCCTGTAGTTTCATTTATTTCTTTAAAATATGAGAATAGGATGGCAAGAGGTCAGAAAATTATCATCTGTTAAGCTTACAGCCTACTGAGTCTTTAAAAAAAAGCTAGAGCTGATAGAAACACTTTTTTTTTTAGTGAAAAACGGTTTCTCAAGAAGAATCTCCTAATTTTACCAATTTTCAGAAAAATATTTCAAAAATATAAAATGCAGTACAATTTGGCTGGTGAAATTGCTGATGTGCTTATGTGATTACTCCATTTGCCCTATGCTGCAGTTGTAAGCAAGTCTCGGGTACTGAGAGTAACATCCTGGTCTAAATTAACACAGTGGCACTTAAGTACTCTCATATCCTTTGCTTAATTTCAGAATTTTTATGTCAGCAAATGTACCATATGGATAAAGAAAGAAAAGGATTATGTTACCTTGAGACACAAAAGAAAGAAGTCCAATTCTCCTTCTCCTGTGTAAATCAGTTAAGAGACCTAAATGAACAGCCCTGAGAAACTTTCTGTGATTTAGTGATACAAATGCAATATTATACTGACTGAAGACAATAAATCTTTTGAGAGTGCATGAAATGCAAATATTTCTTAACTCCCACAGCCTTGCAAAACAGCAGAATTCAATGACTCAGAGATTTTTTTTCTGAAACTGAGTCCACTTGACAACTGTCTTTTGTTGCTAATGAAATATGATTTTTGTCTCATTCCTTGTTTCACTGCTTCTCCATTTTAATATATCTTCCTTATTTTCCTCTTCTTTGTTATCCTCCCTTGTTATCTGCCATTTTTCACTCATCTTGTTTTCACTTCTTTCTCCCCATAATCACAAAATCATTAAGGTTGGAAAAAGACCTCTAAGATCATTGAGTCCAGCCATTAACCTATAATGTTTTTGCTTTTCCCTCCAGCTTTGATTTCTGTGTGATTTTTCCTTCAGTTGCTCCTCATATGAGAGCTTCTATAATATTTTCCCCCAGCAAGCATCCATGTAAAGGATTTCTCCCCCAACTGCACTTGTCAAGGCAGAGTAATGAATGAATCCTTTCTGTAACAGAAAACACAATCCCAGGTAAAAGTTAACACTGTAATGGCTATGGGATCTCACATTGTTTTAGTCTGGGTGAGCTGGTTATGAATTTCCTACTCGGACTGTTAGGAGAGAGACTTGTGCTCTGAGCATTGCTAATTTAAATCCATGTCACACATTGGGTTACTCACTCATGAAACCTGTCTTGTTCCTGACATAAATATATTCCTTTACTGGATAATGTCAGCCTAAATTGCCTCTGTGATTATCATAGGAGCTGACAAAAGCAGTATAATCACCTTTGGCTTGGCTTAGAGAACATATCCTAAATGCTGCCCATCAAAATGTTTTTGATTATGTAATGTTTGTAATAGAAAATACAGATTAATCCAAACTGCAGTGTTTTGCCAGACTATGGATCAGCCCTTTTATTCAATGTTTGGAGGTGAAATTGCCTTTTTCCAGGCCAGCTCTCTGGCATGCTAGGATATTCAAGAGGATTTGAGGGCACAATTTGTTCTTCATTTCAGAATCACTGAAAGGATGGGTATTATATTCTTATTGCTCTTCTGTAGTACAGGATTCCCTTATTACAGGGGTCCTGCTGGGGGGCCTGTGAAGAGGGCAATTTCTTACAGCCTGACTTCAACTTGGACATAGCCAAGACACAGAGAGTCAGACCTGCACCATACGTCCTCCGGGATCCAGTGGAGGCAAACAAGAAGGTGGGCTAGGGGAAAGAGATGTCCTCAAGAAGCTCTGCAAGAGCTGTCTCCTTGTCTCTTCCCCAAGGTTGTTCTCCCTTTGTCTGACGTCACAGGGAAGAATTAATTCCAATGGGACTATAGTCCAGAAATTATGATGCGCACCACCGTGTGCTAGGCCACACATTTTCTTCTCCTTTCTGTGGATTCCAATGCAATCCTACTACTAGGTAGGAAATGGCTATCAGAATCATGACAGCTCTCCAGGTGATTAGTGGAAGAGTGGGTGTTTTCTGGTGAAAAATACCTTTTGAAAGGAAATCTACACTACAAGGAATACTACACGACTGTATTTTAATGCGCTGTATTACTGTGTTACAAATTGAATCTGCTTGCAAGGGCAAGATAGGTGAGCATCGACTTTCATTTTGCATTATTGAACAATGAATAAAAGGAAATTACAAGATAGAAAGTAGTAATTTTCTCTAATTGACAGGATTTTTTCTGTGCATCGAAAGAAGCATCTTGCTCATCTTTCCTTTGGAATCAGAATTGTGAACTCAGTTTCTCAGCAGAAAGAAAGTTTTAGGAAATATTCTCTGAGGATTACAGAATGGAGCTACACAGTGGACTACACTGGGATCAGCATTTTCAATGTCAATATTTTACATTTCTGATTGTATTGGTATTGTAAGGAAGCCAGAGATAAAAACACTTTGGCAAGTGTTCTCCTTATTAGTTAAAAAGTGCTCCACTCTTATTAAAGTGCTAGTGCAAACATCTATAGCCTTCTGAAATGAAAATACACCCCTGAAAACAGTCAATACGCTTTAAAACTCTTTGAAGGAAAACTCGGGAAAGTAAAGATGTTCTTCTTGCCATGTTAAAAAAAAAATGACTGGCTCCAGTGCACAAGTTCTCAACTCCCATGAAAACTGCAAGCCAGCAAAAACTGTTCCCCAAGTGCTTTGTATTGTGTTATTTCTTGTTACAGAAAGAATTACTTTTCATTAACTTGTGCCTGGCAAGAGGACATCTTAAACCATATCACGTGAGAGGAGGAGACAGTGAAGGGTGTGATTCATAATTTTTGAATGCAAAAGTCTGGCATAAAATATAAAGGTGTTGAACAGGCAGAGCTGGCTCATTGTTCTGCTGGTTTCACATGGCATTCCTTTCCCTCTCTTTTTCTTTGTGCCTTCACATTGTGAAAGATCAGTTGGTTTTCTTCCTGTAAGCTGCTGTAGAAATAGCTTTACTCATTTATTAAGAAAAATATAACTCCAACTGAAAATTCCATTGCTAAGGGCTGTACCTCCACCGCTACGCAGACAACAGACCTCATTTTTATAGCACAATTCCTGAAAAGGATTGACTTTCTTTGGCTCCTTAGAGTGATAAAAGGATAAGATATATCTACTATCCACTGGTTCCTGGAAGACAGACATAATTCTTTGACAAGATGAGAAACAAAGTATTCTGTTTATTTCTAGCAAGACCTCGATGAGTCTGGATTGAAATTATGAAGAAATTATTGGCTCTGTAGACAGCAAAAGGGAAGGACATTTGTCACATATATAATGCATTGCTTTAAGCAGTTATACACTCCTAGGAATCTCCATTTCATTTTTCAGAGTACACTGCACGGAAATACATTTTACAAGAAACTTATCGCACAGAATAAGCATCACTATTTTCCTCTTTTTTAATAATAATTAGCATATGTCAATATTATTTACACATCATTATGTACACTAACAGTGGAACCACCCCCATTCTGTCGGCTCCCAGGCTGAGCATCATGTGCTATACTGTGTCATTTGAAAGACACCAGCAATGGATGGAGCCACATTTGGAAATGCACCAAGGACAGATGGAGCTGTACCATATAAATCACACAGACCCACATGTGAAGCAGAAAGCATGTTTAGATTGCAGTAATTCTGTATTATTTAAAGGGCTTAAATTGTGCAAGACTTTTCTTCCTTTGGGATGGCAGGAGAAAGAAAGGACTTAATGGTAATTCTCTATTTTCTGCCAATGACTTTGAGCTCATTTTTCCAGCATTGATTCTCTACTGCTCCATTAAAGGAACATTTCTATTGTTTACCAGTTATAGCTAAACCTAGTTTCTCTCGAAGGAAATAAAGCCTGTTCCTTCTTACCACTGAACAGGTTGGTTCATAGATTATGAATGAGTGACAAGTCCCATCTGGTAAGTCCTAATTTTCTGCCTGGTTTGTGAGCAAGTTCTGACGCTGGACCTCGGACTGCTCCAACCCATGTTTATCTGAGAACAGTGCAGAGATGTTTGTTTGCCAGAGTGTCCAATCCCGAAGATTTCTTCAGAAAAGTACTATTTGATATCGTATTTTTAGATTCTGCTGCACACTGATGCCGTGCTGTTTGCAAGTAAGACACTGGAAAGATTCTTTAATGAGGGACAATTAGCAGAGTGTTGGTTTGTTTAGCAAGGCAAAGTAAAGGCTGGAAGGAGAAAAGACTGCTGCCTATAAATAATCAAAGAGGAAAAAAGAACAGCACTAGTGAAGAAGGGCATTCACGCAAGGTAATGAACACTATTTACATACAAGCAAAAAGGTACAAAAGGGTGCCAATATATATCGATAGACTGCAAATTTGATGAGATTTATTCATTTGGGCAGTCAAGCCCATAGCAGCCTCCCAAATGGAATGACAGATATGAAAAAAACAAGCTGTATTTGAGATTATGTTGAGAACATGTACGCGAAGGGTGTTTAGGGTGGTGCATGGAGACCAAGGAGTGAACCTCAGCAACCAGTGGGTCTCTGCTAATTCCACATCTACTGAGAAAGGTCTGCCAGTGAAATGGTGCCGGGGACAGCTGTAGGAAGTGGTGGGTGAGGTTTCATGAGACCCACAGGCTGTAGTACGAGGAGAAACTCAAGAACCGTGAGAAGGACCAGCAAGTTTCACAGTTGCACTGGGTAAGTATCCTCTCCATTTACTGCGTCATTTTCCACTGACATTTCCATGTCAATGCCAGGTGAAAAATTAATCTTCCAGGCTCAGGGCACACTCCTACTGAGCAGCTTGCCTGTAAAGGAGTTAAAAGCCTTTTCATTCGAAGAGGGGCTGTCAGTAAGGAGAGGGAAGGTGAGGATGAGAGGACATCATCTTTAAGCTGTGCCAAGGGACGTTTAGGTTGGATATTAGGAGGAATTTCCTCACAGAAGGAGTGGTAGACATTGGAATGTGCTGCCCGGGGTGGTGGCGGATCCACCGTCCCTGGAGGTGTTCAGGGAAATACTGGACGTGTCACTCAGTGCCACGGCCTGCTCGACAAGGTGGTGTTCGGTCACAGGCTGGACTCGATGATCCCGGAGGTCTTTTCCAAACCAATTCTGTGACAGGGCAGCCATGTATGGATGGACTCCGGGCACGCAACACAAGGGAGCCCCGGGCGGCAGGGCCACGCACAGGGTCAGACGCAGAACCCGGCGGTGCAGCACACGAATCCAGCCGCGGTTCCACAACCGGGAAAGCGGCGCCGCCCTCCCGGGGCGCCTCAGCTCCTCCGGGCGGGAGGGCGCGCGCGGCCGCCTGCTGCCCGATTGGGCGGCGCGCCTGTCAATCAACGCCCGCGTGCGCGCACCGCCCCCTCTTCCCGTGGTGCCTGGGCGCGGCGGGCGCTGAAATTCAAATCCCGGCAGCGGTTGGGGCGAAGGTTCGGCTGCGAGCGGGCGGCCCCGGACAGCGGAACCTGCGCGGGGAGCGGCGGCAGCGGCACAGCGATGGACCCGTTCACCGAGGTGAGGGCACGGCCTGGGCCGGCCCCCGGGTCGGCGGCGAGTTGTCAGTGTTGGGGTCCGAAGGGAAGGGAAGGCAGCTGCTCCTTGCGCCGCGCTCTCGGGGCGGGATAGCCGCTCCTGGCTCGGCCCTGCCAGCCACCCTCGTCCCCGCTCGCGGCGGGGTTTGCGGGCTTGCGGCCACCCTCCTTCCCTGCGGCGGGGAGACCCTCCCGGCGCCGCCCCGCCTTGCTCCTGCCGGAGCCTCCGCGCCTGGAGCCGCCCGGGCCCTGCCAGGTCCTGCCGGGAGAGGACACAGCGTGGGTGGTTGGCGCAGGGCTTGCGGAGGAGAGGCCCTTTCCCGACCCGGGCGTCTGCCTTTCATGCGCGTGTGGCAGATAAGATTTTCAGCGGGGACGGAAGGGACCCCGGGAGCAGATGGGAGCGCTGTTGACACGCTCTGTGCCTGCCATGCCTGAAGGTCGGATCCTCAGTCTGCCCAAAGCGGAGGCCATCTGATAAAAAATGCGTCTTATTTGGCACTATTGCTAACTGTGATTGGTCGCTTTCGTTGGTAGGCACAGTTCCTCTTTTTTTTTTAAAAAAGAGGCCATCAGTTGTTAAGGTGGATTTAGTGTCTGTGTGTGTGCTTAAGTTTTACATAGGCGAAATTGTAATAAAATGAGTAGGATTAACCAGCTTGAATCTGTATGAAGGTTGAAGGTTTCTTAAAGATGCTGTGCTGTACTCTGGCTTCATGTCAGAGGTGAAAAGTTTTAAAGCTGTCTTGTCGCTGCTTTGAGAACTGTCATAGTAAAAAGAACTCCAATCCACAGCCTGCGTAAATAAAACCTTAAATACTTGAAAAAAAATTCAAATCAGATACACTGATTAAATACTCTCTCCTTCTCCCCTTGTAAACAATCTGTTTACCAAACTGACATGCTTTAAATAATCTGAGTGCTCAGAAAAGGTGACTGCACAGATCTGATTTTAAAAAAATGAACACAAGCTGTTGATCTGAACAGATTTACTAAATGTGTTATGCCAAGGCAGTTCTACCCTACCCCCATGTAAAGTCTTGCTAAGTGTAAACATCTAAAACCTCCTTCCTTAATTGGTAGTGAGTGACATGATCCAGCTTGTCTTAAATAAACTTCAGGTCCGGACTACTGAATCAAGTTTAAAATGGTTTTGCATGCTGGGAGATATTCCAACCTCTACACGCCCTTTTTGTACATAGCTGACTTTGAAATGCTTTGAAAATGACCAACTGTGAGGCCGCTCCCCAGAGTAAACTTCATTCAAGTGTTAGCCAGTATTGTAGAGTGCATAAAAAGTCACCTTATCAAGAATATTTCTGCTGTGGAGGACATTCCACTGTTATGTGAAGTTTTGACCAATATTAGTGTCTTAGTATTGAAGTTAGTAACTTTCCCCAAAGTTCTGTGAAAAGAAAGCCTTTTACCACCTATTTTTATGTTCTGTGGTTTGTGTTGCTATTTTTTTTCTTTTTAATATAACCATCTCTTAGTTTAACTGTTTTCATATAATCTTTTTCTATAAATTACCGTGCTCTGTTACTTGCAGGGACCTGGTGAAGCATTGTAAGTGTTGATTATGTAAAACAGTGTAATTCGAGCCTTAATTGGACGAAGCACACTGTTCAGTGTATGCTGATCCTTTTGCAGTAGCAAATTTTGTCTTTGTCTCAATGAATTTAAGCTCAAATAAATCTTGCTCAAATAAAGATTCAGTGGAATGCTTTCAAATCCGTTCTGAAATAATGTTTCTTTTGGTTAATCTTGCAAAAAAAAGCTCATAACCTTCTGAAACTCAACCAAATTATTAATACAGATTGCACAGAGGAAATGGTGCGGTGGGTACTTTTTCAGAATCACAATGAACATGCTGTTTGTGGCTTCATGTTTATACCTGATTTTGTAACTCACCTTCCTTGCACAAAAGGGTTGGTTTGTTACTACAGAATGCTAGAAATAGTCTAGGTTATTTTGTACTTTGAAGTAGTTTTTACCATTCATAGAGGCAAGGATGGTTTCCTAGCATGGAGGATGAGCAAAGAGAAATAAGTGGTGCAGTTGTTTGTGGAAAATTTCCAAATGTGAGGTTTGAAGTTAACTGTTCCTTCAATCGCTCCCTTTGCTCTATTGTGCTACTAGAGCAGGGTAGTTAGAACAAATTCTTGTAATCATACATGGGCCTGAGTATTTCCTTTAATATGTACTTTAAAATATACTTTTGAAGAGCTGAGGTTGTCCGTTAACATTTGAAGTGGGAAGGTTATTTTCTGATTTTTAGAAAGTGCTTTTGTAACACAGTGATCCTCTGACTTTGACTTAGTAGTCCTCAGATTCCTTGATGTAATAAAATAGATAATGGTCTCAGGCACATTGTGTGATTCTTGGGGCTGTTCTGTGCAGGGTCAGGAGCTGGCCTTCTAGTGGGTCCCTTCCAACTTGGGAGATTTTAGGATTTTAGACTTCTGTGATACTCTGAAACTTTGTCATCAGAACGGCTGGAGAATGTACTTGTAGAAAATACCCTGTTGATGAGCTTGGACAATAAGCCTCAACTTGCGGAGTGTGGCTTACTCATCGTGTGTAACAGCACCGTTGGAATTATGGCAGTTGCATGGAAAATTTGAGATGCAAGAAGCCAATAGGAGCTGGAGCTGAACGACAGAGGCGTGCATTCTTGGGAAGTGACATCTCATTTGTAACAACTGAAACTCTATTTTGCTCAACCAACAAAACAGAAAGGAATTTGCCTCTATTTGAATAGAACTGTAGAAATAGTGTTGTGAGACATATTCAACCTTTTGCAAGAAGAACTGTTAATTTAAATTGCCTTTAGGATTTTTTTTATGTGGGTACTACATGCACTTTGTAGCTCTGCATTTCAGAAATAAGAAAAGCTGACTTGTGGACACAACTAGCATGGAACCTGCATTGAAGACACTCATGGCATTTCATGCAGTTTTTTTTGTTTGTTTGTTTTCTCGTTTTTTTTTTCCAAATTCTTTCTCTTCTGTGAAAGTTAGCAGAGCTGAGATTTGCTTTCACAAAAAAACTGTTGAGATTGACATTCTATTTGTCCTGTGTTGCCCTACAATGGAACATTGTTTAAGACTTCAGCCTTAGACAGTTAAAAATGTGAAATGTGTATTTAATTGCTGTGCAACAGGACAGATAATGGCTGGCACAGTTCTCACAATAATTTATGTGCCACCAAACAAGTGCAGTTTATATGCTTTCCTTTAAAGGCCATTAGTTCAATCACACAATTTCTTGTCTCAAAGAACCTTAAAACCTAGATCAAAAGAGTCATTAAGTATCCTTTAGATGTGATCAAACTGAGTGATAATGACTTACAAATGTTATATTTAAAGCAAAAAAAAACCACAACCTATTTTAAACTTGAGTACTGTAAGGAATCACTTTGTACTAGTGTGGAACATTTACTAAAACAGGTATTTTGTATGGAATATAATCAAAGTACTCAAATTGCCAATGGGTAGAGAATGAAAAAGAATGTTATGTAGCTTAATTGGTATCTCTTATATGTTTTTCTGTGTAGAGATATCTTAATAAGCAGGCTATTTACCATAATATAGCTAATTATAATACCAGTCTATTGTTAAAATTTAAGCTTGAGGCAAAGAAATTCACCTTTTGATTTAGAAGGTGTAATAGCAATTTTTTTAATATTGACCCACGCTTTTATTTGTTGAACTTTTTTACGACCTCTTGCCAATCACTTCAATGTTGTTTATTTTGTTAGAGGGTTAGTGCCAGTCAGGTGACTTGACCAGATGCTTTAGCAATGTGTCAGAAAACCCTGCTAGCAAGACTTGACAGATCAAGACTGTCATGTGATGATTCAGGATAAAAAAAAATTACTTTCAGACTTTTCTGATGACTTTGGGGTCTATAGGAGCCCCTCTTCTTTAATTTTGCTGTTGCTTGTGTATCTTTAGCCTGATTTGCTTTCAGAGCCAAGCTAGTTGGAGATAATAGTTGATTTAATGACTGAAATTTGGAACCTACAGGCTATATACGCTATACAGAATTCCAGCATCCTTTACTCTGAGCTGTTACTAGTTAACACACTGCAATGTCTGGTAACACATGACTTACTGACCACTCAGAAACTCCTCGAAAGAACCCGCGCCAGGCGAGAGAACCTGCAGAGGAAAATGGCAGAGCGGCCCAAGACGGGGGCGAGACCCACAATGCAGACCAAGAGGGCCAGAGAGCCTTTGGCAGAAACTGGTAACCAGGCACCTCTTCCCGGTGACGAAGGTATTGTGCAACATGTTTAATAAAGATTGTTTTGATACAAGTACCATCTTTTTTCCAAAAGGGAAAGTGAAAACACTGAGAGCATTTATCTTAAACTAAACAGTGATGGATGCATTTATCTGGCCACTAGGACTAGCTCATGTTTAGCTTGCCCTGAGAGCAGATGTGCCAGGTCATTAGTAAGCTATTTAGAAATAATTGCGTAATGCCAAAGAGAGTGCCTTGTGCTTGGTAGATTTGGGAAGGGCAGTTTTTTGGGAAGCATATCAGGGTATTCATAAATCATAACTTTATTTGCTTTACAATTTTGTATTATTGGAAAATATTTTCGATTGTTTGGATACTAATTTGCTTGAATACTCTGACCTATCCAGTAAAACCAGATACAAAGCCATCACCATCAAAGAGGCTCTGCCCTAATGATATAGAGACTCAAGCGTCTAGTTCGGAGAACATACAGCCAGTTCCTTCAAGTTCCACAAGCCGTGATTCTCCTCAGATGACTTCAGAATCACACGAAACTGCTTCTAGCAGAGCTTCATTGGTTCAGCCTCTTGAGAAGGTAAAACCAAACACCAAGTCAGAAACTCCTGCGGCCCTTTCAGTCAAAACACGTATGCAGAAGTTGGCAGAACAGCGGCGCTGCTGGGATAGTGAGGGTATGTTTCACTTGCTAAGCACAACTGGTGTCTCTGCGTTTGCATTGGTGATTATATTGGCTAGAAGGAGATAATTTTGTGTGTGTGAAGGTTAATGTTTTCATAAAGAATTCTAAAACAACACTAGGGCAGGCCTAAAATACTAAAGCTGCTTTCTGCAGCTTAATTTTAAAATTTTTTTCCTCTGCTTGTCTGATGCCTAGTAAACAGCTTGATTAAAAAAGGTTTAATTTGCTTAGTCTCAATGTCTCCAGGGCTAGTAGTTTGATTTTGTTGATGGCAGGAACATCTAATTGTTGATAAACTCAATATATAGTACAATGCAAAAGATGCAAATATATCTCCATATATTTATTAGCAAAATAAATGTGTTTTTTTTTCCCAGATCCTTCTGAATGTGTTCCTCTGTCTCCTCTCCAGTCAAAAGATCTGTCTGTTTCTCCACCTAAGCAGACATCTAATGCCCTGGCAAGTGAAACCCCTATTGGGAGAAGGGGCCGTTTAGCTAACCTTGCTGCTACAATTGGTTCCTGGGAAGATGACCTAAGTCATCCATCTGCAAAGCAAAACAATGCACAAGAACAGCCTGGCACTACTTGTTTATCCAAATTGTCCACTACAAGTGGAGCATCTGCTAGAATCAATAGTAGCAGTGTAAAGCAGGAAGCTGCATCCTGTTCTCAAAGGCTTGTTGAGGCTTCTATTAATAAACCAGCAAACTCAAAGAGAGCGGTGAGTGTCTGATTTAGTTGCTGATTAAAAATTGATTTGAGTATTGTATTGGGGCGGACAAATGTTAGCACATAACTATTTAATCTGAATTTAAAGATTTGGTGTGAGCAATCTTAGTCTATTTACAGCTTCTGCTTTCTTGCAATCCCACATGCCCTTTTTTTAATAGCAGGTCTGAAACAGCTTAGAATGCCTTTTAATGAGACTTAAAGATTAGAGTACTTATGTGTTTTGTTGAAGTTGATGTCAATGTATTTGATTGCTGCTCTTGACCATCAGAAGGGGGGCTTGTTACATAGATAGTGGATTTCACTCTGTAACTTCATGTAGTTGATTGACTGAAATTGTAAATATTATTGCTGTATGAAGAGTCAATCAAAATGATGAAATAAGTAGTACCAGACACCTATTGTTCAATTTACGCAGTTTCTGCAATGACGATATCTGCCATGTGCATTCTTATGTAGGGAAGTGTGGGAAAATACCTGAAATAGCTGGCAAGAGCACCTGGAATCAATTGCTGTAACAATTTGGAATATGGGATAAAAAAAAAAATCTCTTAAAAGCTTAACACTTGTTCCTGGCTTTTTCTTTTGTTGAAGGAATAGGTATATTAGGTGATAGAATGAAAGCACTCTGCATAGCATACTTTTTCCTCTTGAGAGAATAAGAACATAAGTCTCTTTTTTTTTTTCCCCCTTTTTCCCTTGTAAAGGATCCAAACAATTTTTTAACACAATCCTCAAGAGTCACTGCTCCCCGTTCTAAAGAATCTGAAGTACAACAACGGCCAACAGAGAATCCCTGCAGTCCTCGGAAAACTGAAGAGCGTACACAAACAGCAAAGTCAGCTTTGCCTCAACCACTTCAGTCCAAAGCAGAGCCAGTCAAAGGAACACATGTGCAACTTGAACCTAAGGGTAAACCCACAACACCAGGTAGGCTGTTTTTCAGCTTCAGTAAATATTCAATCAAATTAGGCCTACGTGTTCTGTGTTGAAAACTACGTATTAGTTAAGAATTTAAGGTACCATACCAGATAATGCCTATTTCCAGCTGTAACTGGAGTAAAATGCTGATGAGTTCTGTGATAATTATTGTAAGTTGTACAGCTTCTGCATTTTGCAGGGGGCATTTTCTTGGACATGGTTTTAGTAACTCTTAAGAGCAAAAGCAGCCTAACATTTTAATTGAGGTTATTCAAAGTTTATTTCAGATTGTTGAATTCTACATGTATCCATTTGATATAATGTTAAGAGCCTGCATATTTAGAAGAAATCAAAGCTTGGTGCCACATAGGTGCTCCAACTTTGCCGTGTCTTTATTTTCAGTGATAGCATTGATGTCAAAACAAGTAAACATCCCCAGTTTTAAATTCAACTACTTATTATGTCAGAAACCTGGACTCACAGCTTGAACTCTTTGAAATTATGGCCAGAAAAGCAAGTTTTAGATATGCTGACAATAAAAGATAAGCTCAATCAAGTAGGGTGGATGCCAAACAACATATCTTCCTCATGTACTGGAATGCTTATTTCTGTGAAAGACACAAGTGGGGCTGGTTGTAGAGGAAATTTGGAAAAGGCAAACCAGTTTAAATAACTGGTATATAACCTGTGGACTGTAGAAAGAGAGAGACATCTACTTGCTCAGATTTACTGTTTTATTAACATCACCATTATGATTTGCGTTTCAGGTTCAATTTTTATTAGATATAATGGAGTCAGAGCTGTAAAGGAGACAGCTTAATTGCTTCACTGGGAGCCTTCATCAGGATACAAAATTGCAGTGATTTCTTTATTTTTGAGAGTTTCTTTCAAGGCAAAACAATTGTTCTTGTAGGGGGATCAGGAATTAAGCCCTTCCTGGAACGCTTTGGGGAGCGCTGTCAAGAGCGTAGCGCACGCAGCCCTGCTACGAATACTCCAGGGTGCAGAACACCCACAGTTACCCCAAATACAAGGACAATCCAGGAGAGGCTTCTCAAACAAAATGAAAATTCCTCTACTGCCAGTTTAGCGCTTCAGCTTAAACAGGTATGATTTGTTACATTCATAGCTAGCTTATAAGCTTGGGGAAGGTTATTATTGTTCTACACCTACCTGAGGAATCTGAAATATTGTGACATCTTAAAGCTGTCAGCTTTTCTCCCATTTCCCTTCATTTGTTTAGGAACGTGAACGAGAACTTGCATGCCTTCGTGGCCGATTTGATAGGGGCAATCTGTGGAGTGCGGAGAAAAGTGACAGTTCAAAGAGGAAGCTTCCAGAAGCTAAAATGGTAACATGTTACCTCGTCAATCAAAATACAATAGTATTAATGTGTTCTGAACACAGGGATAGGTGTGCAAATGGAAATAAGAGATGAAAACCTATGCTTTGGGAAGGCCCGGGCTGCGCAAGACTACTTGTCAAGTGATTTCTATGATTGTTAACAAATTATTACATTTTTTTACCTCTTGCAGAATCAGCTATGGCAAGTGATACTGCTCTGAGCCAATTGACTTATTTACTTTGTGATGTTAAGTGTGGGAGTTTTTATGTTCTGTAACTGCAAAAGCAAAAGAGCTCCTCACGCAAAAATTTAATATTTACTACTTCAGCTACATGTCTTACATAAATAAATAGGGTACTGGATAGGCAACCTCTTTTTCCTAGAAGGTGTTAAAATGTGTTTTTTTCTGGTAGTTTTTTTAAGTCACTTTGAACGCTACCTCCTGAAGGCATTCTGTTTTTATTCTTGCCAGGAAGGCCAATCTCAGGCTAGTCCAAAACATCCTCCTAGTTCAGATGCCTCTGGTCTTGGATCATCAGAAGACACAACAGCAGGTGACAGGCCGGCAAAGTCTCCCAGCGTGGAGTCTTCGGGTGAGAACTGTCACAGTTTGCCTGTGACTAGTGCTGGACAGGAGCACTGCACTTGATACTCATGAGCAGAGAGAGAGGCCAGTAACACTGATGTGTGGAACTGGACCTCTCCTTTGGTTACTGATTATCTTACCTAAATCTTCTTGCATGATAGTAGTACTCTGCAGTCCTATACCATGTGGGAGGATGGCAAGACAAGACTGTCTTTTTGTTTATCAATGGGTATACCTATGTTTCAAACTTTAATGGAGGTTAAGTGCAGGGAAGTGAATGAGAATTGCCAACTACATACTTAGTCTATCCTGTGCTTGAGTATCCAAATTTCGACAAGAATCTAGTGGGAAGGAACTCTTCAGTGTCCCTTTCTGATACTAATTCTTATGGTAGGACACATGAAAAGAATTTTGAAGTGCTCCTGACATCCTTTGGTGCTTACTGAGTGGAAGAATCTTCAGCTTTCTGTGAAAGAAGTGTGAACTTAGTTAACACTCTTGGTAGCCTGTTTACTTTAAGATCTATTAAATGTCCTTCTAGAAAACTTGGGTTTGTGTGCAGTAATTTCTGTGTAGTGGATTTTTTTGTTTGTCTTTTTTAAATTTTCCCTTCTTTTGCTCTTGAGTGGCTGCACTCTGCTATGGTTTCAGCATTGTTTCTTGTGGTATCAGTTTTCTGATTATAAGATAAAAGTGTAGATGTACAGCTTGTGGAGGGTATTTTAATGCTTTTTTTCAATGTGTGGCTAACTAGAATATTTAATCTAGGGGTCTTTTTGTTAGTAAAACTTCTAAAATTCAATAACTAAAGTAAAGGCTAGACATAATACTTCTTTTCTTTATAAACCCCTTAGGTACTTCTAAATGTGAAGAGACTGATAAACCCAGTCGTCTGAAGATCGCTGAGTCAAAGAGCCCTGTAAAAGCGATGTCTGTCTCAAAACTTGAACAACTTGATGAGAAACCCAAAGGTTTGTATTGAGTAGATGTATATTAATGAATTAACTCTCTGCTGCCACTTGTCTAGGACAGTGTTAATATCCTTCAAGTCTGAACAACGAATTCACCATCCATATGCTGACCCCCATATGTTTTGTAATGAGGTTTATATAAAACAAATCAGGAAACTCCTTTTGTCATACATAACCCTTCTCTCTTGACATTTCATGTCTTCGAGGAATATTAAAAAGCTGTTATTAAAAGCTCTACTGTTGGACTTGCAGTTAAGTTTCAGATGTATTTGAACTAAAAGGTTGAAATTTGTCTAAAAGGTGCATTTTTTCATTCCCTTTCTGCACTGATTATGCAGTCTACGTAAATATAGTATATTAAAATAGCCGTGGAAGGGTACTTTCAGGTTCTATATGTCCGACTATAAGAAGTGCTTTTTAATCGAGCTTGCTTGAAAAGCAAAACGAGTTCGCTTCTCTGTTTGTTTAATGAGATTCCTGATGCTACTAATATATTTAAAAATGTCACCCTTCAGATGAAGTTTATGAAGGCAAACTACGTGTGGATGATGAGTTGAACAGCTCAAAAGTGATAAATGAGATTTTTGAAATTCTTCAAGAGGATGGTCCAGACATAGAAAAGCTGAAGAAAGAAATGAGCATGAGCCTGGAAGGTGAAAGTGATGAGGATGAGCAGGAAGAGTCACTGAACATTTCATCAATGTCTCTGTTAACCCCTTTAGTGGAATCTGTTGGTTCAGAGGTGAGAATTCTTAGGAGGGTGAGGAAGGGCTTGTTTATCACACAGAGATGTAGAATTGGCTTGTGAGCTGTGATATTTTGTAGCATTAAGATATCTGGGCAAATAAGGAGGTTACAAATGATATTTTGCTAATGAAAGCATAATGAGGCAAAGTTAATTTTCTCTGAAAATACTGTAGTATATTGGATGCTCTGCTAAACAAGTGGTCTTCTGCTAAATCAAACGTGTTACTAGTACTGGACTTGCAGTGGGATACACGCATTCAATGGAGTGACTACTGATGAAAACTCTGAAGATAAGTAATTATGTAACTATGCTGATTTGGAAACTAAAGGTGGCATCTCATCGAGTTCAATAATCTGTTACTGTCCTTAAGATAAATAAATAAACTTGTTCTATGTCCATATTTGTAAAATATCATCTGTTAAATAGTATTAAGCAAATAAGCCAATATACTGTTTTTGTGTAAAACAAGTTAAGGAGAGAGAAAACAGATTATTATGTGAACAGACATCTGTAATACAATGTTTTCTTTTCCTCAGGCCTTTGGTTCTCCTTCTAAGTCAACTGGGGAAGGTAGCAGTATCAGTGACGTAAGTCTGAAGTCTGAGAAGTTCCAAAGGACTAGAGTTCCCAGGGCAGAATCTGGAGACAGTATTGGCTCTACGTCCGAGGATCGCAACCTTCCTTACAGGTAATAAACACAACCCTTCACCCCTGATTCTGTAAGTGAACGAGTTAAGATGCTGGTTTTTTAACTCTTCTAATGATGCATACTGCTCAAACTACAAATGAAGCTCAAACTACAAATTAAGCTTTTTTTGCAAGATCTCAGCCTTTATCAGACATTGGGTAGTCTTTTATGTTGCTTAAACTTAAAATCATCTGATAGAATGCTTTCTTTAAAGCCATTTAGGCAAGTTGGAAAACATCAATATATAATACATATCTGTGTATATATTAAAAAGAGCTTGGCACACCTATGAAACATTTTGTGGGGTTTCCTTTTTTAAAAGTGTTGATGCGTACAGATCCCAAAGATTTAAGGAAACCGATCGTCCTTCAATAAAGCAAATAATTGTTCGCAAAGAAGATGTTGCTTCCAAACTAGAAATGAGAAGAAATGGCCCATCTGATCAAGTCAATATCAAAAAGAAAATGCAGGTATCTAATATGCTTCTTAAAAATTCTTTTTCTAATCTACTGTTTCCAAATTTAATTGCCCCTGTGAATGTCCAGGACATTAATATACTGCTTAGAACTGCAAAGTTAGGTTGTTTAGCATAAATATCTAAGGGTAGGGGAATGATGATGCATAATTTGAACAGCTAATGCTCCTCTTAAAAGGATCATGTTATAGATTAAGTCTGGAAAGAACAAGCTGTTATTTTGAGATGGAGACGGAGAATCTGTGTCTTATCACTGCCTTTGAATTAGGCAGAATTTGTAACTACATACTTTCAGTAGGTAATATTCTGATCTTTACTAGTGCTTTTTTCATCTATATTGTTGAATTTCTGGTTAGCTGCGGCTTCCCCTGGTGAAGGGAAGACTAGACTGGATATGGAACATAAAATATTGGAGTCTTTCACTCCCCACCATACACCTGAGATCAAAAGAAGTTGTGCTGCAATGTTCTTTTGCCAAAGTAACGGTAAACTGTAAGGTTTTTGTAGTTTGCTGTCTAAAGGATCTGATTTTCTTCTGACGCATTGCCCCCTAGAAATGCTCGTCTTGAGACATTTCCTTGTTTGAACACAACACTAAAACTGTCTTTTTGGTAATTATTTTTATTATTGGTTTACTCTAGGAACTGAACAATGAGATCAACATGCAACAGACAGTGATTTATCAAGCCAGTCAAGCTCTGAACTGCTGTTTTGATGAGGAACATGGAAAAGGGTCACAAGAAGAAGCAGAAGCAGAGAGACTTCTTCTCTTTGCAAGTAGGTTTTTACACTCAAGTTCAGTTCTTTATAATCAACACTTCGACAGGCTTCATAACTTATTCCCCACACATTTATTTTGTTACATTGTGGCCATTTATTAATAGTTCTTCACCTAGAAAAAAGAACAGGATAGTATCTGTTCTGTCTCAGCTCTTTTTATAGGCAAGTGGACATTTTTAGTATCTTTTTTGACCCTAATATTCCTACTACACTGTAAAATGATTAACATTTAAGTTGCATTTGACATACTTATGGCAAAAAAAAATTGTTCAGTACTTTTTCTTCTGTAGAACTATAATTCATTTCTTCATGCAGCTGAGAAGAGAACTGCTTTATTGGAAGAATTGAATAAACTGAAGAGTGAGGGACCACATAATAAAAGAAATAAAGCTGCTTCTACATCGGCTGAATTTGCTCCCTCCAGGGGATCTGTTTCCATTTCAGAAATGCGTCTACCTCTAAAAGCAGACTTTGTATGTGGTACAGTTCAAAAACCAGGTAAAACTAGCAAACAAAAGCTTTATTTCTTTTCTCATCTTTCCTCATTCTCCCAACATGTATTTCTTGTTCATTCTCCTTGGGTTTTGGTTTTTTTTTTTTGTCTTCTGTGTTGATGTTCTCAGAAATCTAGGGGTAATGAAAATTTAGCTATTACATTCAGTTCATCTGCTTCTGACTAATTTTTTCAGTGAAAGCTAATGTGTGGTTAAGCTGACAGACCTAATGAGTATAAAGAATTGAGATTATCTGCTGAGTCTGACTGAAAGTTCTTCCTCTCCCCTTTCACACACTGGTTAATGTAGGTCTGGCCTGAGATGCCCCAGGCAGTAAAGCAGTTGCTGTGAATCCTGTGGAGACAATTTTAGTAGTAGACACAGCATAAAGAAAATAAAATTATTTTAAGAGTAATATTATATTCTTGACAGTAACTAAATGTTATAAGTGGGGTGAAACAGAGATGTGCTTAATAGCAATGCAGTACTTGGGGATTTTTTTAGCTATTTGGAGTCCTCTGGCTAACTAAACCATCTGATGTGTACTTACAGAAGCAGGAAATTACTACTATGTAATAATACTGAGATCTGGAGCAGAAAACATGGTTGCAACTCCATTAGCAAGTACTGCCAGTTCCCTGAATGGAGATGCTCTTACTTTCACTACGACGTTTACTATGTAAGTATAAAGAAACTCTTTTTGAACCAGTTTTAACTCTGATTGAGTGGAGCATGCATAAAAATGTTTAAAGTCTTAGTTATAAGAATGTCATATTCTTCAAAAAAGTATGGAGAGATTTTGTGGTATAGCTATTTCCTTCTTCAAAAAATAGCTGGAAGGCACTTCTCTCAGAAGAGCAACCTTAGACTTATTCTACCATCCATCAGCTATTTTATCTCTTGCATTTTCTACCTTTTGTTCTTTTCTGGAATACCTTCAATGACAGATGGATTGCTATGCCTGAGATATGTTTTTCTCTTTTGCAGCAACTAACATTTTATATAGCTATTTGGTTTTGGAATCTGGAAAAATAGTGCTCTTACAACTATAACTTCAACTTTCATATGTCAGCTAAAAAGTTCAAATGGCTGTTTGTTAGCAAGTCTTCAAAATAAAAAAACAATAAACGTTTTTAAAGTTCAGTTGAACTAGAATTTTCACTTAAAGTTCTTTACTCAAAAAACCCAATCTGTTTCTAGAAGCATGTGCCAGCTGTGTGCTGAAGGGTGCAATCTGAGAAATGGTAGATGCGTGTTATCTGCCCTTTGTCCTCCCCTCCCCTTTTCTTGAGTTCTGGAAAGTATTTTTAAATAGTAATATGCTGGAATCTTCTTGCTCCTTGGACAGGTATAAGGAGCAAAAGGAGGGAAGAAGTAAAGAGTTACTTAAAACCCAACAAAACCAACCAAAACGAAAAAAAACCCAAAAACAAACAAACAAAAAACAACCACCCAAAACAAAAACAAACAAACAAAGAAAAAAAAACCACACCAAAAAAACCCCCCAAAATCTTGCCACAAACCAAAACAAAAGCCTTTTTGCCTCAGTTTCTTTAACTTGCTTTTTTCTTCTTCCCTTTTAGGCACGATGTGTCAAATGACTTTGAAATAAATATAGAAGTTTACAGTTGGGTATGTATCAGTTCCTGTCAAGAGGAGGTGTAAGGGAGAATGATGTGCTGTGCTTTCTTAATACCTTTTTGCCTTACAGGTACAGAGAAAAGAAGTTGCAAGCACTGATAAAAGGAAAAAGACAAATAAATCTAAGGTAAATGAAACCTGAAAATCAGTATGTTATGTTTCAACAGAAGGTGCACTAGGAAAACTGACTAGTAGTCTTAGACAATCTGTTGCTTGCTTTTACTCCCTTCTTGGAACATCTGCAGTGACAGATGGATTATGGAGACCTACAGCAATTAGTAGATTGGACCTGCAGCACTTGATTGAGTCTGAAATACATTGGTGGGGAAGGAGAAGTTGTCTTACTAGTTCTGCAAAATGCTATGCTTTGCAGACCTTTATTACGTGTGGGGCCTCCAGTAGTGATTTATTGCTCTTTTTCTCCACTTCAGTTAAACCATGCCAGTCAATATGCCCTACCCTGGAGTTTGATGTGTCTTAAAGGTTTTATTGATCACCTAAAAATTCTTAAAAGTTCTCCCCACTATTAAGTACAAAAGTTTAAAAGTTTTAAAAGTAAAAAAGAGTTCTCCCCACTATTAAGTAAAAGGACTAGATGCTTACTTTTTAAAGCAAACATTGTTTTAATAAGGGTGCGCATATCAAGTGTTTGTGCTTTATTAAGGATATGTAACCCTAAACAAGCCTTTCTGGATGTGGTTTGGTTTTTTTGTGGTGGTTTGTTTGCTTTGGGGTTTTTTTGGGGGGGGTGTGTGTATTTTTCTTTTCATTCTAATAGCTAGAGCACTCAGTGAATTAATGGCTTCAGGTCTGATTTCCTCCTTGACGAGATATCTGTCGCTTAGTAAAAACAAGAAACTTGAGTGTCTTTCAGAACAGTTAGAATGAGTACTTAAATCCTGCATCTGCAAGCAGAAATAGGAAATTTCTTTATTCTTTGGTTTGGCACAGTGAAAGCTTCCACCTATTCTCTGATAAAAGTTTCAAGTCCAGGGTCTACTTTTCTCCTGTGCTGTAGTTTAAAGGAATTTTTACTTGAAACTAGATGGTTTCGTGCTACTGTAGGTAAGTTGCTGATATGAGGTTGTAGGTTTGCCAATGGCATCCTAATATCTGCTTTTTGACAAGCTGCTTAGACTTGTCTTTCAGCCTCAAGAAGAGTACGTAATTCCAGTTCATGTTTAACATACGGTCTCACTTAAACTTTAAAATTTTAATTTGAAAATAATGTATAACACCAGTATATTGAACATGTCCATACTTTTTTTAACTCTTACCTTTAGTAAGCAAATACAACTTTGAAATCCCATTACATAGGTTTTTTTGTCTAAGATTGGTTTTTTCAAATATGCTGCTTATCACAAGTTAATGTGTGCTTTAACTTTTCTGCAGTAATTACTTCTTTGATATGTAGCATCTCTTCCACTGAAATATTACATCCAGTCGAAACCCAAGACTTACTCAATATGATGAGTACCCATTCAAAATTTTAGATAAGCCTTCTGTATTTTCACTGTCTAGTTCTCATGCTTATGTGGTGGACAAATTCAGTAGCAAATGCATTGATCTTCTTGTCTTCTTTTGTAGGTTATTACTCCAAAGAGATTATTAACATCTATTACCTCTGTAAGTATGAATGTAATATTGTAACACGATCTGACTATGACCCCTTCCAAAGGCCATGTTCTCACACGGATAAAAGCTGTGCCCATAATAGGTTCTTTCTGTCCCTTATGGAAGGCTCTATAAATTGTCCAGTTTTCTGCCAAATTTTTCAGTCATCAGCTCAAGAAACAGCTCTGTTACATATGTAATGCTGAAAATATGCAGTCACTACACATTTATTTGGACTTTCTTTTTGATTTTTTTACCATTTGATTGGGTTTTTAAAAGTACTTCAAATCTGGTTTCTTTCTACCTTAGCTTTGTCTTCTGTAGAAACTGTCAGAAGTACTTTTTCACTAAGCTTTTATTTCTCTCTCTTTCTAGAAAAGCAACCTTCTTACTCCAGGTAAGTAAAGTCTAAACATCTTATGCCAGGATGAATAATCTACACTTGCTGTCAAAACTAGTATATCAATAAGTAATACTTGTAACAAATGACAATTTGTGAGCAATAAAGACTAAATTTTCCAGCCCAGAAACTGGCCCTGTGTTTATATCTCAGTTACCATTATGTTTAATGGAAGATATTTTTACAAAATCAAAACTAAAATCTGGTATCAGATACCCATGGTTTACATTTTTTTTCCTGAAAGTATGAATTCAAACTAATTTAATGATTTTTAAATTAGAGAACTAGAGTCTTCTGTCAACAAAGTAATACAGAATAATTTGAAAGTATGAACAGATCCTGAAGTATTGCTTGTGTGTAGTGTTTTACATATATTATATATAAAAAACATGTATAAACTTGTTTATATATTTCTGACTCTTGACAGGGAAGAACAGCATCTCTGAGTGTTTTTCTAAGTATATAAATATGTTATACACTTCTCTGACTAAAATATGAGATACTTGAGCTAGCTTTAGCAGAAATTGCAGTAATAAGGAGCTCATGAACTAAATCTGGAATGTGTACCATGCTGCTGCAACTAGTAAGATTCCTGAACCTGAGCTACAGTGTGTGTTTCTCTTGATGTAAGTGCAAAGAAAAGGCGTACAATTTCTGGAAGATTGCAGGGTGTCACTTGAGAAGAGGTTAAGAGATTGAAAAGTCACGTTCCCACTGCAGGGCATGTGTGCTTTGTAGTGAGCCCCAGCATGCTCTCTATCCCCCTAGACTTAAAATGCTTTGTTTTCTCTTTTGTGGATGTTTTCAAAGCTTGTTTTTGAAAGAACAGATCTGCTGAGGAGGAATGGTGTATATCAGGATTCTCTCTGAATGCTGCACTGCAAAGAGTGCTTCTCCTGGAGTACTGAGTAGGGCATGCATACACTAGTGCAAATAAAGTACTTTTTTAAAGCCTTGCAGCATCCTGATTGTGTGTTTTGTTATGACTTCACTTTAACTTTTCTCCACAGCCATGGCCAGTCCAGGTGGCCCAAATGCCATACGCAGTACGAATTTCATCCTTGTTGGATCCCACAAGTTATCACTGTCTTCTGTAGGAAATACCAAATTTGCACTGGACAAGGTAATGGAAATTATTGGTTATTAATCCAAAGGCAATTGCATACTACTAGAAAAATTAATGAGTCTGGGTTTACTTTTCAGGTGAAAGTATCATCCTATAAATGAAACATATATAGGTTTATAGATATGTTATTTACATGGACATTAAAAATTCTTGCATAATTGTTACTTACATATAATTTCATATGAATTAAATGCAATTGTGAGATAAACAGAGATTTACATTACTATGCCAGATGCTCTTTCATTTCTGTAGCTCAATATAAGGTATAGTTATGCAAAGATAATGAAGGAATTTGATTACTGATTTGCTTTCACTGACAAAAAAATTGATGTATGCGGTTGGCATCTCTATACGTGGTCTTCATATTGTTGCTCCTAGTCTTGCAGTTATCACTAAAGAAGGCCTTAAGTGTGTTTTAATGATAATGAAGTATTTGAATTTTTCTGCACTTAATTGACCTAAAAATTGCTATTTGAATATATTTAGGAGTATGAGTTTTTCCTTTCATATCCCAATTAAATTTGTAGAAGCAAATTATCTTAATTTTTTTTGGAGAGGTATTATTGAGTTTTATACCATTAGTCCCTTGTCTAAACAGAATGTTTATTGGCTTTTGCTATGAGGAGTTTAAAAAATACATTCTTACATTCATTGTAATCTTTAACCTTGTAATATCTAATACCTAAAACCTATTTTAATAGGTGTTTATGCCAGCAGCTATCCTAAGCTAATTTAAATTAATTCAAATGTTACTACAGTTTATGGTAGTACTAAATCACAGCTTTAGCTACTCAAACAGCAGCATAAGAATAATTTTCTTTTTTGGCTAAGTAAGTCTTATTGTGATAGTATTATTGCAATTACAGCTTCTGATGAGAGAGGAGAAAACAACTAGTTGTGTTTGTGTATAATACCCCAATAATGCAGACTTGGATTTTAGAAGTTTTACTTTTTGCAGATAGAAGCAGATTCCTGTACTGAAACAGCTGGCAGAACTTAACAGTTAAATTGCACTGTTGTTACTGACTATATGAATTTCAGAAGTAGCAGCTTTGGTTCTTCTGCATAAATGTTCCTCTTAACCAGAACTACATGTAGAAATCTTTGTGTATAGCTTCCTTATTGGAAACCCTTTGTTCTTGGAGTTAATGGAATCAGCTTTTGCATTATATTCAGCAGTTGAGGTTTGGACTTCATTGGTTTACACTGCATGACAGGACACTGGACTGGACTAGTGAAACGTAGCAAAAGCACAACGTTCAAAAAGAATTTCAGGGAAACTATCACTTGGTTAATTTTTTGCAGATGCAGTCTTACAGTTAACTTGGGAAAAAAGGGAATTCTTATTCACGAGTTGTTTGGGTTTTTTTGTGAAATTACTACGTCAGTAAAATTTCAGTTTTGATTTGGCCTATGGCTGTACCAAACAGCTGCTTTTTAACTTGTTTCATGCATTTCTAATATGGAACAAACTGATGCCACAGTGTTTTTTTTGAGTGTCATTCCTCTCTTTTATATACGTACTGTTAAAATTCAGGGTATAAGGGACCAAAATA
Source organism: Melanocharis versteri (assembly GCA_013397845.1). NCBI lineage: Eukaryota > Metazoa > Chordata > Aves > Passeriformes > Melanocharitidae > Melanocharis > Melanocharis versteri. The sequence goes on along the minus strand of VZTG01000769.1, from coordinate 3,648,810 downwards.
CACTGATGTATAACTGTGTCCTTTTTTCTTCTAGACTATAACTTTACACTAATTGCATTGAGCATGTTTCTTTTTTCCCTAGATAAATTTTGAAGGGGAGGAAAAAGAACTCTTGGGCTATATGTTCCAGGACAAGGTTGCTATGATCCTTTAGTTTATGACTTAAAATAGGAAACTGCTTCCTAGTGCATGTTGCTCATTTCTGTCTGGTCTTTTTTGCAGTTTTTTTCTTTTATTCTTCTAAGAAAATGCTTACAAAGATTTACCAACTAAACACAAGATGTTAGAAGCCTTTAAGACTTGCAGAATTCTATCCCTTGTCTTTCACAATAATAAGCATGCTGCTAGTTATTTAGGTTGTGTAGGGTTTTTCCTTAACTAGCATGTTTCTCTTGTCTTCCTAGATCATTAGAGGAGGGTGTTTCTTGCTTCAGAACAAATCGATGTGTCTCTTAAAGATTTCTAGTCAGGAAATGTGAGCCAGCTTCTTGATGAACTGTGCAGAACGTAGAATCAGCTACTGTGCTGATAGAGAACCAGAGAAAAATGTCTGGCAGCCTAAATGTTGGTTTAACTCAACTTGTTGCTGCTGAAGAAAATTAAAATCTCTCAGGACCTAAATAATCTTGCTTCTTATTCTATTGAAACCTTGTTCTGAGAAGACATATCAAGATATTTGGTTTTTTAAGCAAAAAGTTTTGAAAATACTAAACATGTCCAAAAAGTGAGGTCCTTATTTGTACACAAATGTGGACTTAAAATATTTTGCTTGGTGTATATGGTTTTGGCTTTAGAAATTATGTCAGTTGGTATCCTTAACAGAAATAATTTGTCTTCAACCTATGAAAATAGTTTTATCTACTTAATAGTTTACTTGAGTCATGCAGAAGAAAGTGTTTTATATGAATTTATATGTTTTCTCTCAAAATTAAGCAAGTGATAATTTTGGTACCTATCATCTCCTATTTTTAATCAAAAGTCTCCTAAGAAACCAGTTTTTCAAATTCTTGAGTTATCTCGAGACCCTTTACAGATAATCTTCTATGCCAGAAAGCTGTCTTCCTATGGCAAATACCTGTGTGACCACACCAGAGAATGCAAGATAGCCTAGCCTGGGCTTTAGTTTTCATCTAGCAGGATATTTGTCAAATTGCTTTCTTTCCATCACCTTTTACCCTTTGAAAGAGATATATTGTTAACTAGAACTCAGTATTTTCTCATTATGTGTACAGGAGGGTGTTTTGAGACCTGCTTTAGTAATTAGTAATGGTGTTGTAGGCTCTGCAAAAGTGTGTTGTGTTTGTTATAGTTTTGCCTGTCACACAGTTCTTCACTGGTAAACTTCATGATACACAAACTGGATTCTTCTCTTCTGACTTAAAGCTTAAAGGGGATGCAAAACCCATAAACCTGAAGTGAGGAATGGCCAAATGTCCTTGAGGCCCTCATTCAAAAATGGGTTTTACTGTTCTTTGTTAGGATTATATACCATTATTCCCTGGTGTAGCATGTAGGGTTATAGTTGTCTTTGCTGCTAAGTTGCATCAGTCCTGGATTTTTAATTTTTTTACGTTGAAGTGTTTTACTATTTTTTGCTTCTCAAGTGGTCATGCAGACTCCTACCTGATGCTTAGAATTTTTCAGTGCTATGCTATTCCTGTTGAGTACAGGAGCAAGCCATGCATGCTGTGTTAGTTGAGTACATCTAACATGTACAAATGATTTGATCACCTGCTTGTGGATGTGTGTCATATCTGGGAAGAAGCTGCAGGATGTCTGCAATTCAAAGGTGATCCATTTCTAACCACAACACCTATTTCAGTGCTCTGCAGCACTCACTGAGGCCCACAGATGAGCTCTTTTAACTACTGAGGGTTACTCCTGTTCATCTTAACTACTAGCAAAATTTAGTTCTGTTTGATTGGCATTGATTCCATGGTTCTGAAAGCTATTTTGTTTCTGTGTACACATGCCTGTGCCTATTCCCTGGCAAACAGTTCGTTATTTGTATTTGAGTAGCAGCATCGACCTTCCTGGTTTTTCTAGTAATACAAAAGACCAATGTTTCTGTTTTTTGTCAGTTTCTTTTCAAGATTCTTAACAGTGTTGCTTATTCAAATTAGCAAAAAAAAAAAAAATACTATGTGTAGAATGCCCTGCAGGTCATCACTTGCTTGTTGAATTAGCAGTTTGCCTCAGTTTCCTTGTGATGGGGGGGAGGGAAAAAAAAGAAGGGATGTGATTTCCTGGGAGTAGTCAAGGTAATGAGGCATTGTGTGTGGAGGGATTGGGGGAAGCTCAAAGGCACAGACCTTGTTGCATGCTCTTCCTCAAAACTCTTGACTGTCAAATAACTGTTTAACTGATCTCTGGTACAGTAGTTAAGCTACTATTTTTTTTTCCAGTGGCAGAAGATAGGAACCTTGGAACCTTTTCTGTTAGAAATTACTTAACACATGTCTTCAACACCCTGAGTGCTAGTTGAGAACTATTTTCATTACTTTTCCCCTTTATAGGTGTTCTTTTATACAAAGATTTATCTGAGTAGGCACTACTACATCAGAATCTGCCAAAAATGCTTATGGTATCCAAGTACCATTCCTGTTTAAGCTCACTTTGATATTTTCCAAACAAACTGGTGTCAAACTGAGGCAGAAGCTTGAAGGGTGTGGACTGGTGCCTTCTGTTGTTTCTAACCATGCTTGGATTGCCTGTTTTTATAACTAGAGTGCATGTTTATATATATGTCCTGAGCAAACTAATAAATAATTCTTGGAAAGCTTCTAAATGAACTTGAAACCAGAAGTGATTATTACTGTCTTGCTTGAATCTGACTGACTGCTTCTTTCTGGCTGAAGATCCTAAGAACAAGACAGTGCTAACATCTTGGTGCAGGTGGCTCACTTGAACTGGTAAGACTTAGTTGAGAGGTGTAGAAATTAAATGATGGTTTTACATTTTGCAGGTTCCCTTTTTGTCTCCTTTGGAAGGTCACATATATCTGAAGTTGAAATGCCAAGTAGATTCTTTGGTGGAGGAGAAAGGGTTCTTGGTAAGGTGTTCACTGTATTCACTTCAAATCCCTGCCTTGGAAATTACAGGTCCTTTTAAATGTAACAATCTTTTAATGTCAGACCTTTGTTTGAAGCTTAAAACTGGCTTGATTTTTTTTAATCTCGAATCAGACCACAAATGTTTCTTAGTTTATTTTCTAAACATGTCTAAGTTAGAGCTACCTTATAAGAATTTGTGTATCTCTCTTCTAAACACCTGTTTATTTGTTATTTTGAACTTCAGTTAACCTTCTCTTGCTAAAATCTGTGATGTTAGATGAGATTTTAATTTCTATGGCAGAAAATTTTACAGGACTCTTTTTGTGTGTGTCTAATAAAAACAAAAGATTGGGTTTTTCCACTGTGTTCACAGCCTTTCGAAATGACAAAGAAGCAACAGTATTTTTTTCTTGAGAAACATCTTGTGCAGTTCCCTCTAAAACTGGACTTTAAAAATGCAGCTGATACTTGGGCCTAAGAGCTGGAACTGTTGAAATGTCCACAAGATGGCAGTAAATGTGCTGGGAAATGGAACATTAACATTTGCTGTTATTTCGGTGTTTCCAGAAATCACGATTTCTTTAGACTCTTTTCAAACACTGCTTGCTGTCTCCTTTCCCTTTACTTAATTGAAGTTGAACAGATTTCATTAGATGCAGACATTTCACATGCTTATGGTATTTGCTGTCCCATGTTTCTGTGTACTAATTTGAGAGAGTCCATATTTTCTTCTACTATACAATATGTAAAACCCGAAGAACAGTGTACATGCATACTGAATTTGTTCCGAGTAAGGGTTTGGAAACTCCCTGCACCATTAAAAATTATAATCTGAATTGTGAAGAATGAGAATCACAATGCACACATTAATTGGAAAAAAAGTTCTATACAAGTTCAAGAGATATCAGGAATAGAAGTCAGATACTAAACTCTCTATTCCAGTACTAAGGAAATGGAGCTTGAAATTGATGAAATCCAGCATCCAATAAAAGAACTGCCAACACAAACATTTAAAAATCAATTTCTAATTTCCTTTGAACTGACTGGACTCTTGAGTGTGGCCCCTTGAATAGCTGCATGTTTTTTAATTCTGATTTCTAAGTTAACAATTACTCAAATTTCTAATAATAATAAATTGTTATTTGAACATGTTTTGTGAACCATTCATACTGTATATACTATAAGTAGCCCTTATTTGCCTTAAAATAATCGGAATGCTTGCCATCATCAACATGAAAATCTGGTTACTTTAAACAGCAATGATAGGTGCCTTTTAGAAAAGGCTGCAAACCTGAGATTGATAGTGTGAGATCATTTTCTGTGCCATCTGGAAAATAAATATACTGTCCTAGTAGATGCCTCTCCCAGTATAATTTTTTTCCTTCTCTTTATTTTGTCCTATGAAGGGTTGCACTTACAGAACCATTCTGGTAGAAAAATAGTCAAGTACAGGTCAAGCTCAAGGTACAATGTTACCCCATTTAATTTTTTTTTTTTAAGACTATGTTTGAAGATGTCAGTGGATTTGGAGCATGGCATAGGCGCTGGTGTGTGCTGTCTGGAAATTGTATCTCCTATTGGACATACCCAGATGATGAGAAACGAAAGGTAATGCTGTTTTATAAAGCTTGAGTCTAAAGTTCTGTAGTACCCTACACAAATAGCTGTTCATTTTTAAGGACAGTTATGTTTAGGCTTAAGACTGGTAAAGCATGGGATTCGAGCTCCTGAAGCTTCCTTGAGGAATGGAGGGGACTTGTCTTCATAAATCTGACCTAAATCAGGGCAAACTTAGAAACTGGCTTCCCTGTCTAGTGGGAAAATGGGAAAAGTGATGGAAGATCCATATTTAATTTCCCCTTTAGTCTTAAGGCCTTCCATTGTGCTCATCAAATCACTAATTATTTAATTGAAATTGATTGGACTTGTACAGCTTAATAAGACTAGCTAGTTGCCTTAAGTTTTAGACAAAATTATGACTAACACTTAATATGGTGAAAGATTAGAGGGGGCAATCCTTGTGTATTGCAGAAGCATAGCTGTAATTATGGACTCTCTTATTTGAAGTCATTGTCTTCTTGCAGCTCCACATTGTAGCTGGAACTGGTGCTTCTTAAATGGTTCTCACAGAAACTTAAGTTCTTGTTGGGCTAATGAAACAAATCAGAGGTTCATCTGTCTCTGAGGTGAACCTTCTTGTCTCCTTAGTGTGTTCCTGCACTATACTAAAATGTTTCCAGGTTCTTTTAAAGACTGCTTTCAAGAGGCTTTTTCTGACTCACTGAAGTTATTTACCATTAAACACTTTCTTGTTTATTGGCAGAACATTTTCTTTCCCAAACTCCATGGCAAACTCTGGTCCTTTTGGGACTTCTGTGCCAATCCAGATGCCTGAGTTTAGTTTCTTCCCTGCTAACAGAGGAAGACCATATGCTGATAGTTGACATTGCCAAAATATATCAATGTACTTTCTTTCCCTGCCAGGAGAGAGGGAAAAATCTCTGCCTACTGTAAGACAAGATAGTAAAAAAAAAATTAAGTTAAATAAGAAGGTTCCTATTCTGCTTTTGTCGGCAAGGAAGAAGCTTTGATTTGTTTTCCAGATTCTGTTCTTGAAAATCTTCTAGACTTGTTTCACTATTGTTCTGAGAGAGTCAGCTGTATTTTGGTGATCTACAGAAACATTAAACTTAATAAACGCATCCCCTCGCCCCTACTATATCTATTTCATCATGCAGAGATAGATGTAGCTCATAAATATCAGTGTTAGGCCATGATTACTTTAAATCTTGGAATGTTTTTTTGAATAAATTTCTTACAGCTGCACATATGTTCCTTTTGTATGGAGTAATAGACTGAGGGAAGGTGTGTTCACTTAATATCGTCAAAGTTGTCAAAGCATATGTTGTTCAGAATTACTCTTGATTGCAATGTTCTCAACTGATGAACTGATTTCACTTTCAGCATCCTTTGGGCCGGATAAACTTGGCTAACTGCACTAATCATCAGATTGAACCTGCCAACAGGGAGTTCTGTGCCCGTCCCAACACTTTTGAACTAATAACTGTCAGACCTCAGCGAGAAGATGACCGAGAGACTCTTGTCAGCCAATGCAGAGACACACTCTGTGTTACAAAGTGAGTGCAAAAAATCGTGGAGGCTATGGGAGGGTATTTTACCTCATGTGATAGTTTTAGTGACATAGGAGCTTTACAACTTTGCCATAATGATGCAAAGGTCATTTAAATGCTAAGATTTCGGGGTGGCACTTGAAGTGCTTTGTTCACTTTTGGTCCTAACTGCTTTCTAGAAGTGGAAATGCCAGATGGTTTGGTTGCAGGATTGTGGAATGTTTGACTTAGTTTTTAACCCTGCAATTTGGGCTTCTATGGTTGATCAGTTTGACATTTGTCACAATAACTAATTGGAGGTGGAGAATAATCCATGGAGTTCCTTGCCTTTCTAGGAACTGGCTGTCTGCTGATACTAAGGAAGAGCGTAACCTTTGGATGCAAAAGCTCAACCAAGTCCTTATTGACCTTCGCATGTGGCAGCCTGATGCCTGCTACAAACCTACTGGAAAGCTTTAAACTCTGGAAGGGAGCTACACAAGGAAAGAATTTAAATGAAAATGTGGGAAGTCTTCTGGGTCACTTATGCTTTAAGTTTGAGAGAGTATTTAACATTATACAGGACTATGTTATGCAGTATTTTTATTTCACTTAAAAAAATTTTAAAGCCTTTTTACTTCCTAGTTTTGAGTATGGTAGGAAGCAATTAGCTGTTTCTAAATGTTCTAAATATTTATATAACTCCTTTTTTGGAAGTCTCCTAGCTAGGTGCATTCTCTCCTTTAAACAACTAAATTATTGCAGGAAATCACACTTCAGGGCAGGAAAGGAGGCACTAGCTAGTGAAAGACAAGCTTTTCTAGAAAACTCAGCTCCCTGAAAGAAACAATAGTTCAAAATACTCTAACAAGGATGCTGCTGAAGCACAAGATTTAATGTTGTAGCATTTGTTGGGGTTCTTTTGTAATAATCAGGCATAGAAGTGACTAGTCAATTTTATTCTACAACATGCAGTATAGATATTTGTGCTTGTACAGCATCCTTTTGGTCAGAACAAAAGACATGCACAATATATTCATACTACTTTTGCAATGTCTCATACAAACTAGTATGGATAAGTGCATGGCATGTACAGTATGTGATTTGCAGGTGTGGAATTACGTATGCAGTATATTGCACTTTGATAGAAATGGAAGGTCTTGAATATTTTTGTTAGGACTGTTATATAAAAAATAATCAAACAGAAAAATTTAGGTTTAGAGTTGTATACATCAGTATTTCCTGGGACTTGTGGTTTTTACTAGCTACAATTCTCCATTTGAGAACCAGGAATAGGTTAATAGGCTGTAAAAGTGCCCTTTTTTTGATTTGTTTAATAATAAGACTTTACAAAGCTGCTATATACCAACTAATACTCCGCTGGCTGAAAGAATGGGTCTTGTTCCCCTTGGTAGACATGTCCACAAATGCATATAAAAACAGTACTTCAGACCCATCATGAAAATGGCAACATTTCTCAGTTAAAACTTGCAGTTTTCACAGCTTTTCACTGAGCGTATTGAAATACCAGCTCATTACTTCACTAGGAATGCAGTAGTGGAATACTTAAGATTGCTATTGCTGTTATATATTCACACTCGAAACACTAAATTCTGTTACCTTATACTGTTTTCATCCTGCCCCTTTTGTACTTGCTTTTAAATCTCATTTTATTTTCTGATGTCTTTAAATATTTCCAAACTATGTATTGAGATTTATTTTATTCATTTAAAATAAAAAGTAAAACCCTTCCTGCTTTTTTCATAATGTCATCTATGCATTTGAGATACTAATTTGTAGGCTGAGGAAAAGCGGGACTCCACACGGTGTTTAAAGAAGGATTCTATGCTGTACATGTATCCCAGAATTCCACTTGATAATGTGAAGCCTTGGACATAGCTAGCACTGAATTTTGTAGTGGGAGGCCAGATTGCCCGTGTGCAGCAGCTCATCAAATACGAAGAGGAGAGATGGTTCTTTTTTTCTGTGACAGAGACATGACAACAGAATAACACAACATGGACAGTGCAAGAGCAAATTTCATCAGTGGATATGTGGTAGGCTGTCGTCTTAAACTCCCAGGTGGATGTTAAAGATCATTAAATTTTGAATTATGAAATGAGTCCACAGAAAGGTGTTAAAAGCAGAACTGGATGATATTCAAGGGAGCATTTTTATTTAGGCTAATTGGGCTGTTATCCCTTGTAGAAACCAATATATGTTTGTTTATTGCCCAAGAAGTTTTTCTCCTCATAAAGGAAAAGGTATAAAGTGCAACAGGTGGTGTTAAGTTAGAAAAGCTGACCTGTGTGGTGACTTCTGGGCACAAGCTATGAGTGGTGAGGATGTGGGCTCCTGCAGCCAGCAGAAGCATTAGGTGCAAGCTTAGCAGGAAGGGCTTTCCTGGCTGGCACTGCTGGGTGCTGCCTCCTCCCCTCCCAAGTTCCTCAGGTCTTTCAAGGCTTTGCGGTGAAAGAGTTCACAACAATGGTGATGTAGTTTTTCCATGTTTGGAGCAGATCCTTTGTGAAGAGGCCAGACTGCATGAATTCAAATAGCTTCAGGTAGCTTTAGATGTTCTATACCTCAAAAAGAATTCCTACTGTCTGATTTCAAGCAAAGCTTTAAGTTTTGTAAAAACCATTTGCAGAGTAACATCAAGAGAACCTCCCTGTGTGCAGTGTGCTGGACCCAGCCAGTGACATAATCCCTCCTGTATTTACATGCTCTGACTCTCCCCAAAAAAGACCTTGACAGACCATTCCTTCTAGAAATACATAGTGCTATAAACTTTGAATTGCATGGCATTATAATTAGCTTTCCAAGAGAAACGTTTTTTTCCTGTTTCTCTTTTCCCCGTGCATTTTTCACCTTCAACCAATCTAAGAACCAGGAGACAGTTAACCTAATGGAATAGACTAGAATTCATAGTTTGTCACTGCTTTAGCATAAGTAAGCTTTTTCAGCAGCGTTTTTTTAAATATAGGACATGTATTTTTAGAGTGGTATGGGTAAGTGATTGATGGTTGGGGGTGCAGATTTTCAGCTGTTTTTTGCGTTTGAAATAATAGACATAGTGGTTGTAAAAGCTGATGGCTTAATAGTCCCAAAACTCATCTTTCTTTGCAAAGAGAGAGTTACTGCATTAGTTACGCATCAGGTTTCTGCATGCAGCCTGGTTTGGAGCTGCAGAGCTCACCTTGAGGCACGAGGGCACGTGCTTTGGGTAGTGTGCCTTCAGCCAGGGACAAGCCCATTCCTCGGGGTCCCTCAGAGACCCTGTATCCAGCACGGAGCAATTGTACTGGGCAAACCTGAGGGCTTTGCTTCGGGATTCGGCTATGGAGGTTTCAGGCTGTCTTTGAAAAGATATTCTAATTTTATAAGAAATCTTTTCCCATTGTTCAGAAATTCAAGAAGTTCACAAGTAAGAAAGTCTGTAAGAGAAAAACGCTTTGCTCTGGGCAATGAAGCTTATTTTAGCTCAGGAAATTTCAGTTTTACTACTTTGTAAAACTCCTAATTGGTGTTATTAAATCCCAACCTCAAATGAAATACAATAATTTGCAATGAAATCGCCTTGAAAATTAGGCTTCTAAACACGACTCCCTTCTCCCTTTTAATTGCTACACTTCTGTATGTTTATGTAGAGAAAATAATCTGATATTCTGTAATTATTGCCTGTGCTGTACTTGGGCTGTAGTAAAAACATGTGGATGCACTTGGTTTCTGTCCTTGTGTTGTATTTAATGAAAGATAAGAGTCCTGAATAGGTAATAAAAAAATAGGAGGTGCTTTACCTGGCCAGGGTACATGGAATGTTATGTTATTTGAAAATAATTTTTACAGGAAAGAGGGAGATTTCCTTTTCCTTCTAATGCTAAGTCTTCCCCAGGCATGCCTCTCTGGGGTTGAAACTATTCCTTGAGAGACTGGATATTTTGGTAACAGCTAAATGCCTTGAATGAATTGGGGCCTTATTAACAAGTATCATTCAATTAAGGAATGTATTCCCTTCTGGTTTCCTAAAGTAGGTGACTTGAATATTTACTTAAGTGTTAGCAGTCATCCCAAAGGAATTTCTATCTCAATTTCTATCTTAATATCTTAATAAAAGACGCAGCATTGACTGTACTCTTAAAAAAAGGAACAGGATCTAGGAAAGCAATAATACATGTGTCAATCCAAATAGTATTAGCCAAGTCATCCCCTGCCTGTTCAAAATGCTGAGTGGGTACGTATCCTACAGCCAGGCCCTATCCTTGGGTTTGGACTACAGCCCAAGAGCTGCCTCACGTGTGACACAGCCTTGTGCAAGGGCTGTGCTCAGAACAAGGAGCAGAGCAGCTCTACCTGAGCTCTGGGCTGTTGGGGTGGGTTTTAGTCACATCATATTAATGCTTGCTATTTACCAGACCTTTTCTGCCTGTAATTAATGCCTTTTTATGCTCTCTGACCCCTCCATCACCAGTAAGGTTGTGAGTAGGGTAGAGCTGTCTAATTTTTAAATATTTCTTTATTTTGCTAAGAGCTTTGGATAAGCTGGTGAAAAAACACAGTAATTCTCCATCTTCAAGTCTGCCTATGGAGTAATGGCTGCCCAGTATTTTCAGTGATTCCCTTGGCTGTGCCTGTAAAAGACATAGGACTGGGCATATTATATTTCTTAGGAAGGAAAAAAAGCAAAGATATAGATCCATTACAGGTTGAAAAAGCAACCTGCTTTAAATACATGAAGTGTTGTCAACTTAATATCTTATTAATGGGGAAAAAGAACCTGTGCTCAGTCAGCCTGTGCTGATGCTGCCAGGCACATCAAAATTGTAGTGCCTTGTTATTTCTGGCACACTTTAATAAGCAAATAGCAGCTAAATAATGTATTGACAGTCAAGCCAATTACATACACACAATTTATAGCAACATAATGAGTTTGGGGTCCCTCCCCTCTCCTTTTGGGATCAGATTAACTGTCGAAACAGTAGAAATAGAAAGCCTGGAAAAGTTCTGCAGATGGAAAAAAAAATAGGTGGGGGGGGTAGCAGTTTGCTATATATGGAAAAAAGAAATACGGCTTTTCAAACTGATACAGTAAATGGTCTAGCTGGCAGCTATCCTTTGATTTTATTTTTGTAGCTCCACAGAAAAAGCATAGCCTACTTGTGCAGGTGAGATACAAACTGAAAAGTATGCTCTTGTGTTATGTCCAGTGCTACTGGCTCTTATAACTTCCCCTCCCCGCTTTTTTGTGTGTGTCTTTAATCATCTTGTCTCATGGAAGCGCCACCAGGAATCATGTGAGGGCTCCGGCAGTTTGGAAGTCAGTGTCCACCTTGATCTTTGAATATGGCTTCAATCTGGTCGTTGAATGGATTCTCCTTGCCGAGCACTTGAGGCCACTCGTGTAGCGCCTTCTGCCAGGTAATGCCTGTTCCAAGGGCTGCAGCAATCTGCAAACCACAAATGCTATCAACTTCTTGTGCCTCTATAATACAGTCATTTCATGCCAGAGTTTAGAAGACCCCACCATAAGGATGCCCAGTATAACCATGTGATGGACTGTAACCTCTAACCAAAGGAAATACCCCATTCCAGCGGCTTGAGCAGGGCAAAATCTTCTGAACAGTAAAAATAGGGTGAGGGCCATATATCTGCACCTCCCTGACCCATCATGTGTCTAATAATGATAGTCTGTCTCCACTTCCAGATGCCTATGGTGTCTAGTCCATGAACTGCTATTTAAAAACCCTGAAGTCTGATTTTTATTTTTTTTCTCCCGTGAAACGTTTAAAAAGTATGTCAAAAGCACCTCTTGGGTATATTGCATAAAACTCTTGCAAGTCCGAAGGAATTCATGCTCCCAAATGCCTTTGGTACTTCTAATAAATGTTCTCTGTGCTCTCCTGGGATGAAACCACAGGTGCTGAGGAAAAAGATGCCCAATTATTTCTAGTTTCATAACTAACTGTGTCTGATGCTCTAAGTTTGCACCTGCTACTGGGTTGTCTTCAGAGTTTTTTTCCCATGAGACCTGCAGAAATGGTAGAATAGCTTTTCTCCTCAATATCAGTCTCACTCCAGCTTTCACAGAGGTTTTTGCCCTAGAAGTTATGTACCAAAGAGAAGTTGTATCTGCTGTATTGCCAGGGCAAAAAACATCAGTGGTAGCAGAAAGGGACAGAGAGAAAAGCCTGAGTCTCCCTTATCCAAGTTTTTATACCCTGCTAAGGCATTTTTGTTATAACTCCTGACCTGCAGTTATATTTGGCCTATATGAGAACTTTATTTTCAACTCAAATTTTTCAACACACTGATATTGATTGCAATTATGAGGTTTAAATAAGGCTAACAAAGCCCTTTTGTTTTTAAGGGCCAAGGCGGGGGGGGTTTATGGAATCAAACTATTTGAATACTGTTGTTTTGGAGTTTGGGAAGATACTGGAGCCTTTGGGGAATTTTTATGTGCTACTTTTTTAATCCTGTGCTTTAAAAGAAGCTGTAACAATGGGCTGGAAGACAAAAATTTTTCTTTTATTTAAGGGCTCATGTACAATGAGAAACATTTGTGGAGTGGAAGCTCTTAGACTCTTGGTCACTCAAAGTCTTGTTGAGCTAATGGAGAAATTGGGGTAGGGGAGAGGGATAGTGGAGATCTGTGCAATAGAGGGTTTTCTCCTGATTGCAGTTTCTATTGTGACCAAACAGGTTATTCTGGGACCCTATGGCAGCCAGGGGGCTGAGACCCATCCCTGTCAGAGTGGTCCATTCTGGCATGGTAGTCTCCAAACCTCCTTCACAAGTCCATAAGCCTTCCGTGTGTTTTTTTAGCAGGACGGGTGGTGTTGGATAATTGGTTGGTTGGGTGGTTGGTTTAAAAAAACCCTGCTGTCTTTGCATGGTGCACCCTTTGCAAAGGTATCTCTGGAGGTATGCTCTACAGTGTTCGGACTAATGCTGGCTGTAATTTAAGGTAGATGTGCTTAGACTGCCCTAAATTGTTACCTGAATTAGGTTCTGCACACACATCATTTCTTGACGTCCCAATGATTTCAATAATTAATTCTGGATGAGTAGTTTAGCACAGGGTAGGGTTTGTGATTCTGGAAATTGCTTTCTTGCACATCTTTTTTAAATTCCAAAGTTCTTGTACTTTGAGACGTGCTATAATTTTTATGAGCTTTGCAATTATTTTTTTTTCTTGTGAAGATGACAACCCCTAAGCAAGTTTTTAAAAGGAAATATTACCCATTCCTCACAGAGCTCTGGGTGACTGCAACTGGGAGGTGGCTGTGTTATTTCAGCAGCTTCAGGCTGTTTTCCCCTTCTTCACCAAACAGGTGATGGGCATGATTCTCAGCAAGGTGTAAATACCCAACTCATCTGATATGCATCACTTCAGCTTTTCCTCTTTATTTCTGGCTGGAATGTGCTTTGCTATGACTTAAGGAAGAAAAAGGGAGAAGCTAATCACACTCAAGCTGCACTTTCCTGCCTGTACATAAACATTAAGAATCTTCCAAGCGTCTCAGGTTCCAGTTTGTGATGCTCAGGGCTTTCACATTCTCCCTGGAAACTTCTAAAAGCAAGAAATGAAGCCGTTTATGCAGGATCCTGTTAAAATGCATGGCCCTGTCATCCAAACAAAGCAATCGACTGTTCGAGAGGGAAGCGGTGTCCTTGAAGCCATCTGGCATTCACAAGGATTTGCAATGAAATTTTGTAGTAAGGAGGAGATGCTGAAGAAAATCCCTGGGCTCCCTCTATAGTCACTGGGAAGAGAGAGTCAGATTTTTTCCAAGGACAACCAAGCCGGACTTTAGGGAATGGTGTCTCATAAACAGCTCTAGAGGGAACTTGAGAGGACTGAGTGAACCACTTTGCTTTTAGGTGTTAAAAGTAAATCGTGTGAATTTCCTCCACTTCCATCCTGAGCTGCGTGTTTTGAAAAAAACTTTATGGAGGCAAATTTTAGCTTTGAAACTTCACTGGAATGCAGTTATGCCAATTATGAGTGTTTTGTTTGCTCCCTCCTGTTTTGCAAATTAAAAAAAAAAAAACATACAGGAAAACCCTTTTCCCACAAGAAATTTACAGGAAGGGAATGTGGTTCTGGGCCCAGCTCAACAAATCAGTACTTGGTTTTTATCCCATCTTTCAAGATTTTTAATATAAAGTATTGCCTGGAGTGGGGACTACGGGGGCTAGTTTTTCCTGCCTGAGTGCCTAACCTTTCTCCAATGCATGAAAAACTGCACTAGCTCTGATGGAACAGGGAAAGTGTGGCCCTTTTTCCTATTTTCTTTTCCTTCTCCTTGCAAAGTATGTAAGCTTCAGTTAGAAAGATTCAATTCCCTCCCACATCCCTCCAGAATGTCGGGACCTCAGGACTCCTGGATATACATGCTGCTGCCTGCTGCTGCCATGTTTATACCAGCAGACAATTTATTTTTTTTTTTAATTAAAGAGACAGTGGATAAACAGCAGATGATATTCAGGGGCTGACAACAGACACCGACTTCTTATACCCATTGCTGTACCTCAGTGATTAGGGTCACCTAGTGATCACACTTGCCAGCTCACCCTTGGAAGAGAGGGGCACAGAGAGTGGTTACTTCATCCCAGACTTCTAAATTTCTCTGCATTGAAGGCAAGAGCTAAGGTGTTTATGCTTTCCTTGGAGTGCTTCTCAATTCAAAAATTGGGAATGCTTGTCAGGCGCTTTGAGATCTACAGAGGAAAAATTCAGCAGGAATGCCCAGGCTAGGTATCTTATCTGTTGTATTTATCAAGCTGCCTGTGAGGTGTGGGGAGTAGCTACAGGGATGGAAACAAGAGCCTCTGTTCACTTGACAAGCTGCATGGAATCAATCCTCTCCCACCAGGCAGCTCTATATGCTACAAAAGCCATACCTGGCCAGAGGCACTCATGTCAGGAGAAAGTAAAACTTCAAATAAAACTTGTCTGAGGAGTGAGTGAATTGTTTATCATCTTCCTTAAGCATACTCTAAAATAGCAGTCTCTGCTTGCACTTCCCCTTCGATTTATTAGGAGAGTCACTCTTTTGGGGCAGAGTGCTACGTCTCAGTCCAAATAGTGGTATGTTGATAACAGGCTTCTCTAATAGGAAAAGAAGAATGGATTTAAAATGGTGGATGTTTGGATAAGGCTAATTAATAAATCCTAGGAGGACAATAACTCACTTGAAGTGAGGCATATCTACAGCTGGCACCTTGACTGTAAGGGAAAATGTACCTATTAAAGCATTAACGTCATCCTAACAGCAGGAGGGAGAGATCATAACCACTGCAGGATGCCAGGTCCAGAGGGAGTGAAATATGGCAGTGCTTGACTGCATCCTGTAGCTCAGCACTCCAGAGGCTGCAAGTAGGTTTGCAGCTGCCCTTCAATGTCCTTTTGTAATTTTCTTGAGGCTTAGGAAGGCTCCTGTTAAGATAAATATTTGCTGCCTTCAACTCTGTGCTAACTTGCAGCTGCTGGTGGGATACAGGATGTGGGCAGGAGGCTGGATGAAAAGCTGTGATATGGCAAGCCTGGCTCCCACTGTGGCCTGGTGCTGGGGGTTATAATAAACCTCAGGCCAGCCTCAGGGAAAGACAGGAGAATAATGCAAAGACCTTTTCCTTTGCACTCCAGACTTCGTATTGTAGTTTCCCTAGATGGCAGGGTTGGGAATGGGGTTTGTTTCATCACTGTATTCACTCTCATTTCATTTGCCGAGTTTTCTCTAATTGCTGCCTTGCAAAAGGCCTGCAGCAAAATATCAAGGCACACTTTCTCCACATCCCCAGGCTGTGAGTTCATACTTTCATGTAGCTCTCTCCTGGTACTTATGGTAGACAGGCAGGAATTTCTGCTGTGAAGGAGTCCCTCTTCGAACAGGGGACCCATCTTTTAATTTGGCAAGGCTAAGCAAGACACTGTATTGCCTCGAGTGACTAACATGGGTGTAAAAGATGGCACCTAAAGCATCTATTTTGCCTTTGGACTTCCCCCTGCAGGTCTCTCCTAGCTTAACCGACAGCACAGTCAAGGGAGGAGCTGCTGAAATGCTGGAATCCCTCAGTGCTTGCAACTCACTCCCATTGAAGTGCTTCTCCACTGACTGCTCTTTCCCAGCGTGGAAAGCAGCATCGCCTTGGGTCATATGGAGATGGGGTTCTGGGAGTCAACTCATGCAGGGCGTTATCTCACAACATAAAACTGGCCCATAAAATCCCCCCATGATTTTGAGCAGGGGGGAGAGCTGCCAAGTGGCACTGCCAGTGGCTGGGCAGTGTGGTGGGGTTTGCTTGCAAAGGAGACTGACTGCTGCTTTGCTCTGCATGCATGTTTGAAACCTTCAGGTAGTGTACAGAAAACCAACTGGTTTTGTTTGCAGCTGTCTGCAGAACACGGTCTCTCCATGTCTTTTACAGGATCGGAAGAAAACTAATTTGAAGTGAGCATGGTGGGAACCAGGCAGCCTCATGCTAGATTATTGAACCCAAGCAAGGACTTACAGTGGAGCAGCTGCTTCTACTTCCCTTTTGTTTATTTCTGTAATAAACAGACTGTAAACCTCCTCCTGCCACCTGTCCTAGGAGGCCAAGCAAGCAAGTGAAAATGTAATAATATGTAGCTGCTGAGCATAAGCAATTTAAATGTATAACTTCAAAATAGAAGTTTTGTTCCAGACTGTGACAGGGAAACCTGCAGCCTCGGAGGCTTCAGGGCAGGGGCACGGCTGGAGGGGGCCTGTCTGGTTTCTGCAGTGCTGCCTCGCTGTCCTGATCCTGCAAAACTCCCACGGGTGTTTGGGCAGGCAGCTGGCCAGCCAAAGTGGCAAGGATCAGTTTTTGTGCATTAAGACCCGTCTGGCCACGATACTGGTCAGTGAGGGAAAGAGGCAGAAGACCTTGCAGGGGTCAGAGCAGAGTGCAGCCATCAGAAATGGAGATAATACCTCTGGGGCTACAGCTGTCATTGAGATTGGCCAAAGGCACCCTGGCTTATATCAGCAATGGTGTTGCCAGCAAGGCCAGGGCAGTGATTGTCCTCCTGTACTCAGCACTCGTGAGGGTTCACCTCGAATCCAGTGTTCAGTTTTGGGCCCCTCTTTGCAAGAGACACATTGAGGTGCTGGAGCGTGTCCAGAGGACAACAGAGCTGGGGAAGGGTCTGGAGCACAAGGCTGATGAGGGGAGGCTGAGGGAACAGAAGTTTTTTAGCCTGGAGAAAAGGAGGCTGAGGGGAGATCTTAGGGCTCTCTACAACCTCAAAAGAGGTTGTGAGGAAGTGGGGATTGGTTTCTTCTCACATGAAACAACTAATAGGACACAAGGAAATGGCCTCAAACTGCACCGGAGAGGGGTTAGATTGGATATTAGGAAAAATTATTTCAGGGAAGGGGTTGCCCAGCATTGAAACAGACTGTCAGAAGAAGTGAGTGCATTATTATCCCTGGAGGTATTTAAAAGACTTGTACATGTGCTGCTCAGTTTACTGGTGGACTTGGCAGTGTTAGGTTAATGGTTGGCCTCCATGATCTAGAGCTCTTTCTAACCTAAATGCTTCTGTGACTCTCTCTCTTTTAAAAAAAGCCAGATTCCCCAAAGCTTCATCCCTGTGGCATGCCAGCTGGGTGCCTGGGGCAGCAGTAGGCTCTGACATCCCACCTTCTCCCACATCCCACCTGCTCCCACCCATCCCCTGGGGCCAGGTTTTTACCTGGCTGGGGTGGAAGCCATCGACTGGCTCGATCAGCTGCCAGGGCTCACCTCCCATCTTGCGCCACTCCTCGGCCGCTGCAAAGAGCAGAAGCAAAGGGGTTATCGCCAGCGAGCACGGAGACTGCCCAGAGATCTACCCCCCTCCTCCTCAAAGCACCACTGGTATTTTTGAGCACACAACAGCTCTGCGTGAAGAATATGATAATTCACATAAAGTTGTCAGAGCCAATAGTGTGTACAATCCCCTCTCCTTGGGGCAGTATTTAAGCCTTTATTGTTATTTTCTTTCCACTGCTATATTTATGCAAGGAAGCGCTTTGAACATAAATGGTCATAAAACAATTCACTTTCCCTCCCAACTAAGATGGATGCTGTAGCAAGTAAAGCTGTAAATTATTTAATACTGATTTAATACTTTTGCATTTCCCATGTTAGTTGCATCTTCAGCAGTGCAAAAGAAAAAATAGAGATAAAGAAAACAGCGTTTTTTAGAGAAAGAGATGGTGACAGAATATTCATATGGGCTGAAGTCTGCATGAACAGACTGTCATTTTTGGTTACTTATCTTCTGCGTGGTCTTTTTCAACTCCAACAAAATAACCTTTTGAATTACATAAGCGTGACATTCAATGCAAATGATGCTGTGCTGTAAGCCCTGGAGCCATTAGAGAAGTAAAAAGCTTTCTCTCTTCAAAAGGGCGGCAGAGTGATCAAACATGGGACTAGTGGATATGGCATTAACAGACTGTAAATTCAATAATTCCTTTTATAATGACAGATTAAGAATTCTTAATAGCATTATGCAAGCATCCTGTCAGGAGGAAAATGTTCCCCATTCAAGCACCACAGTTTGATCTGGGCTCACCGCTGTTTTTTGGACTCTGGCTATTGTGATGTCTGGGTCCCCATGCTAACTCTCATTCACAGAGAGGTGATATTCCTGCTTTGACTATAGAAACCCACTTGTGATGCTTCAGGCAGTGCCCAAAGTAACCTGTTTCAAGACACGGGGCATGTAGGTTTGTTTCAAATTTACAGTATGTTGGGCACAACACATATTTACCTTAGATTACACCATGCAGTGCACATGTAGATGCACAGTGAACTTACCTAACTCCTTATACATGATATTCTACATGGAGTACAAAGCTGTGAACTGTGGTTTACTTTACAGAGAGACTACTGTTCCAATGCCAGAAATAGCAGAGGAGTAAGATAAGTAAAATTTGTATCAAGATAGGCCAATCTACACTATTATACCTGATCTCCAAAAATCCCAGAGCAGTCGAGCAAATACCCACTGAGTATGTCCAGAGTTTGTCTTAGAAATGCCTGTTGCCTTGGCTGGACTAGACTAGAGCTTGCTCCCATCCACACCAAGGAAAAGGCATGACAAGCAACCCCTATCCCCCTCTTTATTGCACTGCTTCATGAAGGAACCACTAATTTCTTCAGTCAAGGTCAACATGTGAGCTTAAGTATCCATCTAAATCTAGAATAAATGCTAATATACCCAAATTTTACTTGGAGGAAGCTGGGAGCTGCTATGTACATATATATGCCCAGGCCAGGCTGAAATCAATGTACTCATCACAGTGTGTAACCGCTGCTAAATATTTGATGTCTGGAGAGTTTTGGGGAGGATTTGCCGCTTGCTTCAGAAAGAGACCAGAAAAGTAGGTCAGCAGCCTTAGCTGGCTTTTGAGCACACTCGCGATCTGACAGCTTTCCTGATGGCAAGCTCAAATCCTTGGCTCCAGGGCTGCAGGAAATTTTGCAAAGTGTCTTTCAAAGCTGATGTTTGTATATGCATGTGTGATTTTGTTTACTTCATTTATTTAATGCGATGTAATCAAGAACAACAAATTATATTAAGATGTTTCCTTTTGTGAAAGCAAATAAATTAACTAAAGTTAGTAATTTAACTTATTAAAGTAATTTGCCTACCCAGCAGGTAGTACATTCCAAATCCTAATGACTTGTTAAATATTAAGTAGCTGAGGCAAAACCCGCCAGGAGACTTGGACACCCTTGAAACTGTGCTACGAGAATGAACTTGACAGTGGAGCCCACCTCTCTGACAGAAACTTTTGGACAGAAAGAGAGCCTCTCCCATCCTCACTTCTTTACCTCCTCCTCCTCCATATGGTCTTCATGAGACCCAGAACCAGCTTTCTGAATTGGGTCATGTAGGATAAAATAAGTTTGTGATACGATTTGACTGCAAAATGAGATTTTTTTTTAATAATCTTAGGTGCCGTGGCAGCTTTGTGCTTTCAAGGACAGCCAAGCACTAATAGGAAGAAGTGTTAGAGAATTACACTTTAAAGTATTTACAGGATGCTTCTGTCCCTTTGTGGCTTTGGATTTAGATGTCTGCATGCCGGGATTAAAAATATAGTCCCAAGACAAAATTTTTCTATAAGGACCACATGGAACTACCTCTCAGTGTGAAAAAAACCCAAGAAAATGCAGATCAAGCTTTTTTCCTGATTATTATACGCTATTTTTTGAATGCAGACATTCAGGCTATCTGGGAGAGGCCCCAGTGTGGCCAGGGCTGGAGCTCCTGCCCCACGAATGGAGGCTGAGGGACAGGGATGGTCCATTCAGGGGAAGAGCCTGTGGGAAGGCAATGAGGATGAGGCCAGTCTCTTCACAGCAGTGCACAGTGGGAGAGGGAGAGACAAGTTGGAACATGGGAGATTCAGGCTGGATATAGAAATAAAAAGCTGTTTTCCTACTTTCCCATCACTATCTAACTACTTGAAATATGTTGCCCAACTCAATCTCTCATCTCATGCTGATCCTTATTTTTGAAAAGAAGATGTGTGTTTCTCCTTGTGATGAATCTGAGCTGATGCTGGGTCCTCAAGCTGGACCCCTGTGCATCTTGCAAGAGAAGCAGAGCTGAGAGGGATTCAGGGACAGGTGTCTGTCCCCAGCCCCACAGCGACACTCTCTGCTCATGCTCATGGGTAACGACAAAAGTTTCCTGGATATTTTAATTTATTTTTAAGTGTCAGTTGCAGAAGAAAGTGATTTAGGTAATGTGCTTACCTAATGTCATTAAAGATCACAGAAGGAAGAATTTTGTACGTTCTTCAAGTCAAAAGTTACAGTAGTATGTAGGTGTTTAAAGAAACATAGGAAAGATGCCAGTTATTCCTGGGAGAGGTGCTTCTACTTTTGGGAACAATGAGAGGTTGGCTGTGTTGTTGAGGGAGGAAAATGTCTGATGAGAGATCTCGTTCCTGAGGCACTGCTCAGCCCAGAGGAGGCAGCATGCAGGCCAGTCAGTGATGAAGTGAACTACGTCTCATGAAGACCACTTTGACCACTGCAGGTATGCATCTCCAGCCCAGGTGACCCACTATAAAAACAATGTTCAAAACCAAAACCAAATCTTACGGACCAGTATAGGTTTGAGACTTCTTTTATTCTTCATCAGCCTGAGAAGCTGCAGTGGAAAAGCAGGAGGCCTTCTTAGCAGAGGCACTCCTGTTTTCCCTGTCACCTTGCTAGCCAAGAGATAGTGGCCAGTGTGCTATGCATCACTGGGCTTGTGGGTGCCGGCACTGGGACCAGTGGGAAAGTTGTGGTTCCCAAGGTTGTGGTGGGATCTTGTCTCAGGAAAGGTGCCTGGTTACCGCAACCGTGGAAGCCAGGAGAAGCTGGCATTAAGGGTCCCTCCTTGGCCACAGCCCTGACAGCAGGGTCACCTGGGCTGGCTGGCTATACTGCCCTTCTGGTACAGAGCCAAAATACGAGGAGCATATCAGCAGCCCAGAACTTGAGTAAATGCTTTGTGAGAAAGACAGGACAAAAAACAACTTACTTTGTCTCAGTGGGAAATCCATGTAGAAAATATCGAAGTTGGCAAATTTCTCAGATCTTGCTATTTCTTTCAGGACGTTGGAAAGTTGTAATGCTCTCTGCAAAAATCAAGCGATTTAATGACTGTTCATTGCTATCCATGTTGCTGTGCATGGATTCAGCTTTTGTCGCTGATGTGCAGGCAGGAATTTGAAAGCTAATGTTGCCCTTTCGGCGGGGGGACCGGAGGTGAAATGGGGCTCTTCATCAGAGCATGGACTTGCATGAGCACCACCGGCCTTTGGACTACCCAGCTCGTCCTCGCAGGTTTTGCTGGGGCCTCAGCTGATTCCATAAGTTTATTACAGCATATACTTATTTCACTGGAGAGCTCTTCTAGTAGTGTCCCTGCACTTAAATAAATATTCTAAGTTTCTCGCTTTTGGAGCCCAGTAATTTTCATTCCTCTTAAAGAAACGCAAAACTTTTCTACAAGAGAAATGTCCTCTTTTCCTATTATCCTTGCCACTACTAAGTCGTGGGTGATAATGCTTATCTATGGAGACCAAATTCCACCCTCACTTTCAGAAGAGTAAATTACCACCATTGAGCGTCTGCCTAACTGATACATCCAGTGTAATATCTGCAGCCATAACAGAGATCAGGATCTCCTAAATATTTAAATCGTGCAGTTTGGATAATAACATAGACAATTAGTTTCAGACAGGGGCTCAGAATGATTAATTCATACCCTGCAGACATATGCATTGTTCATGGACAGAAGTTACATGTACTCTATGTTCTGTATTGCTGGTACGAATATATAAACTGCAATCCTGCGAAGGTTTAGGAATGTGCTTAATGGCCTTCTCCAAAGTCAAGAGGGACAGGGCATAAAATGAAATACATATGTAAGCTTTGGTGAAATTAAGGCCATATTTTGTTGTTTAGTGAATGCAAACATTAATACAACCGTACGCAGAGATGACACCTTTGATAATATTTGGTTACTGGTTCTTTTTACATGGCTGTAGGGGATTGCTGGGATTAAAAGTCAGCCTGTACCATACGAAAATAAGTGGCTGGTATTATGTGTCATTCACTTCTGCAGCCAGATTTTTAGGGTGAGTTTTAAGACATCTCTGTTCTGTCTGTTCCCATTCCTGCGCTAAGCCTGGATGCTCCCTGGTCACACCATCTGGTGATTAAGTCCACAGAAATGTGTCTGAGGAAGATTAGCACAAATCCCAAATGAAAACAGGGTAAGGCTCTTGCTCTCAGGACCTGCTCCCGCAGCCAGAAAAATCTATGCAGCTGGCTTGTCATACCAACAGCTCACTTGATTCAAAAGCCTTTCCTTTCTTATCAGCAACATTTTCTTCTTAAAGAACATGAACCTGAACAGTTTTGTCTCGGGGAGATCACATCCCTTGAGCACAAATTTGGGTAGCTGAGAGCTTGTAACAGGAATACCTTTACAAATCCCTGAACTTGAGCATGCTGCCTCCCAGAGCCTGGGAAGCATTTGAAAGGATGGGTGTGGATATTTCCACATTTTCTCCTCGCCTTTGGAAGAAAAAAATTTGTGCTCTTATCTTGCCTTTGAGGCAATTGGACTTATCTCCTCAGACACAGGGCAGAGTGTCTGAGCACTGGGGTGATCCCATTGCAGCCCCATTGAGACTTACCTCCGTGGTCAGATTCCTGAGGGTCTCATTGGGGGTCAGCCAGCCGCTGCAGGGGCTCACCTGGGCGGGCATGAGGAGAGGGGCTTTAGCAGAGGACCAAGATGAGAGGGGGGCTCCTATGCTGCAGACCTTACCTGGAGGCAGTCGAGGAAAGAGTAGAGTTGACTGTATGTGACGTCCTTGTTCAGTTGTCCTGCAAAGCACAGAGAGGGAAATTACATGTGCCCGACGGCCAAATGTGCCTTCATCCTGCACGGCTGTGCATTCCCATGCCTTACGCCTCTGGGTGGGAGGAGGCACCCCAAGAGCCCCACCATACCCCACACCCCCTGGTCACCCTCCCACCACCAGAGCTTGGGTGCAATAGAGGTGGCAGCACCAAGACATCCTTCCTGCCAAGGTGCCCATGTCCCCACAGTGTGCAGAGCCCCACACCTGCTCCTCCCACATCCCTCTCCTGCCTTTCATAGGTGATTTGTCTCACATGTGGGGCTGGTCCTCACGGCCTATGCCAACCTCCAAAGTGCATGACTGATATTTTCCCGTTAACCTGTCTCTCACCCGCCAAAGAAATGCAGGGTTTGCAAAGTGGAAGGGTGCCTGTATACACTCTGAGTTTTGCATTACTTTGCAAAGGTTGGCCTTAAAAGGAAGAAACAACTTTGCTGTCATGGAGGAAAGTGGATATGCTTGTGTGGGTGAGGAAATTCAAGCACCAAGTCAAACACACAGCTAACATTCCTTAAAATTCACTGTGCTATGCAATAGCCTGGCCTGCTGAGAAAATGATCCATTTTCTTGATCTTTTTGCTTCTTTGGTAACTACAACTAAGACGGGAATTAAATGGCCACATTTTTTTGTATTAGTTGTATTATTGTTTGTAGTACACCGATCATCCCATCAGGCTTTGATATTTTTGCAGTTCTGAAGTAGGAATTTCTTACTGCTGTTTTTAGGAACTGCAAAATATAGTCTGTCCCAAGTGAAATGGGCTTCTCATGTTGCTTTGCAGTGTCTCCCTGACACAGATGTGTTTCCTGCCTGTCACATAGCTGCCCATCACCCAGCAGCAGTTCCAGCTGCCCAGGAAGCAAAAAGTGGGGAGTTCAAAGGTCTAGGATCACTCCTGGATATCTGGATGTTCCAGATTCCTGTAGCCTGAAGCATCAGGCCCTGGGATGGGCTGTTGTGGGGACCAGGGATTTGGCAGAAAGGCAGACTGATGTCTGGTCATGGCTGACTGGCAGCCAAATGGGGAAACCTGCTCACAGCCTGTTGGAGGATGTGCCAGAAGGGATCCCTTGCTGCAAAACGTGTTGCTTAGGATTAATTAGGTCCCTCCAAGGCAAATCAGCCCCTCTGAAAATTTTCCAACTGATCCTGTAGTTAATCACTCCTGATTTGACTACGTGTTGTCTGTGATAATCAGATACCCAGTTAGAGGAATTGTTGCTGTGATAAACATGCACTCAAGAGAAGAAATGGGTTTATGAGACTAAAAATTAATTATTGCAGGTTCTCCCTGCTCTGAAAGGGGCAAGATTTTTCTGGTTTTGTTTTTTTTTTTTTCATTAGTACTAGCATAGTGCTTATGAGAGAAAAATATAGGAATAGAAATGGGGAAGATGTGGGCCCACTGGTGATCACTAGAGAACAGTGGGGAAACCTCAGCACAGGGTGTGCTGCAAGCTGTGTTACCCAGTGGTTGCCAAAATCATCTGAAGTTGTAATCTACCATTTTAATGATGTGATTCAGCTTCTCTCTGTCTTTGCTGGTGAGAACTATTATGACAACAACTTCCTGCTCATCAGATGCAGAAAAGATTCCTTTACTCAAATACATATAAGTACATGCTTTTGGTCTAGAAAGCCGAGAAGTGAGTGGTCTGTTGATGGTCAGAGGTACTGTGTCATTCACACCCTGAGTTGACAGGCTCCCAAAGGCAGCCTCCAAATCTCTCAAAAAAATGCCCCAAAGCACTTTACAGTAACTACACTCTGAGGGAATGTCCCAAAACATGCCTGCACACGGTGTGAGGTTTCAATCATCACATATAGGTAGTGTAGGAGGTGCCAGGCACCCAGCGTTGGCAGAAAATTTATTTCTCTAATATATTAAAACAGTCTTTTGCAACCCCCTGACTTAATCTTCTGCCTTGGTGCACATCCAGTTTTACCACAACATCCACTGGTGAGTGTCAACATCCATTAGTGAGTGTCAACTAAATGTCCATCTCCACCTGTAACAACAATCAGGATGAACTGCAGGCAGGCTGGCCACAATTTTGGGCCAAGACTGAGGTAGAACAGCTTGTTTACATATCCACAACATGTGTTGGGCTGGATTTGGAGCTGGGTGGGTATGGCTGGTGGGCGAACTGGGCAGAATAGGGGTCTGACCTGTCCTACACTGGGGATGGTAAGAGCTGTCATTCCTATTTCTCCAGCACAGCCAATATCTGACTCATATTTCTCAGATCTCCTCCACCCTGTCATGTTTGCTTGAAATTATCAATCGATTCATAGATTATTTAGGGAAAGAAGGCAACATGAATGGGCAGATAACCAGGAGTAACCCCACAACACCTCATATTTACCTAGAGGATGGTATCTGTCATGCAGGTTATCCCAGAGGAAGCGACCATCCACCAAGCCTGTTAAAATCACATGGCTGCCATTTGGAAGGTGGGAGTCCAGGTATCGCAGAGCTTGCACCACATTGGAGAGCATTTCTTTGGGTGTGGTCATGTGGGCCAGCGTGTCACGTTCCCTAAAGAAGAGGATGCCAGTAGGATATTCTGTCAGGAATACTGTGTTCCCAAAAGGGCACCTGAAACAGTGTCATTTTCTCTGCTGCTCTTCCACATCAAGTCAACTGAATAAAACGTTAGAAAAATGTTGTGATGTCTCTCACTTGTCATTGCCAAAATCAGATGTGATATGAAAACCTCCCTCCCTCAGTGTACCCCATCTCTCTGCTAAAAACAGACAGATGCATCCCTTTTTTATAGAGTGGGCTCCTGTTGCGGGTTAACCCCAGTGGGCAGCTAAGCATCACACAGCTACTCACCTGCTTTCCTTCCTCCCCTTCCTGCCCAGTGAGACAGGGGAAGAACAGAGAGTAAAAGCAAGAAAACTTGGGGGTCAAGGTGAAAAACCAAAACAAACCAGTTATTGTTCAGTAAGTGAGGAAGAAGTAGAAGAAGAGAGAAAGCAAGCAAAGAAGTGATGCAACACCAATCCCTCATCACAGCTGGGTGAAAGTATAACTTCTTTCCCCATGGGTTCCTGTGCATAGCTTACATTCAACGTGCTCTTTGATTATGCAAGGTAGGAATATCTGAGGTAGCTTTGTCTCTCACATGTCCTACACCTCTAACTACAGCTCTGCAGGAGAGGGATCTGGACAAGTGTGAGCCTGGAGAGAGGTGACACCTAAGATTAAAATAGTCCATTGGGGTACAGGAGCTGTGTCAGTGTTCCACATGGACTGAATGCCCACATTTTGTGACTCACTGTCAGGCGTGGACCTCTCCAAGCCAGATTCCCCAGCTCAGGTTTATCCTTCCTGTCTTGTATTTAGCTGTAAATGCCGCAGGAGTGTGGGGGAAAATTAAATCCTAAAGTTGAAATACATTTCAATTTATATAAGAAAAACAAACAAGCAAAACCACCCCAGGCTGCCTGGAGAACACTGCTTTAGTTATGTTATTATAGCAACCACTTTATTACAGAAAAAGCGCTCACGCGCTCTCCCGCCTGAGAGCTATTGCTGCGCTCTCATGGTGCACGTGTCCCTAACGGGGGCTGACAGCAAGGGGGGGGAACACAGCCCTGAGAAGCCTGTCCCATCCCAGCAAGAGAGGATCCATCCACCTTTGGAAGAAGGGTCTTGTGACAGTTTTCATTCCGTCTTGGTGGTGCGGCTCAGCCAACCAAGGCGTTCGGAGAGAAAGGTCCAGAAGAAAGACGGGATGTCCTTCCAAGCGGGAAGGTTGCACTAATGACCACCCTCATTGTTTTAGTGGTTCCCACATTTTGTCCTCTTACTTGTGCTCTTCGCTTGTAGAAAAGCAATCACCTTAGCCACCAGAAGGCTCCATCCAGGTCCTTTCCTTAGGAAAGTCCTTTCATCTCTTTCTTGGCTTCCCAGGGGTAAGAGAAGGGCAAACTCGATGCTTGCAGTGCTGAGCAAGCTGCTGGTGAGTTGGGTCAGATTCCTTGTCACCGAACACCATAGAAGTAGGAGCCTTCCAAGGAATTGTTGCTCTGTCTCGAGGCATTAGAAATGTTTGGATTCAGAGGTGGGGAGTGGGTGCTGAGCCCTGTGTGGGAGAAGCATGTTCCCTTAGAAGGATTTGGGATTCTTCAGTGAGCTGCACTTTGCACACAAAATAATAATTGGGTGAGTTTCCTGGACCCAGAAATTTATCTTAATGCAGTATGTGCTGCTGAAGTGTTTGAGACTTTCTAGTAGGGAGAACTGAAAAACAGCATTAGGATTCAGGTTTATCCTTGTGACAGCCACCCAGTAAAGCTACTTTTGAGGTAAGACTGTGGATTTGCTCTGAAATTACTTCATTTCGCCTACAGGTGTTGCAGCACTTGATTTCAAAATACTGGTCTGGTGTAAGGCCTCTACCACAAGTAAACATGTCAGTGTAAGCCAAAATTAATATGACATTCATAATTCCACTTTCTCTTGTCATCCAGTGTTGAAGTCATGCAGATATGTCAGTGTGTTTCTTCACATTTCCTTTCTGTGCCAGGCTATAAAATTAAAGCCAAGGGAGAAGAAAGCAACCTTGTAGGCACATTCGATTTTGGCTCTGCCAGAAGGACTCCAAGGTGCCTGTCTGAAAACCAGGGCCCATTGTGGCACCCTCACTCCATCCCCCTGGGCTCGCTGCACAGGGCTGGTATGCCAGGGCATGAGGTGTTGCCTGCTCACACGTTATTTTTAGGGCCAAAGGGGTGTAGCAGCTCTTTGGTGCTGATAGTCTTAAAATAAAGGAGCATTATGCTCTTGCTGGCACTGGTGCCACTTTGTACAAGGTCCTTTCATGGTGGGTTCCTGCTCACCCTGCTTTGCTGCTGCCACCTTGCTGTTTGTTGTAGATGCCATAAGTGCAGATCTGTGAAGGACAGGCTGGAGAAATGGTGCCATACCCCAAATGCAACTAGTATTCGCAATAATTGTGCAGCACTTGAGACTTCTGGTGCTCATTATTTTCTTGTCTGTTTTTTTTTTTTCTTTTTTTCTGTTCTAGGTCTCTGTATCCCATATTTACACCTCAGTGGGCTGAGAGATACCATTGCCATCTGTCTTTATTTTTCTAACCCCCCTGTTTGGACACCACGGTGTGGAAACTACTGGGAATGTGTAACACGGGCTGCCAATTTCATTATCTTTTCCCTCTACAAACATCCACACTACTCATTGCCCCGCTCTTCAGACGGGATGAAATACCCACGTTTTAACAATGCTTTGGGAAGAGCTGTGTCTCCAGTATGCTCAGCACACTGCCCCCTTTTGAAGCCAAAACACAGGATAAGGCCAGGAAGGCTGTGTTACTGTGGTTTAAAGCTGTCCTTGAAGAGGTTTTTACTCGCCAAGCCCTAGGTTTGAAGTCAAGCCCACTGGATGCTCTGCATCCTCTGAAACCTCTGTAGGTACATCAGAGCAAGGGCAGCTACACAGTAACTGGACACTGAAAAAATCTCTCTCTGCTGTCCATCCCCCTCAATGGAAACAGCACGATGCTACAGAAGCTGCAGCATCTTTCCTTGCAGGAGTCACAGGGATCACTGCAGCCTGATAGCCTCTTTTGATGCTGTGAATGTTTTGGAAGAAAACAGACAGAAAACAGCAGTGAGAATTTGAGCAGACAAAAGTGTCTCTGCCAGATAGTGGATGCTGGGATAAAAAGACATCAGAGTTTCAAGCAAGCATTAAATACTGTTCTGGAAGGTTTGGGGATATACAAATGGGTGAGGCAAGGTCAAAACGGTTCAAATTTCTGGAAAATTTCTTTTTACTTCAGACAAGAGTAGAAAGCAGTGTTAGAGACACGATAAGCAAGAGGAATGAGGAATAAAGCAAAGGAAAAAGAGGTGCTTTTAGCAAAGGCAGTGACACAGCAGTGTTGAAATATGTGCACAACAGAGCCTGGGCCAAGCCTGTGAGAAGGCACCTTGAAAGTCTCCATGGCAGGAGCCATGGACTTCAGCAAAATTGGATTTTTTATTTTTTGTGGAGAGGGAAGTAGGGGCTTTATCATCCTGGCAATGGATGCAATGATATCTCATAAGCTTCCCAGTAAACAGATCCCCAGGACAATCTATGGGAATTAACAGCAGGTCTGACAGCTTGTCTGATTCTGACATTGAGCTTAACACAGTTCGTTTTTACCCGTGAGAAACTTAGTAGAAGGAATCCAAACAAGAGGGAGAGAAAACAGCAACAAGCTGCACCTGATGTTTTTCTGAATTCTTGAACACTTATGCTATAGATGACCAGTGGTGGTATGCTGTGGTCAGGTAATAGCCAATAGATGTAGTAGTTAAAGACCCAATGAACACGTAGCCTGATTGATAAACAGACAAAAGTGTATAAATTACACTGGTTTTTGCAATAAACGGCTTTTTTTGCCCAAACTGTGAGTAAGTCCTTCATTTCACGTCTGCCTCGACAGCGACAACAGTCTTGTCAGCAAGTACCAGGAAGCCTGTGACTGCTTTTCCCACTCAGTCAGAGCATGGCAGCATTGCTTTTGAGCACTTGTGCATATTTCCCCTAACAGGAGCGGGGTGCTAAGGGCAGATTTCGCAGTTCCGGGCAGGGGTGCAGAGAGAGCAGGAGCACCAGGGGGTGAAGGTTTCATGGAAGGTGATTTCTGTGTGCTGCCTTCATGTGGCTAGGGCAATGGTGAAAGGACCTAAAAGGTGCCCCTGTGGCCCCACTTCTGCCACAGCTGAGGGCTCCCATGTTCTGCAGTGTCGAGGAAAGCCCTGCCTGGCCTTTGGACATCCTCATCTGGAGCACAACACCTGGCAAACAAAGTTCCAAGCCATGAACTGCCTCTTAAGTGGTTTTAGGACACCAAACCTTGGCCGTTTCCATGGCCACATCTGGCAGCCTGCATAATAGCTCCAACTTCATTATACAACCTGCAGGTGAGAATTTTCAAAACCTTTGGAAGGAAGCTTAGCTGAGTGTGCAGCATTTATTAAAGTGAGTGTTTTGAAAGTCTCTGTGTAAGTCAGATTGATTTCTTCCACGTACAAGAAAAGTTGAAGGTTGACCATGGTGAAAATAATGTTGCACTAGCAACAGCACTCGGACCTCCTGCAAAACCAAAACTGCAGTATGGATGTGCTGTGCATTGGCCTGGTTGCAAGGTGTTTTCTGCCTTCCCACTACCAGGAGGAAGGGAAGCATGCAGCTAGTGACCTCTTGGTGTCCCTGTGAGCATTGCTGATGGGTAATACCAGAACTATTAGTTTTGAAAGCTTCAGTTCATTCTCCTGCAGAGCTTATGACATGAGTAAAGCCAGAAGGACAAAACACTTCGTCAGGAGAGCACAGCAAAGACTGCAGGCAGCAGAGGCAGGGTTAAAATGGACTTCGACAGGGGATTATGTTGTCATTCCTCAGAAATGATAAACCAGTCACACTCTCCCTCCTGACAGGAGGTGGCACACTGGGTAAGATGGATATACATGCTTTTAAACCCTTTTTTCCCCCCTCCTGTTGTTATTACTCATTTCCTCTGCTAAGTTAGAAATAATTACTTCAGACATACCATTGGTCATTTTATTACTGGCGTATAAAAGGAAGAAAAAAAGAAAGGCAAGCTCCAAATGAGGACTGGTAAGTGCCTATGACAAATACAGGTAAGGAAACAATAAGTATTTTCAGCAGAAAATTAAGAAAGAAGGACCAATAGCAAAGAAAAATGCCATCATGGAGAAGCACAAAGCAGTGAGACACAAATGTCCAGGCAGTCAGCAGTACTCTAAAGAAGTCAAATTTATGCTGCTATAAACGTTCACTTAGTTTACACCTTACCCGTTGCAGACATCATTCCCAATTGTAGCATAGACAACTATGGCTGGATTGTCCAACAGCTGGTTTCTGGCCAAACTAAAAGACAAATACGGACCTATATTAATGGGGAAATACACTCTCAGTGTCTGAATCACACACCATGCTTGTATGAGACCACATCTGGAAGTATCCTGGTTGGATATGGCCAATGCCCAAATGACTATGCTCCTATGTTTAGGAGAGGCTTTGTTTTTATATATATTTTTTTGGGGGGGGTGGGTGGTTGGTTTTTTTCCACTCTAGTTTTATATTTTAGTAAAGTGCCTTAAACAAAGTTTTTTTCACTTCTCCCTTTCGCTGCTCATGGACTTGTCTTTTTCACTGTTTTTCCTGCTGGCTTTCTATTTTCTTTGTGTTATTCAGAAGCCAAATCAAATAGTTTCACTTTGGGGCAAAGACATGAATCAAGATGGGAATTTTTTAATCAGAGATGGCAGAGGAAGACTAGGTTTGGCTGACAACTAAGTCTATGTGTGGAATTGAACTCAAGATCAAATCAGGATGTGGTTTACACCTCAGTGCTAGAGGGAAAGGATTCATTATTACTGTTTCTCGAGGAGAGAAAAATAAATCCTTTAGGATGCGAACTATATCAGTGTCAAGCAAACTAAATCAAACCCAGCTGACCTACAACACACCCAAATTCATCTGAAAAGGAGAGTTGCTGCCTCTCACTACCCAGCAGCTACTCAGTTATATCCACATGGAAATAACAGTGGGCGTGCCCATGTCTGTCTACATTGCTATATGGAGTTAAGGGGACACAACGCACAGACTTATGGAAAGGCTTAGTCTCTTCCCTAAAATCACTGTAAATGCTCCACTGGCTTAACTGAGCCAAGTTCAGGGCCCCGGAGATGGTGATATCCACACTTAAAACCAGCTTTTCTTCTCTTTAATAATGTTTATACCAGAGAAGAAACAGCCAGCAGTTCAGAGCACGCTGGTCAAGGGAGGCTTTTTGGAATGCTCATGGATAATATATTCCTCACAGTGCTTTGCTTGTTTCTGTCAAAGAAGTTCTACTTCATCAGTGTTTCTGTACCTTGAGTTAGTTCTTGAATCCCATTAAACACTCACCTTTTTATTAAAGAGAGGAGGTTTCCTGAAGAACCACCTGATCACACAAGATAAATAGTACAACATTGTTATAGTGACAAAAAAACCCCTGAATGCAAAACCAAACTTCATTGCATATTACCAAAAATGTAGAAGCACTAAAAGTAAAAATGGAGCAACAATTCATCTCTGTAACCTTTTTAGGTGTTGGCACTAAAAAGTAAAGCTATATCCAGGGACCTGCTGCTTTCTTATCCGAGTACCACACTTCAGACTGTAGAAAATCAAATACTTTTAAGTGCAGGGTTTTTTGGATCTGGCTTTTAATCCAGATCTGGCAGCTTCTTTCCATCTGTTGAACGTAGTAGTCTCCTGTAAACCAGCCAACCTGACTTGTCAACAGTCGATCTATTTTAACTTTCCCTATAAATTGCAAAGGGAACTGTTCTCACTCTTCTGAGAGAGTAAGTGTCTCACAGCTATACCACATTGGGACTGATTCAGGTCCTAAACATAGGCACCAAGTGCCATTTTTGACATCCCAGACTATCCAAGACACCTGTAGCAGGGCTGGCAGATACATCATAAGATGTGTGAGAGATTGTGCACTTCTGGAGAGGCAGCTGGAGGTGGGAAAGATACCATAAAACACCTTAAATAGCTGTAGACACCAGTGTTTGGGTTCCTGCATTGCTCTCCCCACAAGTGCCAGACTTAGGAAAAGTAGTATTAGGCCAGCTGCACTTCTCCCAGGAAGCTCTGCATCTCAATAGCAGTTCACCCAAAGGGTTGGATGAAAATCTTTCCTCCTTGAGGAAAGGAGCTGGCTACAGCTGAACATCTGTGAGCATCTGTAATATTTCATTTATGTTTTGAATGAGAAGAGCATTCCCATTTAGTAAAGCTTTTATACATTGAAGTTACTACCAGGTCTTTAAAGGCTATGCATATTCATCCCAACCATCCCCAGCACACAAATCAAACTCCATCACCTGCAGTACAAGAGGGATAGCAAACAAGCAGCCGAAAAAGATTTTATGCTTTGTTCAAGATGAGACTAGGGCTGTGATTGCAAGAAGCTCACCCCACAGCAACGTACAGAAATATAAACTTCAAAGAAGCAGATCCTACAGGTACTACTTGCTCTTGTTTTGCAGTGTTTTCATTCTCTCCTCTTTTTTCATTCATTCTCCTCTTGTATTATCCTCCTCCTATTCTCAGCTCAACCCTTCCCTGGTCTCTCTCTTTTCTGCATTGTGCTTCTGAAACTTGCTTTGAGGAGTAAATCCTGTTTTCCCTGCAGCTCTTGGGGGGAAACTTATGGACAGATCATCATTAAATCCCTGCTGGATTGGTGTGGGGGAAGAGATCTAAGAGATAAACCCCTAAGGTAGCAATAATACGCTTTGCATTTTAATAGTGATGCCTTTGTTATTATCACTCACAGTGATGCCAACCGCATATATCAAGGAATCCTTTATGTTTTAAATAATCCAGTTCTTCCAAGCTAAAAATGAATGTATCTGTCTGCTGCTTCTCTCCTGGGGGTTGCTGATCCATTCAAAAATCCAGCCCTTCTATTGAGAAGCTCTTTTCAGCAGGCTAAGAGCCCCACAAAAACCTTAGAAAAACATGGCTTGGAACATAACTACCAACAGTTTGGTTTTTTCTGTCTAATAGCCCTTCTTTCAGTTAGAGCTGAACACCCTCTGTTTAAACCATTCTGTCACAAGGCTCCCTGGACTGCGGCTGCAGTTTCAGCATAAATAAACTAGTGGGACCTCTAGAAATTAAAATGTATTTACAAAAAAAGCATTAAGCTGTTCTTGGGTAGGTATTACCTCCACAAGCATAGGTAGTTATAAGCAGCTCTGTGGAAAGCATTAGCACAGTTACAAATCAAAACAGCAAGAAAATGAAGGGGTTTTTTAGAAAACAGTTTTCATGGGTAAATTGAGTCTTCAAGGAAGCTTTTGTGACACAGGATACAATCTGTGATGAAAACGTTCAAGAGAGAAAAGGAGATGAAGCAAAACAGTTACCCTCACACCGTTGAACGTCCTGGAATCTACACCTGGAACTTTCCTGCCTCTCTCTCTCTCTGTTGCTTTCCAAACATTCTCAGACCAGTGGGGGTTTTTTTTAGCTTTGGTTGAGAAATCAAGGTTGGGTTTGCATCCAGTTGTGAGGGAAGGGCCCACCACCTCCAGAGGATAATGGGATGTCTTAAGAAAGGGAAGGCAGAAATCCTGTTAGCATGGAGGCTGGGGAAGCCTTTCTCTGCGGTGAAGATGCATGTCCTGAGAAGGGCAGTGGGGGAATGTCCCTTCGTGCTGAGTCTGACACTGTGCTGGTGCTTTTGTAGGGGAGCTGGACAGGAACATTGTTCTTGGTGCCTGGTTGGCCTTGCCCTCCCTGGGCTCTGGCTCTTGGCTGCACATCCCCCCCACTGGATCAGCATCCTTTCCTTGCACACATGTGGGGCTGTGAAGCATCGTTTTCAGAGGAAGGTTTAGTTGACCCAGGTGGGGTCAGGCCAGGCTGGTGGCCAGCTGTTTGCTTTATCGACACTGAGGGTGGCTTTTTAAATCCTCCCATTCTGGGAAACTATTACACCAAATGAGGCAATAAAAGTGAACCTTTACAATGTAGTGTCAGTGCGATGATTTAGACAAGATATCCTGAGATTCTTCTCTCAGTGGTAATTTTTCCCTTTTTAAAATTCACTTCTTAATTTTCTGCAGTCTTTTGCTCTGACACAGGCTCACCTCTTTTTATAGCCTGCAGGTGTCTGTAGTGTAAGTGGAGATATGGGGAGAGAAAAACAAATGATACACACAGGGAGAGATTATAAAAAAAATCTATGAAGGAATTGGGAAAAGGAAGCACATGAAGTAGCAATTCCATTAATGTAAAAAGAGCGGAACAAGATAATTAGGGTATCAGGTACTGAGACAAATTGGATATAAATGAGAAGAACTATTGACACCTAGTCATCCTTGACCGTCTAGTTTGGCCCTTTTTTTGGATTCTCTCTCACCAGAAAGCCCACCTGGGGGACTGCAATGATGGGAGCCACCAACTCTAGCTCCCTGCACCTTACAGGCAAGAAAGTCAGAAGCACCTGACTGATGACACCAAAGACATTGTAAAACACTTTCACAGAAGACTCAAAGCCTCAGGAGCACCATGTGTGCCACAGGAAGGAGGAAGGCATATGAGAGACATTGCCAGTGGCATTGGTGCTGGCACCAGAATGCAATTTTTAAGGTGAAAATGCCCACCTGAGCTTGGAAGTGACCCCTGCATCATGCTACCTGTCTGTGCAACCTCTTCTGCCTGGTAAGATCACAGACTCACAGAATCACTGAGTTGTTAGGGCTGGAAGGGACTTGTGGAGATCACCTGGTCCAACCCCCCTGCCGAGGCAGGGTCACCCCGAGCAGGTGACACAGGAACGTGTCCAGGTGGGTTTGGAATGACTCCAGGGAGAGGGACTCCACACCCTCCCTGGGCAGCCTGTTCAGTGCTCTGCCACCCTCAGTGTAAAGAAATTCTTCCTCGTGTAGAGGTGAAACTTCTTGAATTTTATCTTATGGCTATTACCCCTCATCCTGTCACTGGGCAGGACTACCAAAAAGAGTCTGGCACTGTCCTCTTGGCACCTGTCTTAGAGATATTTATATATATCTGTTTGTTGGAGGTGGAGGGCTGGGGCAGATCCTTTCTGATTCCAATTTTTTCCAGGAAATTCCAACCATTTAATAAGTTTCTAAGTAGTTCTAGAGGCAGCAGGGCTCCTCACTCCTCATGCTGGCTTCAGCCAGCCAGCATGAATCATCTGCTGGAAAGGAAGAACATCCCATACAGCCAAATTATCTACCCGAGGAAAATAAATTTTCCCAAGCTTCTGCAGCCAGTTTTCTGAAGCATGAAAATTAATTAAATACAATCGAAACAAAAAGGCATAATGACAGCATAATCAAGTGTCTTTTAAACCTGCTGTTGGAGACATCAACTAATCCAAGACACAAAAGCTAACATCATAAACCTTAATTTATAAGGAAGACTACTGTCACCCCTTCACACAACCCCTCTGACAACTCAGGATTTCCTGTTTACTCTGGTTTAAGGATTATTCTAGGTTTTCACTCCTTGATAGTCAGAGGTAAGATTAATGAAAACCCATGTTCTTGTACCAAAACTATCCTTCAGTTTAAATCGTTCTTCCCCCTCTGTGGCGTTTATGCCTCAAAGGAATTCAAAATGGTAATACCTTTTAATTGTTGCTTTGCTCAAATGTCAACATCTTATCATCCTTTCAGAAGTCCCCATTGCCCTAATCCTCCCCAAAACCTTTCCCTGTATCCCCATCAAGGTCAGTCCTCCCTAGATAAATGGGACCAGAATCTGAGGTCTTTTGTATGAGGAAGGACTGTCTCCCTGTCTCTAGAGAAAATGTCATGCATGATGCATCTTGCAACCTCCTTACTCTCTTTCCTCTTCTACCCTGCACTCTTGATGATTTCTTGGAATTTGTCTTTGCACCCCAATGCCCCTGCCCCACGTCTGGCTGATGGGCCGCTAGTTTACAGAGAAGTCTCATCATTACTTCTGTCACGCATGTGCTGTACAATGGTATTTGCTGCAATTCCTGCCACTGCTGTTCCCAAGCTCATCTAAATTATTCCTGTGTGAGGATGTGTCCCACTCCAGGATGGTTAACACTCTGCAATTTAGCATCATTCACAGAAGCCATCAAGCGTGTACCTCGGTCCTTGCTCTAAGGTCACCACTCCAAATGCTAAGCAGCATCAGCCTCAGGAGAGAGGCAGGAGGGACGCGGCTTCGCTCTCAAACCCACTGCTCTTCCCTGCTTAGCGGCTTCTCTACCCACTTCTTATTTCTTGTATTAATCTTCCTCTTCTTCACTGCACACTGGGGTACCATGCAAGACAATCTCCTTAATTCTAGGTAGACCAGGCCTGCTGCATATTTATATGCATATTATATATATATAATATTTTTTGATAGAATGATGATGTTGTGCCAGCCCCGCAAAATAAATTAATCAAAACCCAACAGTGTTAAGTTTTGTCCTGTCTTTGTCCCCTCAGTGTTAAGTTTTGTTTATGTTTTTGATTACTTATTAAAAATCTGTTCTGAGAGTGCATTAAGATGCCAGCACCACTGGGTTAAGTAAATGCTGAGTTAAGTAAGTGCTGTTCTCTATTTTTCCATAAGAAATGCATGCAATTAAGAAGGGGTTTCTCTTTGCTCCTGAGAGATGTTCATTAATGCAGCATCAATTATCAGCACTAGTAATGTTAAAAAAAAAAAAAAAAAAAAAAAAATTAAAAAAAGTTAACATACCATTTTGGGAAATGTTCTGCAAGTCTCTGTGATTACAGCGATTTCTCTTGCGTAAACGTAGATACAGAGAGTCTGTCCAGCCTCTGAAATAAATCGAGAAAATGCAAATTGCTAAAGTCCTATGTTAATGATTAAAATACAGTTGATATTAAAAATGAATTGTGTTCTTGTCTCTGAAAAACTCAGTACCCCCGTTATGTATATGCGTCTATTTCACCATCTCTTTTTTTTTTGTGGTCATAAATCTTTTTAATCTTGAACAGGGTGGCCTAAAATAAAGCAACGATATCTTCTCAGAAACTATAAATTGATGAAGAGTTTTTATGACATTGTTCCATCCAGGAACAATGCTTTTATCCTGGCCTTTCAGATAAGGTGTTTAAAAACCTTTTTGTTATACATCATTTATCAAAACAATTCTGTTGATTGTTCACAAATTGACTTTTCAATTGGTTGTTATGGAACAGTAAGTAAAAGAGAAGAAACATTGGCAGGGCAATCGTTTCCCAGCATCATAAATCTTGG
Organism: Melanocharis versteri; assembly: GCA_013397845.1. NCBI lineage: Eukaryota > Metazoa > Chordata > Aves > Passeriformes > Melanocharitidae > Melanocharis > Melanocharis versteri. Next base: position 3,610,348 of record VZTG01000769.1, on the reverse strand, counting down.
ATAGATTAATCTGAAAACAGGTTATGCTTGACTGTTATTAGTTCTCTCCTTTATTTTGCACTGTTGAGAAAAATGAAAAAAAACAAATGAAAAGAATAACATCCCAAAGGGCGATGAGAAGACCAAGCTTCCAGCCACGAGTACATGGTCATTTCTATCTGGGCTGAAGTTATTTCTTTGGTTTTTTTTCTTTCAGGCGTGGAAAAGATTAAAAACTGAACACTGGACCAAGGCTTATCACTGACAACTCCAGGGGCAGTTCTAAGGTCTGATCACCTGTCAGCTCCAGATTCTTTGGAGCCCAGATGAGTACTGTGTACTGAGAGGCTGGGCATTGTAATAGATTTTTAAACATCAGTTTTGCCATGGCTCTGATAGGGGAGGCTGCATAGATCTTTCCTGTTGGCTTGTCAAGCAGTAAACTGCCTTAAAGCAGATTCTGTGTGAATGTAGCAGAGGCTGAGAGCCTGGATTTTGCAAAGGGAGAAAAAAGGAAACAAAAAGTCCAAGTGTATTGTGCAAAAGATATTTTTCCTGGAAAAAAATATTATTCTGCCAACTTTTAATTTCTGCTGGTAGAAAGCCTCTTCAGGCTTGACCCATGCTTGGTTTGGCATTCAGGTGTATTATCTATCTTACACACACAAAAAAAAAAAAAAAAAAAAATCTGAAACTTAGGTCAGACCAGGCCCTGGTTGATGATTGTATCCTACAGCTCTTCCAGGATTCAAAGGCCTCTTAATGCTGGCCAGAGAGATGATTAATAAAAAGATTTTTTTTTAAATTTCACCGTTAGAACTGTAGGCATTTCAAGGTGTTTTGTGTTTGGACTTTATTTTCCTTCCCTTCTGGCAGAGAAGTTCTTTTCCATCTATCCCTGCATCCTTCCCATCCACATGAGCCAAATTAAAACAGCAAATTAGGTCACAGACTCTTTCAAATTCTCCTTTTGCTATTTCCCTCTAAATGTGTTAAATAAAAAAAAAAGGTGTGGGAGGGGGAGAAGAAAGATTTCCCCCCAACAAGGAACACTATAAAATAACCATGGGGATACCCTTTATTCCATTGTTTCAGCACCAAAAAGGAAACATGAGGAAGAGAGGAAGATTAAAAAAAAAAAAATTGTAAGAAAAGAGAAAGGCTTATTTAGGTTAGTTTCAGAAAAAATGCTCTCCTTCCCCTGAATTTTGTAAAAAATAGTTTATTTTTTATTTCTTTGGGGTTTTTCTCCTTCTAAATTACAGTTTGACTGGTTCTAAAACCTACCCTGAATTTCAGGAAGGCTTGTTTATATATTTATAATGTATTTTAAAACGCTAGATCCAGTGTTGATCTTGGTTTTTGAGAGAGCAGATGCAGAGATGAATAGTATTTTTCTCTTTCCTTTCAAGCAATGTTTTTGTTTTTTTCCTTGCTGTGCTCTGAGAGACCTAGAGACTTGCTATGACTTGGCCACCCTGTGTGTTGGCTTACCCGATGGTGGAATTCAGAAATCCAGTGATCTCCGAGAACTGGGGCCAGTCAAGCTCGTCACTGAAAGCCATGGGGAGATTAGCAAATGATTTCTGAAAGAGAAATTTTTAAATCAACCCAGTTTCACCCTCACAGGCATAAAATCCTCCTAGCATATTTGAACACTTCTTAGCCAGAGCATTAGGCAGATAGCAGCAATTGTGGCTGCTGCTAGTAGTGGTAATTATGTATGCATATACTTAAAAAGTTGATTTTCATAAGACAGGCATTTGAAGAGATAAAGGAAGAAAAAGCAGATGAGATATCTGAATTGCAGCTCCTGGCACCCTTTTTTCCTGAAAGAGTCCAAAACTCCTCCTGATGTGAGCATGTGCTGGAGGTACACACCCCCAAGGCAGCAGCCGGTTGTTCCAGCACCCGTCCTGCCCAAAGGTGGGTTGGCCTTGGGCAGAGGAAGAGATGACAGCCTGATGTCCCCAGAGAATAGGGCAAAGGCATAATGTCACATTCTCTCAAAGCTCCCCTGCCCTCTACAGCAGGATGAGCTGAGAACATCTGATCCCTTGAAAACCTCTGCCTGGTCCTCACTGAATTTTGGGGATGCCACCAAAGCAACAGAATCAGAAAGGTCTCTGAGCATGGCAGGGACATGGGAGAAAAACACATAATCTGACATAACCTTTCTGCACAAATACATGCATCCTTTACCCTTCTCCGTTTTGCTGATATTAGTCCCTAATGCTTCTTTAAAGTGATTGCCCCTGTGAAAGCCTCTCTAGAGATGCAAGCCACGTTGCACATTCAAAACACAGTGCCCTGTTCTTTTTGACTTCGTTTTCTGAATGTCCCAAAAATCATGGAAGGTTAGAAAAATAGCCTTGATAAATTGTGCCACTTCAGAAGGATGAGAACATGGACTAAATTTCCAGCTTCTCCTAGTCTGGGGTACGCTTGCAAAGACAAATGTATAAATCCAGTGTGCTCATAAAGAGGAAGAACTGCTGATGAAAAAGGTAATAACCAATAGAAGGTCAAAACATAAAATCAGAGAACCTACAGGCTGGTTTAATCCATATAATTTATTAGCTTCATTTTCTCTTCAAGCAATTGTGGGGTTTCCTTAAGACCTGAGTGCTATAAACAACAAGCAGGTGAGTAATTCTTTATCCAGGAGGGTCAGAGTAACTGAGGAGCTAGAGTAGAGCTAAATCTTGTACTCCCCACCAAGTTCTAATTCTCAGAAAATTATTGTTTAGGTGAATGGGAGCTATACTTGAGTATACGCATTGAGTATATGTCTAAGGGTTTTGACTGTAAGAGGCTGGAGGGAGATGCAGGGAAAGGGGAGGAAAGGCAAGTGAGGGGGGGTTGTGGGGGCAGAAAATCCTGAAGCCACGCTCTGAGCAGTCTAACACACAGCAGATGCCAGTTTAAAGCATGTAACAGCACATTTGACCCACTTACAGTAGATCTGCATTAGTTACCAAGGTGAAAAGGGGCCTGTCTTAATTATCTTTCAGTTTGTTCTCTCCTTCTCTCTCTCACATACATATTTGTGTCCTTTTGTGTATGTGTACATACATACAAAAATAAAAATATTCATTTTTTAGGGCTGGAGGGAACCTTCAAATTTGCCTTCTTCAAATCTGTTAGTTTTGTGTGCAAACAAGCACTTAATCCAAGGGCACAGCTATGAGCAGAAGTGGAGGGATACAGCATGGCTTGGACGTTTGCAATATTTCCCTCCTTGCAGGTTTGCATTAGAGGTGAGAGAAACAGTCACTTAGCACAGAAAAAAACCCTGTAGATATGATCTCTTATAAGTGACACATATATAAGAGTATAAAAAGAGATCAAAATTATTTAATACTTTTTAAACAAATCATTTTATGAACAATTATCTCATTATTTCCCATCAGCACTCCAAAACAGTATCTTCATTGGACAAATCCCAATAATTTTAACTGTTTGGTTTTTTTTTCCCCGCAAACTTGGCTTACATATGAATTAGCCAGAATCTAATTGAGTTGCAAATTGATTAGAAGAGGAACATTTGAGCCCAAAATTATAGTTGCATTTGAAAACTGTACATACATCTAGCATTGACACTGTTCCAACAAAGCACTTAAGGGCCAGACTTTTGAAGATATTCCAGGTCCAAAGGGTGAAGATGAGTAGTTAATGGAAAATTCAGAAGAATGCTGAACCTTAAACTCTGCATTGATGTAGTTTGGAAAGTACAGCCTAACAGACTGTGTGTGGCTGAGTCTCTGATGCAAATGTGTCCCACTCTAGAGGTGCAACTGTGTTGACTTTTAGCATAAAACTCTCTTGAGCACAGCCTTGTTTAAATACCATTCTCTAGACTATTCTGGCTGAGAAACCTACTTCAGCCCACGTGCCAGATTTTAGCAGAGAATCAGTAGAAAATTATTCCAGCCTAGCTTCAAATGCCATATTTTAGCCTCAAATGCTTTAGCAGGTCTGATTTCAATGAATGTCCTCCCATCCTAGATGTGTCCAACCTTGAAGCAGGGGCAGCCAAAGCCATGGCTGATGCTAAATGCACACATGTCAAGCTGTGCATAAATGGAAGAAGGTTCAAGGTTGCTCTGGCAAGAGATTTTCAAAATCAGAATACAAAAGGGCACTGGAAACCTAACACTCATACAAGCCTTTAGAAATGTCAGTCCTGGAAATCCTGAAATCATTGAGGTATACCTTAATTTGAAGAAAAATTGGGTGTTTCCTTTGTATAATGACTTTAATGCTGTTCAAATCCTGGTGAGAGTATTAAGTACCACAGACAACTTTATTATTCTAAATATACAAATAAGCAAACCATAAGCTCTTGAGAAAAGCACAGCCTATCTTTTTAAAAAGCACTAATTGCATTTCTGCTCTGTAAAGCTGCAAGGGACAGAGGTTTGAAATTAGCAAAACTATTACCTTATTTCCCACAAAATGCAATATCTTAGTCATCACAATATTAGCTTGGAGAAACCTGCCTGCATTTCACTGGATCTAGAGGAATGCTAGATAATGTTTTTAGAAAGAATTTCACACATCGAACTCCGTTTTTTTTTTCTAGTGGTGTAAAAAAGAGAAATCAGTGGGATAAGTGTTCATGACATCCCAAATCCACATTTAAAGACATGATCAATTCTGCTAATAGGAAATAAATAATATGAAACAGTTACTTTAATGATACCCTTGAGTTTGTGGACAATTAGGTATTTACTGGACTATGGATAAATGTAGGATTTATTTTTCTCTTTATTCAGCAACAAAATAGAGATCCAACAGTTTTAAAATGCATCTTTCTAGAAACGGTATTATTTCCATCACATTTATAAATATAGTGCTTTTACCTCAAAATAAAAATGTCTCTAAAATGAGATATGAAAGTTGCTTCTATTCCAGACATACAACAGAAAAATGCTGTAATTAGTAGCTATTTGGAAGTCAATTGTAAGCAGATGGACAGAGCAGCAGGAGCACAATATCCATTGCTAGACATACCAATGTTTTCAACATTAGCTTTCTGCAAAAAACATCTACCTCAAAAAAACCCCCAGTATTTCTTCTTTGCTAAACCTTATAAAGCACATGTTACTGCATTACACTTCATTTTTAGCATCCAAATTTTCAGGTTAAAGGGATGAACTTTCAGCTCAATTCTTACTGAAACTTTTGAAAGAAAAGTCTGGCAAACCCAAGAGCTATTGATAACCAGAAAGCCAAAATAAAGTTGACTTGACCCCTTCTTAGAGATGTATAATTCTCTTTGTGTAAGGCACCCGTGACTTCCCCTACACAGGAAAGAGTGGTGGGGTTTTTGTGGTTTTGTTTGGTTGGTTGTTTGTTTCAGCTGGAGAAATAGCATGTCTGAGCTGCAGTTTTTAAAGATGTTTCCACCTCATAATGGGTATTTTCCAATTAATGTCTCCATCTACCCTTTGCAGGAGGAACATACTCTGAGAGGGATGCTAACTGTATATGTGACTGACTCCTGGGTGAAAGCTGTGGAAATAGCACTGCAAAACATGAGTGCCCCCTCTGATATTTAGCATGCCTAGAGGACTTGATATGGGAGAAGTGAATGATGCAACTTGATGCATCCCATACAACATGAGGCGTATGACAGAAGCATGTCCCCCTGCACTGAATTACACTGTGGGTTATGATCCTTACAGGGCAAAGCTGAGAGGGCAGTAAGTTCCTAATTAGACCAGGAAATCCAAAATCCAATGTATAACATCTTCCCAACAATGCTCTTCAAGTCATTGGTATGGACATACGAATTCCAAAGCTCAAATACCCATCTTGCCACCCCTGTGTTGAATATCCAGCTACCCAAACAACATCTTGAGTGAATTTCTCATTCATATTCTCTTTCTTCCCTTACTCATCATAACCTCTCCTTTGCAAGGGAGACTATGTGCAGCAAAATCAGGGAAAACAACCATTCTGCAGAGCCTCTTAAAGAAATAATCAGCATCTCTCCTGAAAAATTATTTCCACACCTAATTAGCTTTAAAACTGGAATTAACAGCTGCCACTGATGTGGTGCTGATTAGCAGATGGGCCCACAGCATTGTTACCAAGTGTAAATTTTACTTTACACTTGTATATTTAAACACTTGTATATGTAAACACGTAAAAGGATAAATGTAAATAAAAAACATGTGAAATACAGAAAGCATATAAAATGGATATGTAAAAATGTAGGAAAACGTTAAAGTAATAAAATAATACACTGAATAAATCTGAATTAACAGGCACACAACTTTTTTCCTGTACACGTGATAAAAAATCTGGACAGGGCAGGGAAGAGGAAGTGCTATTTGGAATTCCATGTAGAGGTTTGAGATTCTATTGAAATGGAAATTAAAGCTTTGAACTTACTCTGGTATTGACTGTGGATAAAACCATTGGACAAACTAATATTTTTATGTGTCTAATCAAAGAAATTTTGACAGAATCAAAGCAAAGTGTCTTGAGATAGACAGCACTAGAGTACAGCAGGTACACAAAGCTGATGCCTTATCCTCTCTTCTCCAAGGCCTAACTTCAAATTCTTGCTGTGGTCCCAGATTAAAGATATTTTCTGTAAGATTAGGACATAGACTCTCTGCACTCTCTGGTCACAAAACCACCCTTGGATGTGCTTCAAAATTCTCCTTGAGGGAAGCCTTGCACTGAAAAATCATTGAAGCCAGTTAATTTGTTAATTAAGCCTAAAGATGAAGGATATTTGCCAGTGGCATTCAATACAACACATGAGACAACAATATTGCACCTTCACAACCCCAAGGCAGTTAAATTGCTGCTGTTGACATTCTCCACAGAGAGAGCAAGACACAACGGACAAGGAAAAGGAAGAGGCAGGGATAAAGTCTAAATTACTTCAGAAATGGTTTTGCTAGCACTTTTCTGCTCAGGTGACAACTTTTGCACTCATGGTGAGCTCCAAATTAAGTAACTTTTTACTTTTGCTAGAGTTTATTCACAGATAATAGTTTTTATACAACTGAGATCTCTGTATGTCTGCATTAATATTTAACTGATGTATTTTTGCCAGGTTGGTAGGAAAGCTTGCAAATAGTCCTAGAAAAAAACATGTTGTTTCCTATCACAAACCTCACATATTCCACTCTTACAGGGAGAGCACCAGTTCCCTTCCCCTGCAAGTTGCTCTAGACTCATCAGACAGTAACAAAGAGCCTCCAAAACTCACTTTTGTAATCTGCACTCCAGCTCCCAACCTTGAAGCTTGTGCCTTGGCATGCTGTTACTAGACCTTGACCCATCCAGCTGCTGGACCAGCAAGCTTCAAACAAGAGAAATTCTTTCTAAATCTTCATTACAGTGATAATAAAATGCTGACATAGTCTAAAACTGGTCTTGCCTACATGGCTTTACTACCAGTGTTACTGCCAGAATCATCATTGCCATCAGTATTATGATCATCTTTATTAGATGAGATAATCTCAATTATCATTAGTATTAATTTATTATGTTCATCATCAGCTCTGTCATCAGTGTCATTCATCTAATTGTTGCTCATAAGCATTGACAAAGAAAAACAACGGCTAATCTGCAACAGTTAAATCAGCTCTGGGAGCGAAAGTGGAAAAAAACCCCATGAAACTCAGACCTCCCACAGCACTGCAACTACTAACAGTCTGGAAAAAGAATTGTTCTCCAGGAAATGTCCATAACCTTATTCTACAGACACCAGTGGATGAGTAGCTGGTTTTCATCAGGAAAGGTGGGCAATGATGATCTATGTGCTCACCCCTGTGCAACAGACCCTTGCGCAGAGAAGGACAAGGTGCAGTCCTCCCTGGTAGAGAGCGACAACATTTCAGGATAGGAAACAACAGTGAAGGTCAGGAGCATGCCTGCACATTTATCTCCGCCCCATAACTGCAGTTTGCTGGAATGATCTTTTCCTCTCAATTATTTCATTACATGCCAGTCAACTGCAACAGGCTCAGTATGGTTCACAGTCAGGTGCATTTTGTTGTCTGAAAATAGGAAATGCTGGGATACCACCCAAGGATAGACATCAGTGTGGCAGTGATATTTTACAGTCACAGAAACTCTTCCCTTAAGGACAAGTCTATTATAAATACTTGGATGACCCTCAAACACCTGCGGATGCATTTGTTCAACAAGCCTCAAAACCTGAACACTGGAGTTATGAGACCTATTTCACATATGCCACAGGATGAGGGAAAACAATCCAGGGCATGTCATTTCAAAGCCAGATTCCTAAAGCAGAAAGTCCCTGACTGTCAGCAGGGTCACTTCTGCAAACACTCTCACAGCAAGGAGCCATCCCAACCAGCCTGCTAATGGCAGGTCTGATCCCACAGACAGCACGGGTCTCCTTGAGCCGCAGGCACGTGCGTGGAAAGCCAGATGTCCTGGTTTGTGTCTCTGGCACAGCACCGGGACACTGCAGCCAAACTCTCCCTGACCCAATTGCACAGATGTCGGAGGAGCGGCAGTAGCACGGGGCTGTGCTTTTTTATCTTCAAAGGAGCAGATGCGGGAGGGGACTGATACACGTGAGACCATAACTACAAATTCCAGTGCAGTGAAGCATTTTGCACTTGTTTCCCCTTGGCAACCTTGCAGCACAGCAGAGAAAGCAAATGGCAATCAGTGGTTTTGGCAAGCTGAACATGATTCCTCACCGCTGACATCTGCATGACGGTCATCCACTCGGGAGGGATGTGGAAGTGAGCGCCGGCTGAGTCTCCCAGGAGCACGACCCCTTTCGAGTCTGCACCTGATGGATGCATTTTGTTAGTCACATGGGCAGAAAGAGCAAACTGAAACTGAGCTTGGAGACCACTTAAAGAGGAGCAGCAGTGGCAGCCGATGGAGTCACGGGGTGACTGACTACACCACTCTTCACGTGGCTTAAATGTTCAGACACTGCAATAGGATTTTCACTCCATCTGCAGCAGAAACCATCAAACAGGCATTTGCCAAAAACCCTAGAGAAACAACTGGGGACTGGGCATGAAAAACAGGGGGAGGTCTTGCTAATCGGAAAAGAATCCTGGTTGTATTCAAATTGCATGTTATTTCAGCAGAGGTTCTGCTGTGCAGACAGTGTTTATTTTTACTATCCATAGATTATGCATTAAAAAGTACTTAAACATTTAGGGAAATCGGATTACTCAGAAAATTGCTCAAAGCTCCTTATAACAGAACTGGGTGGTGGATGTGCTACTCATATGAGTATTTTTGCTAGAACAATCTGTCTGGTTTATAATTAATGTCGCTTAACATTTGTAGATTGCCTTTCATCTAAAAATGTTGAGGAGTCTTGCCAGGCAATGGTTCATCCCCAGGATACTGATTTCAGTGTAAGGTGAGGTGAGTGGCAACCACAGTCACGGCTGGTTTTGAGGTTTTTATTTGTGCAGTGTGAACACACAGGCACCCACCCACATTGTGATCAGGGAGATCAGCTGATGCCATCACTTCACCTCTTTAAGGACTTCTCTGGAAAAAAATGCATGTGTTTATGGCAAGAGGTAAAACTGGACAAATGCAAATGTTAAGCTGCTTCTGTAAATCCCAAAGCCGTTACTCCGGGTTAGTCTTCAGGCACCAGAGAAGATGCAGAGGTGACATCTCAGTTTGCTGCTGTCCATGATCTATGCATTCAACTTCATTCCTGAGCTGACTTTTAACAGGAAATTACCAGCAGCCTGTATTTTTCAAGTTTCAAGTTTGCCCATCCTCAAGATTAAAAAAATCCAATCATTTTGCCTTTCTCATGATGATGCAAAACCTGTTGTCTTTCCCTTGCCTTGTGAATGACTGTGCCAATATTGAAATAGTTATAAAATTAATACATAAGACACACGGTTTCTTGTATTGACTCTAACGATTTACCTTTGCAGAATTTCTCCTCGTAGGGAATTCCATCTTTTGGATCCACACCCTGTTGGAGAAGAGAAGGGGCAGATAATAGTATCTATCTCACACCTGAAGAATGGCAGTGCAAAACAGAGGCTGAGAATTTAGTTATTCTTGGATGTTTGCCTGCAGGAGGCACTGCACCATAATAATGATGTTTTCCATTACATTATTTTAATAAGCACATGTACATTTAAATCAATCATATAAGCTATAATTTAAACAATCATAAGCATCAATAAACAAACTTAATATCAGCTAATAAATCCAGAATAAATAAAAAAGGAACATTCATAGACTAAATCAAAGACTAAAGAGGACAAAAGAGAAGCAGCAATCAGGAAGGTGCAACTTCATTTACTTACCCAGATGCCATTGCAGTTAGAGTCACTTTTTGCATCCCAATCATCAGGACTAAAACAGAGACAAAACGATAAACAATGTCACCAAAAAATCAGGAAATCAGATCCTTAGTGCTATTTTTCACTAAGAATAAAAAGGAATTTGAAATTCCTTTCTGCATGGATGGGTGGGGTTTCTCCCCCTTTGGATCTAGGAGAGGCAACTTTTCCTAGCAAAATGCAAATGAAAAATGCAATATTAATTTAAAGTTAATACTGGAAGTTGCTGAATGAAACTTATCCTTTTAGTCAGTGGCATGGTTTCCCTCCCCACCTCTGGTCTATCTGACCAATTTTAGCTGCAGATGCCTCAGAGAAAGGAAACATATGTGCGTACCACTGCTGCAAATGAGTCCCATCCCTGGTCTTGACCATCCCCTCTTGTCTCCCTCACAGTGAAATCAAGCAACAAGCAGTGATGTGCTGTCTAAGAGTACGGTCAAAACAAAATCTGGAGCTCATTCTTCTCAAAGCCACAATTAATAAGAAGCCGTTAAAATAATTAAAATCTTTACCGCCTGCCAGGGTACACGGTGGTGTTTTTGTCATTGCAGTCTCTGCCTCGCCAGTGATAGCCCCTCAGTGTCTGAAGGCCAGGAGAAACACGCAGATAGGACAGTCATTATCACTCTTGCACTTTTAATTTAAAATATCTAAAATGAGAATCTAACTCAAGGTGTATGAATAAAACCCAGTAAACAGGTTGTGTTCCAGAGTCCCTTTGCTAAGCTTTAATAAGTGACACCTAGCATGCTTTGGTGCAGAAATAAGACAAGTTGGCAATTTATTTTTTTTAATATGACTTTACTTCACCTCTTATTAATTCAGTAAACAAACCACTCAGCAGCAGAGCAATTTGCTTCTGCAGGGAGCACAGCTTTATGTGTGCATCTCCCCAGGTGGCATACATGAATTATTGCTTTTCCATCCAGCAAAAAACTCGACATTTTATGACAAAAAACCCCTCCATTCACTTTATTCCTATACCTATTTTCACATGAATGGATAAGGCTTTGCAGAAAGTAGGAGGAATTCCAGAGGCATCCTCATTACCAAGGGACTACTGTACCAAAGAAAAGGCTTTGCTTACTGGGAAAGTACTAAATTTATCTCCATCAGAATCTTCAAAAGGCACTTTATTTCTTAGAACACTGTAAAAAACAAAAACAAAACCCATAGTGTTAACATATGGAAGGGAATCTATTAAGAAAGCAAAAAATGCAGTGAAGTGTACAGAATAGATAATAACTGGCATGATGTTCACTACTCCATATTCAGTTGTGGCTCTGTGCTTGTACTTCAGCAAAGTGATCCTGCCCAAAAAGGCAAATTCTGTATTTCAGTATCTGCTGACTGAGCTCTGGAGGTGAGGCTGATGGACTCCTGTATGGCTTCAATGTCAAACCTGCAGTCTCTAAAACAAACTAGGACAACAAATCTGTGGTAAAAGGTATTGGTTTTTTTTTTTTTTTTTTTGTAGCTACAGAAAGAGGAAAGTAAAAAACCAAAGAAAGAGTGCATGAGGGAGAGCTCAGAAGAGCTGAGTTGAACACTTGCTATCCAACATATGATATACAATTTCATTCCCACTTCCACTGTCTGAACTCGCAGGGCTCAAACCCAGCTTATGTGTCCTGACTAACATTTCAATAGACACTTGCAAGATTTTTCATGTCAATCAACCCATTCCCAATAAACTCCTGATATTTGCAGTTTCAATTAAATGAGCAGAAATAGGTGAGCAAGTTCGTCTTGGCAGTTGAATCAGCCAAGTATACGGCTGACAATCCTGATTTATTCTTAGACCTGCTTGAGTATTCCTCCAAGTCATTGGAGTACATTGACAAATACGCTTTACGAGTAATCGCCCAGCTCATGTCCTTGGTCTTTCTCGAAACTGACTCAAAGTCAGCACTGTCATGGGTTGTTTTTCCTGGATGCCATCCACCTGGCTTTCTCAAACACCTTGGGATTGTTCTATGCTTCACAACTGACATCAAATTCAAGTTCCTCACAGAGTTATGCAGGTGCTGGTGGCCTTCCTGCGCTGAGACATGGGCACCACAACTGGGTGAACAAATGAAACGAAGAAGTTTCTTGGGCTCAGAAAATCTCAGGAGAAAGGTGGCTTCCTCTTGGAGATGTCACATCTGTGAGTGTGTCATATATTTGACCTCTGGGATGCACTAAAATTAAGGAAATGGTTTAAGCACTGAAAAAAACCATAAGGGTCCCTGTGAGGAATATTACTTACCTGAACTCTGTGCAAGCTCCTTCTCTACTACCTAGATAGTGGTTTCATCACGGAAACCAACATAAGTATGGGAAGCTCTGTTAGCTGAGGATGACTTTTGAAAGAAGCAAATGTACCATGTTCTGTTTCTGATTAAGGACTGAAAATGTATACATACTATTTAATCTTCTCACACAGGTTAGCCAGAAGAGGAAAAGCACATACGCTTGAGAACCCCATGAAGCTTTTCTGGAGAGGAAGAAAAATAAAAGCAGATGGATGCATTAGTTCACAGAGGTGGTGTAGCTTGAGATATTCAGTGGCAGTAAATTACAGAGATAAACCATGTATTTTCTGCCTAGAAACATCCAAAAACTCCAGTGATGCCAATAAGGATGCTACATGCCAGAGGATTTAGATCTGACACAGCAGTCAAGGATTAAGGCTGAACATTTTACAAACCAACTATTCTTGCTTCCAAAGACCTCAAAAAGGAAGGAAAAACTTCCTGTGAAACTGTCTTCTCTCACGTGTCCAAATTTTTTTTTTGCATTCTTTGTAAAAATTACTGTTCTCATGTTTGATAAACATGGTGGCATCTGACAAAAGGCAAAACTAATAAAAGCCACACACTGTGAGCCATGAGTCTGGTTTCTACATGCCAAAGGTCAGGAACCACTCCAAGAAGAGGAGGAATGGGAGGATCCAGACTGTGCATAGAATACTCTTCATTTTTCAAATGAGATTTTTACCCGGAAGTCTAGATTTTATCTTGGCCAAACCTGTAAGATGTAAAAGACAGCTGCTGCTAGAAAAACTCCTTCAACATTAGTAGCCCATAGCCTTGGCCCAACCCAGTTGATGTTCCAGGCAGCCAGGAAGCTTCAGAAGCTGAAAGAGACCTTCCTAATGAATTGTGTTGCATTGGCAATTAATCCCACAAACACGCTGCTCATGTGGCTTCACTGTAAGTTCTGAGGGTCTTGAAACACTGAGGGTGCTCAAGTGGTCTCTAAATGCAGAGAGCTAATTGATGCACAGCCTAATTATCTGTATGCTGCCTTGTGTTGCATACTTTTTATACACAGACAAAAAAGAGTAAGGTAGTCCTCAATCGAATGGTATCACAACCCATGCCCAATGTGAAACAGAGGGTAAAGCTTGGATACAGCTCAGGAGAGGCCAATGGAAGGTCATTACACACCATGTGGGTTCATAAACCCCCTGTGTACAAAGCTCTGAGTGACAAAGGAGAACTTTGAGGCAGCACAGCGAGGCAGCGAGGCCAAGGAGCATAGGGCATTGCCTTGCGGCTCCAAGGAAGGGGTTTGCTTGGACAGGTTACAAGGGGCAATGGAGATAAGGGTCTCACGCTGCCCAGAGCAGGAAGTCAGGCACAGCAATATGCCACAGCCAGGATCTCAGTGTGGAGAGGAGGGCTGGGGTAGTGGAGAAGAGACAGAGCCCGTAGTACAAAGATTGTAGCCAACATTTGTGCTGGTGGCTGAAGTGACCAAGCAGCAAGGTGAAGATGAAAAAGAGTGGTACCTTTTTCAGGTACCACTGAAACAGAGGAGGAGAGATCTGCAGTGGAGCTGGAGCTGTAACAGTGTACTTTCTGAAGGATGTAAAAGTGAAATCAAGGAGAAAAGAAAAAGGAAGGTCAGGGAGACAAGAAACCTGAAAAAAACCCACCAATTAATTTTCTTCGGCTCTGTCCAACACACTCAAATGACAAAGCTTTAGCCACACTGGCTTAGAGGAGGAGGAGGTACTGGTGGAGTGAAAGGAAAAACCAGAACACAACTGCAGAAGTGGAGAAAAAGCAAAAGCAACCAGGGAATGGGGCCTTTCCTTGAGCTGAAAGGCCAACCTGTGATGCCTTAGGATTTAGCTTTTGTGTTTTTCAGATCCTGTACTGCTTTAGTGTGTAACTCTAAAGCTCCATAGCCTGTCAGCTACGCTTCTCCCATTTTATTCAGACAAAACAAATCCTCTCTAGGCCTGGGACTCAAGGACACCTCACTGTCTCAGGCCTCGAAAAGTATAAAAAAAAGTGAGCTGGGGGGGAGCAAACTGAGGGTATACGACTTCGTTACCTGAAGCAGTAATTGGAGGATTAACCCTGATATGTAAATGTACCAAACTTGTATCTGTCTGAAAAACTTGTGACTATTGTCCCTCTTGGGTGTAGCCCCATGGAGGTTTTTGACTGCCCAAGTTTTTGACTGTTGAAGGCCTTCAATAAATACCCGCTTTTATTCTCTTAATTTTGTCTAGCTTCTGCTTCAGGTAGTCACTCCAAGGCATCACCTGGTCCCGCCGCTGCACCTCCAGTTGCCCTCTGCTCTTCCCCATCCCTCTGCACCTCTGTATCCAAGCTATGGGCTGCCGTGGGGCTGTGTCCTGCAGCATGGCTGGGACACGGGCGTCTTTGTGCTCTGTGTGTATGGTCAGGTGGGCAGAGAGCCTGAGAGGTGCACGGACAGCACGCCAGCTTTTCTCAAAGAGATTTGCAAACCTACGTACACTTCCTAGAAAGAGGAAAGAAATCACTTCCCCCCCTTCCTTCATGTAGGACTTATTCTGCCAACAGAAGCACCCGAGGCTCTTTAAGCCTTCCATCAGGCTAAGATTTGCAGGGTCTTCATCTGAGCTGTCAGCTTTTCACTTCAGCCTAAGTCACAGTAGGCAAAGCCTTTGAAGTTAAGGCACCTGGAGCCAAAACTGCACCAGAGAGACAAAATACAGGGCTTGCAAAAAATAAATACATAAATAAATCCTCCTTTTATTCCGCTCACAGACTGCGCTAAAAGTTTACCCTTTGTTGTAAGCAGAATAAAATCTTTCCTGCCTTTTTCTCAGCTAGTCATTTGAAAATTCTTGCTGACTGGATTTCCATTGGTTTCAAAGGAAGATTATTCTGCAGTCCCAAAGACTGCCTAACTTTGTGGGAGCTGTTGCATGATGATGACCTGATAATGGCGTGGGTTTTGCTGAGGACCAGCTGCGGCAGCATCCTGAAGCCCCTCAGCCTCTGGCTCCCCAGTCTGTGTGTTTCCACAGCAGGTGGGACAGTGAGATCTGGAGGTAATGCTTTAGCTCTGCTTGGGGCTGTGCAGGAGCGCGGCTCATCTGCTCTTTGAGGGTGTCTTGGGCTACTCTCGAAAGGCAAGGAGTACAGGTGTAAAAAAAGAGGGAATCTTTGTGTGATCAGGCACTATTGGGTCCTTCCCAGCAGAGACAGGCCATGATTGCAGCATGAGTTGTTGAGAGAAGATGGACTGCTTGCCCCTGTGTAACATGAGTGGGTGGGCAGGAGATCAGCTTATGCCCTCCTCTGCCTGTCAGGTCCCTTTGGGCTCCCTCCATGGCTTCCCACTTGTCCCACTGCCAGGCTGCGGCTTGCAGGAACCTCGCCGACATGACAGGATTGTACAAATGACGCCTGCTCTCATTAAATATTACAGCCAGAACTCTAATCACCATTCTTTCATTGCTATTGCTCAAAGATGCCCCTTAGTATCTTCTCCACCCACAAGAAAAGTTAATGCTAGAGGTGCTCACAGTGATTGATAATACTAATATCCTATTCATTGCCTGTTAACGTTCCCTAATGACATTTCTGTAATTATTTTAATTGGTTTTACTAAAAAGAATAACAATGAGCCCCTAATGCTTGTTGGTGTTTGGTTTAAGCCAGTGCCTTACAGATGGCTCACTCCTTTTAATGAATGGAGACATTTATTAGAATTTTTTGGAGTTGTAGCTGCTTTCACTGCATCTCTACATCTGGTGAATACCTTTTGTTTTTCCCAAACTCTTAATGATCCTAAGAAATTCCAAGTAAATGTGAAATCCTGGGATCCAGATGGATCTCCCTTTCTCATTACAACAGCCATCATCACATCTCTTTTTTTAGGCACAGTCACACACAGCTGCCAAACCAAGATGGGGACAGTTAACTTGCAAGAACTTCTTCAGAAGGCTTTCCCCAAACATGCGATGGAGCAAAAGCAACCAAAAGAGCAGATGTGAGAAGAATTAAGGGATCTAATTTGACGTTTTGGCCTAGCAGGAGCCAGAGCAAGAAAGAGGCCAGATGAATGTTTTTCTTTCTTCACTGATGTGGATGCAGGGATGTCCTACCACAGATGGGGTGTTTCTGGATCCTCACCCACACAGCCAGGCAATCTTCTCCCCAGGCAGTGAGAGCACCTCAGCTCTCACTGACATGTATCTGCCTGTGCAGGTACCAGATCATGATTTGGCAGCCTGGAGACTGGGCAGGTGATTTCCTCACTATTTCATCACACGCTGCTGCTCTGGGATACATGGCTTATGCAAGCATGATTCACACTGGGCTCCCTCCTAGAGATTCTCCTTTGTGTTTCTTACTGCATTGTTTTTCTGGATCTGAAAATAACTTCAGTCTGGGTGAATGGGAAATTGCAAGCTGAAGTAATGCCTCTAGAAATGTTATTTTCTATTTTCCAGGTTGAAAATAAGTTTCAGGCAGGGTCATTACAGGAAGCACACCAGGAATAACTGCAGGAGAAGCCTGAGCAAGCATATGATACGTGCTTTAATTTGAGCTGACCTTGCGTTGTGCAGGAGGTTTGGAAATACATTGAAACCGAACTGTGACCTTTCTGCTTCCAGTCTGTTTGTCCTTCCTGCTGGTAAATAGACAGCTAGGAGCAGGAAGGAGCCAAGGGCCAATGGAGATTGAGAGAGGTATCGGGGGATTGAGCAGCTTTGAGGATACGGGAGAGTAGTGGCAAAACAGGAGAGCCAATTGCACCCAAAGATTGATGCCAACCATGCCACCCTACCCAGGAGAGCCTGAAAGGATGTGGCACGCCCAGCCCCAGAAAGTGGGATGTGGCTGGCCACGTGAAGGACTCAGCCCAATATGCCAGGGGTACAGCACGTGCAAGGAAGCAAAGGAATTGTGTCCCAAGGGGCAGCACCTCCGTGCTGGTCCCTCTCCAGCCCCGCACCTGCGCCCGATCTCCAGCTCACAGAGAGGACCTGCTTGACTCAGAGCATCTCATTACAGGTGTTAACACGGGGACTTGCTCCAGGGAAAGAGGAATAAAAACTTCTTGTAATTTTCATGGAAATTTCAGGCCATCAGTAGCACAGCACCAAATAGGAAGGAAAATGAATAAGAGATCCTGCTGGTTGCTGTTCTGCGGGAGCTGAGGCCCATCTCTCCAGCGCTTTGTTTATTTCCCTGGCTTGGCAATTTGGCAATTGCCCAAAGCCTAATTAGGCACCTCAATTCTCACTTTTGTGAGTAGCATCACAGTAAGGATTCAGGAATAAGCAATATCAATAATTTCTTCACAAACAGTTAAAGCATCTCCTCTGCATTAAGTGCCTGAAGACTACTGGAAGCAAACTCTAGAGTTGAACCAACTCACCTAAGTGAACCTAGCAGAATAAAAGCTGCTACCCTTCTCTGCTACCCTTTAGAGATCCTCTACAAATCTAAAAACTGTTGGAGGCAGAAAGATTTCAAATCCCAGTTTTCAAATTTTAGAGGCAAAGGCAGCATCTCACAAATACAGGAAAAACATGCAGAATTTGCATTCAGGCCATTGCTTGAGTTTCAGATAGCCCCAAAGCGCAGTCACTGCGCTCTGAGGCAGTGGGTCAGTTCATGAGGCACCCACAGCTACAAGGTAGCTGCATTTTTCATTATTTTTTTTATGCTCTCCCCCTACTTTCATATTTTTTTCTCTATTTCTCCCTCTCCTTCTTCCAGTGTCACCTGACAGAGCAGAGCCTGTATCAAGTAGGAGTGAGTCAGCATTCAATTCAGTGCTAATCAGGAGGATTCACAGACAGACAAAACAAACAAGGACTCACTCCTGATAAAATGTGTATGCCAGTACAGCACAGAACACCCTAATGCCATCGATTTCTTACCAGGTCCTTGGAAGTCTTCATAATTCTTTTTGCTTTTCTTATTGCAGTACTCAGTCCCACCTAGGAGAGCAAGAACAAAATGAAAAACAACCAGATCAGCCTCACAGTATCCTACCAACTTTTCTCCCCATTTCCTACCATTTTTTTTCCTATTTTAATATCAGTCACAGCACAGAAATGATGTATGAGTCCACAAACTCCTCATCAGTTACTTTTTATTGGACTAACAATCAATTATCCAGTCACCTTCTATGAAACTCCAGTTGCAAGAGTTCATTTATTTTGCTCCAGGGCATCATTTATTTCCCAAGGAAAAGTCCAGATCAGCTGAAGAGCTGAAATTCATATCCTGACTGCACTGCGTGAGCTGCAGAGGACATACTTCTCTAGTGACTCCTCCTGAAGGAAAACTCATCCATTAGAAGGCTAAAAGAGGGTTATTCATGTGATGTCAGTCTGACTTGCTGTGAAAGGGTACAGAGGAAACATTTGCTCTTGCATGGATAAGGGTTATACTCAGCTGAGGTTCATCCCAGCAGGGGAACCTGGCATGCAGGAAGGTACAAAGCAGGGAATAGAGTTTGGAAGGAAAATCTCCTGCTTAGGATCCAGGAAGGTTAGCTTTTTATCCTGGAAATACCTGCCCTGGAGGGCAAGTTCTTGCTGACAGTGGCAAGATAGCTGTTCTGTTGGGTCCATGTCAACTTGTGCTGAAGAGGCATTTTGGGATTCCTCTACAATGTGGATACTTATGCCTACATAAGAAGAAAGAGTAGGAGAACCATTCCAAGAAAAGATCTTGGAGAGGCATCATCAGGTTGGCCATCCTGAGGCCACAGGTTACAAAAAAGTCAACTACTAGTGATACACAAATAATTCCTGAAATCCCTTTGCACGCAAACTCTTTAAAGGAGGAGAGGAAATTTCGTGCAAGGGGCACATCCATGAGTGTGAGTGAGGACCAAGGACCAGCTCTGCTGGCAGCAGGAGGACAGATGTGCCATGTGGGGTGCTGCAAGGCTGTGGTCAAATGCACCCTGACAGCTGCTTGTCATGGCCAGGAACAGCCAAACTGTGCCATGGTCCTGCCCTCCAAGCTTTCCTCAAGGCTCTGCCACTGCAAAAACCTCAACAAATACATCTTTGCAGCCCACGTGGTCCACAGCCCTGAGTGCTGCCTGGCTAAATTTTGAGGCGTGGGCAATAAGCACTGGCATAAGAAATTTGTCTTTTATCACAACACAGAAAGATCACACTGCTTCTCCTGCCACAAGGACTCTTCCCAGTCACGGAGTTGAGGAGATGCCCGAGATATGTTCACGCCACGTGAAATATTTAACAACTCTGATGAACAGCACTTTCTAAATTCAGCTGTATCTTTCCATAAGAAAGGAAGTTCTCACGACTTCAACTGAGGAAAAACAAAAGAGAGGAGACAGTCAGAGGAGTCTAGGAGGGTCAGGGGAACACCAGTGTGCTCCCCCCTGCTGCTCCATTTTCAATTCAGGACAATATTCTTGTATCTCAGTGATGACAATTCCCGTATGTTGTGCTGCATTTATTAGGCCGCCTTTGAAAAGAGCCGTATCTGTGAGGCAGTAACTGAGTGATGGCCTCTGTCCTTCCCCTCAGCAGTCAGCATGAGGAAGGCTGAAAGCACTGCCTGTTTGCTCTCTTTCAGCAGGAAAAACTACTTATGGTCTGTAGGCTTTGAGAATTGGCAAAAAACTCCAACCCTAAAATAAAAAAGGAGATAAAAATCAATTATTTTTGAAAACGTTTCAAATGGAAAAAAAAAATCCAGAGTATCACAAATATGTTAGCACCCAGTTTCTGCTCAAAATTGTTAGTGGGGAAAAATTGCTCTGTCTGAAAATTACCTGCTATCAGTCCCTCCTACAGCCCAGCCAAAGGACATTACTGCCAGCCTAACATCAAATGGGTCTGAGGGCTCCGAGGTAAAGTCAGCACAAGTTTATATTTATCTGGACAGAGCTACAGGAACTCAGCAAGGGGGAAAATAGGTATGCTTCAGCAAGTGCTATTATTACAGCATTTGGAAAAAAAAGAAAATGGCCCTGGTGTGATGGCACCTTACTGAACAGCGGCATGCCAGATTACAATATCAAAACAGACCTAATTTGTATTTAAAGTAATCATTGCCAGCATTTTTGTGCTGGGGATAAAATTTAGCATGTCATTATAATTGATTTAGGCAGTGATCAAAGCAAATTAATTAACCGTGATATTCAAGGGTCAAAAATTTATGGTGAACAACACAAAGGGATACGGATGAATAAGCATAAGCAGCAAGGAATGCAGACATCTGAGTTGCCGGGATTTAATATATGTGTCACATTAATATATGTAGTTAATATATGTTTAATTCATGATGTCTATAGTCTTCTAAAAATCAGGGTATGTCACAAATAGATGAGAGAAGATAGCAATGAGCCAAGACTTTGTCTTCTAGTTTCTTCCCCCAGGCAACTGCTGTCCCCAAAACCAATCATGTATCTTACGTTTGCCATAGTTATGCTGTACAATACCAGCTGCTGTCATTTCTGCAATAAAATTACTTGAGAGGCAGATGTGGAAAATGGCTTGAAATTAAGTATAACAGAAGGAAAATTCCCAGAGAGGCAGGATTTATCAATCCTTTTCTGCTGGGCAGGGTAGGAGAGACCTTTCTTGCTCACAGCAGCAGCACATGAGAAATGCATGCTTCAGAGAGCTACAGGAATATTGCACTCGGAAAGCAGAAAACAAGGGAGGAAAGGCTGGATTGACCTTTGCATGTAGAAAATGCTCTTTCTGACACACTAAAGTTGACACCTTCTCTCACTTCTCAACCTACTTCAGCCAAGACTCCAGGCTGGGCTGCGGAAGACTGGCAGCTGGGACACCCACTGGGAAGAAAACACTCCTGGTTTCACGGATCACCTGCAACCCCTGGCTGACACCAGCATGTCAAGCCTGCCACCAAAGGCCGTGCTGCCCATGCAACCTCTCCTACTGCATCTTGGCTAGCAAGGAGCCTCCTCTCTTTCCCATGGCATGAGAACACCAGCAAGGAAGGGGTTCCCGAGGAGCTGATGGATGAGTCCTGGGGAGCAGCCAGCACCAGCCACCCCAACTGGAGCAGCCCTGCTGCCCTGTGTGCACAAGATATCCAACCATGGATGCAGCTGAGGGCGGGGCATCTCTGGGATTTCATTCACTGCCTTCTTTCTGCGTTCTCCACAGAGACCATGCGTTCCCAGTAATGATTTCTTTTTTGGCAAACAGATGTATTTCTCATCGTAAACAAATGTATGAACCAATTCTAATTCTCTATCATTTATCATCCTTGTTAGCCAGCTTTTTCCCAGGAGACCATATATTTACAAAACACTCCAAGTTTCCCTTATAACTCATTTTCATCATCCTTTAACCAAGAGTACCAAGATAGTAAAATTCTGCAAAGCTTGTCAGATAGCACAAATAAAAGTGGGATTTGTTCATGAGCAACACTTTCTTGTCCTCGCACTTTTGTCTGCCACCCTCCCACCCCAAATATCTCTGTATCATAGGTCGCCCAAGACTTGTTTTCAAGGGTCCTGCTGGAAACAGCTTCTACATTGGCATGGCAAAGCTGCATGCACCACCCTGCAAACCCCACGCCACCCTATTTGCTTTGGATTTATTTGGTGGAATATTGGGGTTGTGTGATTTGGCTTTTTGGGGTTTTTTGGGTTTTCAATTGGGGTAGGATTTCTTTTATTTTATTTTCTGCCAATGAAGAGGAGCAGAGAAAATGCAGAGAAACGAGTAAAAGAGGAGGAACTAGCGCTCAAACTGTGCCTTCTGCTATTACTTGTCTATAGGTGGTTTCTTCAGGGCTTAGTTCTGTCTGCAGCAGAAACAACTCCATTTCAATAGTTTTTACCTGTTTCCAAAAACAAAGGCTAAAAGAAGGGCATCTTGCTCCACAGGACCTAGCCTGCCTCCCAGATGCTTGTTTTACTGCTTGTAGTCTCAAAAGAAGGAAACAGGTCCCAGTCACAAAGTCTACCTTTGGCTGGCAGCCTGCTCTTAATCAGGAACGCAGAAGCACTCCCACCCTGGAGTTTGGTTCTGTCTCACCTCCCAGGAAGAAGCTCACATTTTTACTGAGAAAGATGAATGAGTAAAAACAGCAGGAGTATTTTTATTTTACTAAACCCCAAAGGGTTTATATTTTCCATCCAGAATTGGTTGCCTCCTACTTTGTCAAACAGCATGCTGGCCACAGTAATGTCCATGAGGGATGTGGCTTTTGCTTCCTACAAAGTCAGAGAAAGACCTGATAGAGGGTACAAGAACCAGCATGAATGCTTGCGGCAGTGACGCTTATTTTGTCAAGATAAAATGATAAGAGCATAAATATGTATATTTTTTCTGATGTAAAATGACTTCCACCAAAATCCTGTTGATGGAGATTAAGCCAAAATATGCAGCCACAAGGTCTCTGATAATCTGGAGCAGCAAAAAGATGGGAAGCAGAAGAGGCACCCTGAAAAGCAGAAAGAAGGAGTACAAACTGCTTCCAACACAGACTGTTTTAGTGGTTGCTAGAGCACGACCACAGTGCTGAAGTTGAGCCATTATTCTGGCCCCAACAAAATCAATTAAAGTATTGCCATTTAACCAAACAGGCCAGCTGTCTTGAAACAATCTAGAGACAAGCTGAGAATAATCTCTTGCAAACCTATTTGTTCCCAGGGCCAGAAAGGAAACTTGGCAGGCAGTGCCTAAAACCCTTCACCCTATTTCAGCCCTTTCCACTCACTAGAGGAACATCCCTGTATTACACGACCTAATACTGGAAGTCCTCCAGCGTATGAGCTGATAAACATTTTTGGCTAAAACATTATCTAGTCATCCTAAACCAGCTATCTCGGATGCCTGTACTACTGTCAGTGTTCTGGAGAGATGCTGCAGCCCATATTAGAGTATCTCCTGTTGATGTGGCTTAAACCACAAAGCATATTACAGCAGCTTCAGATACCGCCCAGTTTTCAGCCACCTTTAGCAAGCCTTCACTTCTGATGTGCCCTGTTAGTTTGTCTCTCTACTTGAAGAAGACCCCAGCGTTGCCACCCTCATACTAAAGGGCAGAGGAGAACCTCTGCTCTGCTCTACAAGCCACTGGTGGCAAGAAGGGGCTCGCAGGACCCGTCACAAGGGACATCTGGCCGCACGGTCTTGATGGTGATCCAGGAGCTGCAAGGGCCCCTTCCAGTCTTCCCCACCAACATCAGAGCAGATCCTGAAACTGCTCCCCAGCAGAG
Organism: Melanocharis versteri; assembly: GCA_013397845.1. NCBI lineage: Eukaryota > Metazoa > Chordata > Aves > Passeriformes > Melanocharitidae > Melanocharis > Melanocharis versteri. The sequence continues at coordinate 3,586,544 of VZTG01000769.1, read as the reverse complement.
CAGCCCACTTTGCCCAAGCCCCGGCAACAGGGGGCTGCCCTTGCCCAGGCTGGGTGCCCTTCTCGCACAGCTCCGTGCTGAGAGCGCTGAGCTCCATGCGAACAGAGTAATATTTTTTATTCGTAATTAGAGCAAAGTCTTCCAGAATAATCACAGAGCGCTAATAGCTCCAGGCAGCTTGGCAAAAAAAAATAATAATTTGGGCTAATTTGTCAGAGACCAGGGAAGTATGTGAAATGATGCATGTATCATTTACATGGATTGCAGTGTCTCCATTAAGTAGACAGTTTGAAGGGACTCTCTGAAAGCAGGGGCTCTTCCTTCCTCAAAACACACAACCTCACTAAAGCAACATCGCACAAACAGAAAAAAATAATCTAATGACGGAAAAATCAGATACATGTTGATATTTTCCGCCTTAAAGGCAATTAAAACCTGAGCATTATACTGCCTTCCAAGGACAGGTAACGCTATTTCTTTCACTCCCTTTGCCAGTACAAATATGATACTAATTCTGGGAAAATAGGCATCCAAAAGTCTAAATGAATAAGTGAAGTACCTGAAAATCAATAGAGTTGAACAGAACAGTCATTAGTATTAAAGTCTTGTTCAAACACTCAGCAGGGGACTGCGCCAACATTTGCAGACTCATAAAACTGAAGTGATCAATCAAATTACAAACTAAAGAAGCAAATGTGAGGTAAACTGCATTTTATGCACCTGTGTCTCTGATTGTATATTAATTTTTTTCACCCATAATTCATCTTTACTCAGTCTGACTTGTCACAGAGTTACTGTGGGCAATTTATCAACCACTTGAGCATGAATTCCAAGCACTGCTCTTGTCCTCCCATCTTCTCATGCTCTCTCGGGGCATGAGGAGAGCCAAAAAGAAGGGCACAGTCAGTGTAAAAAAATTTTTTTGTTGGTAGAGTTTCCTTATTCCTGTTGAGAAACAAATACCTTGACATAAAGGGATTTAAGTACCACTGGGAAGGGAAGAGGGTTTGCTTGAGGCACTCACTCAGAGGGACAATCTCCAGGCCATGCAAAAAAGAGGTCAAATCTTGTTTAAGAAAATAAACTAAAGCAGCACCACGTTTAGCTGTTTTCCTTGTGGACAGTGCACTCGCTGAAGCAGTTGCTGGAGACAGAAGGAATCAACACCTCAGTCCTACACCTGCTCTGAGAGATGGGTAAGAGCTCACAAAGATGTGACAGCAACCCCACAAGCAGCACCCTTTCCCCTCTGTCTGATCAGCCGAGCATTCCAACACAGGTGTTCTAATTTCTTCACAGGAGTCACCTTGATTTGAACAGCCCCTCTGTCCAGGCTCCTTAGCCTAACTCACTGTGCAGCCACAGAGAGTCCATCCCTCTCTTTAAGCGCAGTTCATTGCCTGCATCCTCTTTCACTTCAAGAGGCACCTTGCACTTCTGACACACAGCTCAAGATGGGGGATTTCTGATGGCACCTGTTGGATGAAGTTTGGGCAATGTTCTGGTTGAGTCGAGTTAGCGTGGGCCCTCTCTGCTGCTCGCACTTGTCTTCTTTTACCCCTGTGTGGCTGCACACCCATAGATCTCTATGTCGGCCTATCGTGGAGCATAGGCTCACACCTGCTATAAACCAAATGTTACTGTCATTCTTGGAAGGCGAGTGTTTCTCCAGACCTCAATATTGGCAGAACTAAATCCATCTTGTAGACGAACCGCAGCTCATTGAAGCCCCTAAAAAGATTGCCTGATTTCAATGACTGCCAGACTAGACCCTGTGTGAAACATCTCATGCAGACCTTTAGAAATCAAACACGTCTTTCTCCATCCAGATGCAGGGAAAAAGACTCCCAAAAATAGACGCTGAAGTGAATGGCTTGCTTTTCAACACCACCAAACAACCCCCACCACCCACAGGCTTTAGTGTGACTGGAGATGCGTGATGGCCGGGAAGGAAAAAATTACTCACAACCAAAAGAGTCCCAAAACAAACAGCACATGTTTTAGACACCTATGCAGATATATACATGTATGAGTATAGCGAATGTCTAGGATATGCAGTCAAGGACATGCAAGTAGCAAGTTGTTGTAGCAAGTAACTGTACATCCGAGAAGCAGTGGTACTTAAATATGTTTTCAGCCTGTGGCAAAAGATAATGCACATGAGCTTAAACCTCTTGCACTGGAGACTAATCCCAGTCAAATAGCCCTGCGTTTGCAGCAGGTAACTTGTGCCCACACAGGCTGTCACAGCAGATCAGGCAGCGTGGGGATCACTTGTCATGCCGTGGTAGCGCGGTGGCATAGATGAACCTCAGCTGAGTATCTGCTTTGGCGTTACTGAATTGCTTAAAAATAAAGTCCCTACTCTTCCTCTCTGATCCAGACTGGTACAGGAGAATTTGGCCCTGTGACTCTCACGCTCCCTCAACCCAGCTGATGATGGTCCACACAGCTAATGTGTGTTATGAACCTTTTGTTCAAACAGACATTTTTTAGGAATGTCCATGCTCTAAATGTTTATTTCCTAGACAATACATGTGCAGTGGAAGCCCTCGAACTGCTCAGTTCCAGCTTAAAAGACATTTCACAATCAGCAGTTTTAAGAAAAGTGGGAAACCAACTCACCTTTGGAGGAGAGTAGAGATGACAAAGCGGTTGTCCTGGATCCTGTTTACACAGCCTCAGGGAATGGCAAACCACATCGGCATTCATTTCCCTGTCTATGCTGAATGAAATGGTGCATAAACAAAGACTATTATGTTTTTCTGGGCTCTTGAAAGTAGAAGCTATTTCCATGGGAAGCTAAATCTTCCCAACACCACTCAATAATCTCAGCTCACTTCACCGTGGCCCATAACCGCTGCTCAGTACAGAGTTGGATTCTAACGATTTTCTGCCACGACATCCTACTCAGCATTTAAAATTGGAACCCAGGATGATGGAAAAGGGCTGTGCTCTACATGTAGCACCTGAATCAAATGCATTATAACTATTCTAGTTTTTTAATCAATCATAAGCCTGACAAAGATTTAAAGGTTAAAGTTAATGCATATGCAATTTGGCACATATGAATGTTCAATCATTAACTCAACAAAATAACCAGAAATCCTTCAAAGATCCTTAACCTTTAATCACCAAGCACAAGTGCTAGAATTGTTTCTTTCTTTTTGGGACACACCTCTGGGCTAATCAGGAATTAAATTAAAATGTTTGATTATAGCACTTCTTAGTCCTGTAAGCACTTTGCAGTCCCTTGGCTAGTTTTAAAAACAAAAATAAAAGCCCTAGGGAAGAAGAAGGTCTAGTAAAAGCTCTTTTAATTAAACTAAGAACTTTCAAAGAGGAATAAAATGACCTACATTTTATTTTTTTAATCACTTAGATTAAATAGTAGGCTTCCCCAAGAGTGCATATCAAGGTCGGGGCTGAGAGCATGTAGGGGCTGACAATTAGAAAGCCTGATTAAAGGTAGAATGGAAAGCAAGAGCCAAGCAACAACAGTGTGATTTTATAGAACCTGTCTCACACACACAGGTTATTCAAATTCCTCCCTCAGCCAAACGAGCTGAATTTCAAAAGGTAATTACATCAGGTAGGCCTGATCTGAGATTTAAATGGAATATCAAAATGGTTACCAGTGGCAGCCTGTGTTTATTCACTCAGGAATAGCTATGCCAAATGCCAAACCAGAATCACTCTGAAGCATCTCTGCTTTAAAAATAATGTGATTTTAGGAGTGAAATCCCTCCACTTCAACCTGACAGCAGATCTGCACATGTCAAGAACAAACTAAGCAAAAATCTGAGAAGACACAGCAATACTTACAGTTCAGCTATGTGTGGTCCATAAAGTTCAGCAAGCACATAACAGAAACCTTGCAGTTTTTCTAGAAAACATAATTTTTAAACTTTTTTAAAGTAATTGAGAATGGTGAAACTCGTTTCATAGCAGTCAAAATACAGTAGCAGTTGGTTCATCAAGATGAATGCTGATTTACCTTAGGGGAAGGCATGTGAATCTCTGACCTCAGTGTAGCGCCAGAGAATGGGAAAACCTGAATTTCTAATCTTGCCTAAAACCCTTCTGGCTTTAGTTAAGTCACATGACAAAGACTAAAAAGGATAACTAGCTTTTAGTAATTTTTCTGAGTATGGCATAATGGAAAAGTCAAAAGAAATTGTGCATGCCACAGCATCTTCTGAGCAGTTTAAACAAACATCTCTGTAGGTTTGAAAGAAGAAAGAAAACAAACACATAAATCAAAGCGCAGAAAGTGGTGTTAAGCTTGATGCTACTCCTAAAACTGCCTCAGAGCTTCTGGGGGCTTGTGGAGTTAAGAGAATATGTTTTGTGTAGAGCAGGAGTTGTGCAGGAGTAATTGCGTTCAAAGAAATAGTTGACACTTTCCATTTGGCTTCCTTTCACAGTCTGCAGCCGTGTGCCTTTTTGGGATGCTGGCTCAGGTGGTTTCCTTAATGTGTGTGAAGCATGTCGTCGATAAGACAGTTCATCAGAGATTTCTTTAAGGTACTGTTGTAAAATAACAGGTGATCCATGCACCCGAGCAAAGACACCGAAGGATAGTGCGGGTTTGAATACAAGCAGGGCACTGATCTGACAGTTCCCATGAAGGAAAACTGCCTGTTTCTTGGCCTGAACAGACTAGAGCTGGTTAACCATATCCTGCAAAGGAGGTGTCAGCCTTGCTCCAGCAGGGCTGGTGCTGTGAAATGTCGTAAGAGACAGGTTCACACAAGCGCTGTGACAACAAACTTGCAGCTCCTCAAATTCCTCAGAGTTGTCGTTTTCTCATGCACCTCCATTACCCAGACAGAAAGCTATCTGTGTTTGGGGAAGAAAGCACAGAGTATTCTCATCTTTCCCACAGAAAAGCCACAGAAACAACCAAAGCAGTCATTTCCCTCCAGCTTTGGGCTGAATATTCCCTTTTAACCAGTGTCAGGCTGGACATGCCCAGGGCTGGGGGCTGCTGCATGCCACAGGGTGGGTAGTTTTGCTGTGTGGAGGGTGCAAACCCTTGTGGCAGTGACTCCATTGGTGAGCATGGGTGTGCTCCTGCTCCCATAGCTGCTCTCCTGCCAGGACTGCAGGCACCCAAGCTGGCAACCTGCACCTGAGAAAGGAGGACTGGCACCAGGAAGGCACATCAGGGAATGAAGGGATAATTTTCCCAACACCCTCCTACTCATGGTGTTGCAGGCAGCTTCTGTGACTACAGTAGCTGATTTTCTTATCCCCTGACAGGTGTTTTATTTCAATCAAGTTATTAGCTTCATTTCTTTCCCCCTTTGCCACTCCTCACTATTGGCTCTTTAGAAGCAATCTGCAAGTAAAAATTATTCTCCTGACTAGAATTAGATTTTGTTCTTGTTCACCTAAAATGAAAGATGTCGCAGACATCAATAACCCTGTGTTTGGCATCACTGCTGATTAGAACACCCTCTGATGAAGCTTGCCAGTGGGCTACCTGGCTCCCTGTAGTAGCCAGGCTGGCTACCCCAACACCTCCCTAGTGCATCACAGGTGATGGTCTCCTTAGGAGTTTCTCAAACCAGCTGGTTTCCACAACATTTTTGGCTCCGGAGGAGCCAGATGGCTGCTGTAACCTCTCCTGGTGTCTGAGAAGAGAGGAGAGTTTGGCTGCCCATCAGCTCTGGGGAGCTGATATAGGTGTTTTGCTGGTCACACTGATTTCCTTATGCATACAGGAAGCTTAACGTGTAATTACCCCACGGTGTAAGAAATGATGGGATGTAAAAGGCATAGTAATAATGTTAAATTATCACTGAGTGCATAAAGTCCTCTTGGAAGATTCAGATGCCATTCAGGCTTTGGCTTTCAACAAAACACCATGACCAAAGCCACAGGCAGCGTTTACAGGACTTGCCATTGGAGCCAGCCTGCATTCATGTGCTCACAAATCTCCAGCTCTGCTAACACACACGAGGAGAGGATATTGCAGAGAGAAATCTCTGTTAGAAAGAAGCAGTGTAAGTCAGAAAAGGGGGGAAGAGAAGGAGAAAAATGATGAATAACTGTGGGTGTTCAGGGGCAAGAAAAGAGCTTAAAAAAAACTAAATGCTGGAAAATTTAGAGAAAATATAGAGCGTACTTGCTTCAGGTAAAAGAGATCCCCTAAGCTGCCTTGTTCTTTCAAAAGAACAGTCTGGAAGATTTTCCTCTATAGCTTCATAGTCCTGGGAACACAACCTCTGGCTGAATGCCAGAGGACAAATATTTGCAAAAGAGATGCTATTATCATGTTGCCATTTGCACTTGAGCTCTAAGGTGTTTACACAGCAGTGGTCAACACAGAAGCAGAGCATGACTCAGAGGCAAAGCCAGAGGCAGAGGTTCTCAAAGCACATTTCAGGTATCAGACACCTCTGTGTCATCAAGCAGACAGTCAGTATCCAGGTAAACATACACTCTTGCTAACAGCATCTCTTACATTGTAAATACTGCCCCTTCCCCCAGACCTGGTCTTTCTATCTGCTCAAGAGCCTTCTTCACTTATGACATTACTGTTCTTATTCTCAGAGGTTTATTTGCCATGTCACTTGAGTCACACACATTGTGAGTATTTCCATATAAATGAGGACGTGGTTCTGTTTTCTACACAGCCTGGGAGATTGAGTGGGACTGACAGGTACTGAAATTTTCTCTCTTTTTCTCTAAGCATTTTTTGTTCTTGAACATCACATAACTTTACAGAAGGCTTGATCCAAACCTGACTTGATTATAATCAGAATTATAGGAGGCCCTCAAAAAAACCCACTTTCTGAAGTTTTTGGAGTCCTACTCCTTTTTATGCCTTAGGAAAAGCCCCTCTGCCATTAATTTGTTGCAGTTAATCTTGATATCGATTGTAGGCATGTGCATAATAATGAAATTGTTTCTCTGTGTGAAATGCATGACCTGCTTTAGTAGGTTTGCTCCTCACGAGCATCCAAAGCTTTTCTACTGTTTCAGGCAGCAAGAGGAAGCTGTTGATTCCTGCTGGGCTGCAGTGTTCACCTCCCAGGAGAGGATAAATCGGGTTACACTGTAGCTCCCACACAATCCATAGGATTTTTCACTCCTTTCAAGTTCAGGGTCAGGTTTTTTTCTACTGGGTATATCCATGCATCTCAGAAGGTAACTGGATTATACAGATTCAGCTAAAGGGATAATAGGATTTTATGTGTGTAAAGAATGGCAGCTGAAAAGAAATATCTTGACATGTCAGAAGAACAAGGTCCACTGAGTGAATCATGAACACAGAGCTAGCATGTCATAATTTAAGGAAGAAAATTGTATTTTAATAGCAGGATCAGTGCTTCTAATTGCAACTTCATGGTTATGTGCCTGTAATTTAAAACACTGAGGATATGACTTATGGAATAGAAATCAGATAAGCGTCATTCTATCAGTGAATGAATCCTAGCAATTAGCTCCCTGCCCCATTCTGCATCAGGAAATCCTCCCTTGGAAAGGAGGGAATTAATATTCTACACATATCTTCCATGAAACTAGGGTCTATAGAGCGAGATGGTTTCTCAGAGATACAATTTGTGAAATCATATAAAAATGACATTTTAATGAAGAATCCTAAGCCATCATTTTACATTAATAACGTTAAAAAGAAATCATGAATGTGAGATCTAGTTACTTAAGTAGTTATAGGATTGGTCTGTGAGGCACAAAGTTATTCTGGCATTCAAACTGTTCTCTATTTAGGGGTGTGCATGTGGAGCTCCAAGCTCCTTTGGGTAGATAAAATAAGGGGCAGAAAAAGGGGAGTCTTACATATATTTGTATGGAACAGCTATCGCTTTTGAAATTTTTATCAGCAATCACATTTCAATAGCTTTTCTGTGCACGCCAAATGCTCACATCTTACACCTGTCAGCCTCATCTCATTTTTGAAATTTTACAATAGCAGTTCCCATACCCGCTGAAAACATTTTCATCTTCACTGTTGCTATAAAGAGCTGTACCAACAAGAAGGAGGTGTAGTGGGGCATACAGTGAATCTATTCTTAAGCTGCTAACAAAGAGACAAAGGGGACAAAAACGAAGGGAACTGGTCTGCATGTGTTGGTGCTCACGCGTGTGGGGCTTAATACAACCCCATTCGCTCTAACTTTGGGACAAAATCTCAGCTCCGAATTTAAGTGAAGCCATGCCACTGACTTTTCTGTGAATAGCAGCTTGCCATCTCCCAGCTACACACATTTGAGATACTGCACAAGAGGTGGATAAAGTTTTTTTCAGACTTCTCATGCGAGTTTTTAATTAACAGAGAAATACATCAGCACCAACACGACATATGGCAAATTATTTGGTACTTACCAGGTATGTAGTCACACAGTCTCTCCATGGCTGCCTTTACTGTACTGTTGTGCCACTGTGCAAGCTGTTCGATGACAGACACCACGAGCACGCATCCTTCAAACAAACAAAAAACCAAAAAGAGGGAATACCGTTATCGGTGAAATGTGATGAAGCACCCTGCACCACAGAAGTATTTCTGGCATCTTCAGGCATTTAATTTCTTGAGATGCTCCACGGCAGACAGGTGTTCAAGGGGAAAAATTATCAGTGAATTTCTGTCTTCATTCAAACTCTCTAAGTTATTAGAGAAAGGATGCTGACTCCAGAGGAGTACACAGCATGGCCTGGCTTTTACTGCACTGTATGATGCTCCTGGAAAAATTACTCCATTCTTTCAAGGTTGAAAATTGAGGAGTCGAGGGGATAGCCACTGTTAACAACTGCCTGCTTGGTCACCTGGTCTCTCATTTTATCTCACAAGAAAAAAGGCACAGGTCTGTACTTGACAGGACTTTTATACCTCTCCACACAAGCCGCACAGAGAGGTACTAAAACTGGAAACCAAATGTTTGTGACTGCTTACAGAAGAGATGTCACGCCACAGACATATGTGCTGATCGTGACAGAGCATCCGTGGCATCGTTTCTTCACAGACTTTCATCTGAAGCCCAGTGGTGCTCAGCACACACAGGGCTGCTGAGCCCAGCTACTCATTTGTTGAAACCAAAATGTTTTCACAGTTCATTCTGCTCTGCTTCTGTGGTTGGGAAGAAACCACTTCCTATGACCTATGAATCTGGTTATTTCTCGTCACTAATCTGGGTGTGAACAGGGCTAGCAAAGTGTTTCTTGAGATGGGCAGCACTTTTTCTGCTGCTGTTTTGGGGATTAAGTAGATTCTATGTGATCCCCACAGAACTGTCATTCAAAATCCACATGAAGAGCACTCATTGCAAGTCAATTTTAAATTGCTGTAGGTCAATATTGTGCTTTCTCTGCAGTGGCTTCACCATTTTATGAGGAATGCAGCTTTGGTGATACAAAGTCTGCCCACTGTAGTCAGACCTGGCAGCCAAAGTGAGGTCCCTGCCTAGGCTCAGAGCCTGTGTGAGAGAGGCAGGTATTGCAGGCAGATGGGAGACAAGGAGCTAGGGTGCCAGTTTCCAGCAGCCTGAATAAAGATTTCTCTTTGAAACCCCTGTAACTGAATCCTGTTTCCTCTCCTGTGCAAGAAATCTCATCTCTCAGACTTGCTGTAGCAGAGTCTAGAAATGGAGGTGAGCTGCAGCAATTTGACGTGGCTGCAGACTCACCTTTTTCCAAAGATCAAGAACATTAATGTTCACTTTTCAGACTGGCACAACTCTTCAAAGTGAGCTTCTAAATTCCTTCCAGGCACCCCTACCTATGTGCTATTAAATCAAAGTGCTGTTTTTCAACATAAATAACTCTGATGCTTCTATGGCAAGTAAAAGAGAAGGTAGGGTAATTGGAACTTGCTGTAAGACCAATATTTTTGACTCCTCTATTACTTCTTATACCACAAATACAGTAATCCAGTGGAAATTACGGTGAATTTGTCACCTCTTTTGCAAGGATAAAACCCCACTTCTCCATACTTATTAAAGAAAAGGCTCACTCAAGATCCTCTGCAGAATGATTTATAAAGCATGCTAAGAACCATTACCTCCAGTCAGCCTAAAAGAACTGAAGAATAAATGGAGACAGGTGCAACCAAGAAAAACCCTGAAGCAAGACATTCCTTCTTTCCTGCCCCACTCCCCAACTCCCCAAATAGCCAGAGGCTAACTAGTCCCAGGAATTAACAGCTAATTAGAAACACAATAGCTGAAAAAAAAAAAAGTTGAATAATAAAGACCCAAAGTAAAAGTAAAGGGAATGTCCAAGACAAAGGGTATAGCATGTTCAGGTCTTGGTCTCAAAGAACAGGCTAGGACCATCTGGTCCAGGTTTAACCTTAGTACAGCCTTATCATAAAATAGTTTGGGTTGAAAGGGTCCTTTCCAGTCCAAGCCCCCTGCAGTGAGCAGGGCCATCTTCACCTAGATGAGGCTGCTCAGAGCCCAGTTCAACCTGATCTCAAATGTTTCCAGGGACAGGACATCCAGCACTCTCGCAGTGGTGGGGGTGGTAGTTAAAGAGTGCAAGAGACTTCAGCTGTTTTCGTGCAAGTCATGCCCTGCACTGGTCTCGGGGGCAGAAAACAGACCCTGGCTCCTTTGCCAGGGTATCGTGGGAATAGCCTGGCTGGACTGACCCCAGCCTTTAGCACTGAGATGGCACTGAACATCCTGAAAACACACCATAACACATCTAAAAGCATTACATAACTCAGTTCTTATAAGGCTATATTATTAACAACATGAACAACCGACAGACAGCAGGAGCTACCGTTCCCCTGACTTCTATGTCTGTTTTATTCATGAAGATGGAGGCTCAGAAAAATTGAATTACCTAAATGATAACTTAACCACAAAACCACACAGTCTTTCTGTGCTTTCCTTTCTACTCTTACCGAGGTCAGATGTTCATCTATCAATCTTGCTGTCTAAAAGTCAGAAAGACAAAAAGGAGTCCAGGAAGAGAGACAGGGAGAAGCTAGTCCTTTCATACTTTCCAAGGTGCATGGCTTTTGTTGTTTTACCTCTCATTCTTTTGCATCATGAGCTTGAGGGATCTACAGAATCAAGGAATTGTTTAGTGTCACCTACTGCAGCAGAGAGAAGCGCTGCTCATTTTGCCTGTGCTGTGTAACCTAGTGCTCCTACACCTGCAGCCAGGGGCTGCAGAAAAAAGGGATTATGGACAAACAGCTCAAAATCCAAGAAGTTGGGCTGAGGATAAAAATACCATTGATAGTTCCATTTTCTCTGTTACACAACAAAACAGTCTCCACTGAAGATTTAAGTTTCTCTCTCATGTTTGTCAAAGTACCACAGAGGGAGTGAGAAGAAGAAAAAAAAAAGCTGTTTTTGGTTCAGCTCTGCCAAATAGAAACAGAATTCTTAATCACAAACACAATCATGCAGGTAGCCCCACTCAAGGAGCAGTCTCACAGCAATTAAAAGAAAATTTTTCATGTGGATTAAGTCAGATAGACACCCTTGTGTCTATTGAACCAGGCCCAAAGGCAAAGCTGCTTCACATGAGGATTAAGGGAGCCAACAGTGAGTCTGAGCAGTACTTAATGCAGTACCTTGGGCTACTAGATGCTATATGAATATAAATAACAATAGTAACAGCCTGACTACTTGGGAAAAACGCACAGAGCTGAACTTCAAAATGTTTGCTCTCATAAGCTCATCTTCACTATCAGAGATGATGTTTCTGCCCGTGCTATTGCACCCTCCCCACCTCGGGGACCTGCAGACCACACGTTGGTTGTCCAAATGCTCCCCCCTCAAATGCAGTTATTCCACACGGAATGCCATGCTCCATGGGACAAGCTGACAGAGAAAGTCTTGGCTGATTTTCATTAGGATCTGCTGTTCCTTAGGCACCGCAGCTGGAGTCTCTGGACGTGAATTTGGAGAGTCTCCTCGCCCTCTGGTAGGAAAGGTGCTCCCCGAGAACACACTCCACCAACACGTGCCTCTGGCTGATCTGCTCTCTGTCTTCTCCATCTACCCGGGCTTTTATCAGCTGCCCTCAGCCAACCTCTCCTCACTCCTTGTGGTCTGCTGCCGTGAGCTGTGCCCTGGGGGATGCCTGCTTATGCATGGGTTCTGCTGGCTTCTAAGCCTTTCATTTAGGCTGATGTCATCAGGAGCAGTTTTTGGGCTGGAGATTCTAAAATACTCAGGAAAAAGGTTGAAGCCTGTGAGGATGGAGGAGGAATGTCCTAAGGCGACTCACTGCAGTAGAGGCAGCCTAATCTACCTAGGCTCCCTGGTTTTTTCATGGAAACATACCTCCCCGGTAATTCAGATTTATCCTTCAGGAAAACCTATCTCTGGTGCTGGGCAATAGGTAAAACTTCAAGAGGTTAGGGTCGATAAATGAAAGTTAACTCAGACTAACCTTGCTTATACTACAAACCTCCTCTCTTTTTATCATCTTCTTCTGGATTGAGTGGCAGGAAAAGAAATGCTGACCAGTTATACTAGTTTTTAATCGGTCTTAATTCTACTGGCTAAAAATGGAAAATAATTAGTTAGCTAAAAAGGGCAGGGGGAAATCAGATGTCTTTGACTGTAAAAATCTTACTGCTTTAATTACTTATGACATGTGCAAGAATATAAACTTTGTAGTACTCTGGCATCAGTAGAAAAGCATGTCCAGATCTGCCCAGTCATTAGCAGCTATTGCTTGCTTTTAATTTACTAGATATTTAGATGTGATTTATTTCTCATCATGAGCTGGACACATAAGGCAACGTAAATAGGCTTCATCATTAAATAAAGCTCAATTTTTTTTTTTTTACAGTTGCACATGATTTTCTTTAGAAACAACTTTCAGTAAGTTGATTCTGCTGTCTCACTTCAATAATAGGTTTCAATACCTTGACAGGCTGAAGGATGTTTTCTCTGAAAGAAATTCATTGGCATTATAATACCTACTAGGCATCAGAAACTAGACTCTGGTATTAATGAATGCCTGTCTCTTCTAGTGATGGCTTGTCCCATCTGCTATTAATTTCTGAAGGGCTAAGACAAGACCAAAACCATTTTGCTCAGTGCAGTAAGGTGAAAGCTCACACTTCAGGAAGTACTTCTTTCCATGTATTTGAAGGTAGTGTGTAATGAAAAAACGCCACTTCCAATAAGCTCAGGGGAAAAAATAATCATACCCCAATAATAAAATCAGAACTAGAGGAATTCATTGCTTAGCTGTGAAGCCTCTGGCAGTCTGAGCAGACTATTTAATTTAATCCACTTCTGCTGCACAAGTTTGAAAGGCTCTATAATTAGAATATACCTAGGGATGTCACAAAGTATCTGGATAGTGAAAGCTGCCTCTCTAAGTTTCAGATTTGTAGGTATATTTGTCTGAGTAAAACTCTGTTAAATTGGTTTTCTGGCACCTGGCACATCCTCCTTTGCCATCCTTTGCTCACGTTTCTGGATGCTGGATTTCTTTCTCACCCCTCCCGCCATAAATTAAATGTACCCCCAGAGTACAAGGAAGGCATAAGTCCAAAAAATGGCCTTGGACACAAATAGCTCTCTGCAAACCCTGCTGGCCAGGCTGTGGCCACCCTGTGGCTACTCTGCTTGCTCCTGGTGGAACAAGGACTGGAGCCTTGCTTGGTGACATGGCAAACTTCTGCCTCAAAAATCTGTCTGCCGCAGCAAGGCTCCATATTAATAAAGCCATTTATCACATTCCTGGCTTTGTACAGAAGATGAAGGCTTTCTCAAAACACAGTCTTTGCTTCTTCCATTTATAGATGGTCCTAAGCTCCAAGGCATCTCTCAAAGCCTTCAGGTGAGGAGACCCAAGAACCTGTTTCCAAGAGAGGATATTGCTACTCCTTGTGCTGATGCTGTTCTGGCACAAAAACAACTCTTTCCAAAGTAGTCTAATCCAGTTCCAGTTCAGCCTGGAACAAGACATTCCTCTTTGAAATTCACATGGGGAGCTAATAAGAAATAAGGTTTTCTCATCTCTGAGAAGGGAACATCCACGAGGGTATTCCATAGGGGCAGGCAGACCATGGTTATGCAAAGTAACAATACAGGAATGTTTTCTTTTCCATATAATCATAGAATGGTTTGGGTTGAAAGGGACCTTAAAGATCATCTAGTTTGAACCCCCCTGCCATGGGCAGGGACACCTTCCACTGTGCCAGGTTGCTCAAAGCCCCATCCAGCTTGGCCTTGAACACTGCCAGGGATGGGGCATCCACAACTTCTCTGGGCAACCTGTGCCAGCATCTCACTCACTATATATTCCTTTTCTAACAGTGCCCAATACCCATATTGTATTCCTGCACTGCTTCTCATGACTGAGCTGATACTTTCAAAGAACAGCCCTTTAAAACCTCAGGATTTCATTCCAGCTCAATGAAATATTCACCTCAAATGACATAGCCGTACTCTGAAAGTAAGGACAGTTATGTATATGTTCCCATATACAGCCAGAGGATTTGTTGCTTTTAAAGGTAATTTGGAAATGGATGTGAGTGATAAAGTCTTTTAACTCAGACTTTGCATCCTATCCCATTTACAGCATTAATGTATTTTACAGAGATACTGAAGTGATGGAATATAATTATAGGTATCCATATTCAAATATGTTGGCATATACAAGACCCTTTCACCCTTAACTTGCTAAGTCTTATGAAACATCTTGGAAATACTAAATGGCACCCTATTAACAAACCTGTCACTAGACATTAAATTACACATAGTGTAGTGGCCAAAGACTTTTAAAAATATTAATATCAATATAGCAGCATTTTGAGTGCATTTGTAACAAATTCCAGCAAAACCTGGAATACCAGTTATCATTTCTGTTGCTTATGCAAAAGCAGTGGGCCACCTCAGGCCCCCTAACTTCAGAGTTCCAATCATTCATTTTTGTTTCATTAAGACATCCAACAAAGACTCTGATACAGCCATGACAGTACAGAAAATTCAATTTCCATCTAGTGGAATACTCTGGTATCCATACCTGCCAGCCAAATGTATCCCTAGTGTTTCTTACATTACACTTTAAAGAGCCCTATTTAACAAAATCTATAGCCCCAGGCATTTCCAATAGAAATGTTTTCTGTATTAATTAATAGGAAAAAAACCCCTGTGTATGTATCTGTGACATTAACATATTTCTCCTTTCCAAATCTGGAAAGGGTATTGAAAATTTACTGAAGCCCGAATGCTGGCAGGAGGAGCTAATGTAAGTGGATAACTTCATCCTTGTTGCAAAGGCTTTACCATTTTAGGATTCTCAATGCAAGAATCTTTTTTTCAGATGTACAGTTCCTAAAAGCAGTAAGAGTGTTTGCCTGAAACATAAGCAGAAGTTCTCTATAGGGTTAACACATGAACAAGAGTGAAAGGCACACACGTGGCAATCAGCATCAAATAGACAATCAATAAAATAAGATTATTATACTCAAGGCAAGCATCAGTAATGTAAAATGTACAAGATTGCCCATGTCTACAAATGCACATAGATGTGATTGTGTAGTTACACACACATAGATGTGAATATGTTGGCATGCTGAGCACATCTTTTTATTGTGATCAATAGATACATTTACATTTTGCAGTCATAAGCTTTCAGTAAGACTTGTGGTGATTTTGGAAAAGAAATTTTTACCATCAGTTGCTGAAAAGTTGCTGAGTAGTTGCTTTAGTATCTCTCCTGTACTATTCCCATGCCTGTGTTTGTTCCAGCTAAAGTACAATCATAGGGAAAAATGTTATGGTCAAGTTTAGTATTTACTGCTGATCATCAGGTCAAACTTTGCCACTGATTAAACGGAGCAATGTTGGTGAAGTGAGCAGAGCTGCTGTGGCTTGGAACTGACCTAGCTGTAATCAAAGTCGATTCCCAGCCTTTTAGAGTAAAATACATTGCAGTGCTACACTGATATTGGGCATGGCTTTTTTACAGAACTCACTGAGCTGTAAATTATACGTTCTGTCGTGGTGTCCCCCCAGACAATATGTGCACAGCCACTTTGTCTGAGCGCAGTTGTTAAAAGCCTCCAACCCCATTTGGCACGTTCCATTGTGCAAAGTTATCAGGAACTCCGAATGCCACCGCTCCTGCTGCCACTCCACGGGGCATATTTCATCCCTGCACTCACGCACAGCTAGACAGAGGCAAACTGTTGAGGACAATGACTATCACACAAATCAACACAGGTAGAGGTCAGCATTTTACTCTGCTGGTAGCTCAGAAACACCCGGTCTTTAATGCAATCAGAGCTGAAAACACGTTTCGAAAACATGCTTCTTCATACGCTAGGAACTGTGCGCTCCTGGCTGAATGGAGGTGGTGACCCACAAAGGTTGCTGAGAATAGCATTGTATCGAGCACAAAGATTGGGAAATTTGCTTCTCTGGCTGCTGACCCACAGGATCTCTGCTTGCTAGCAGAGAAGATGGAGAGCGCTGCTGTCTGGCCCAATAGAGGGCTCCCTGACTAATCGCCTCATTCCAAAAAGGGCAACCAAAGTTAATCGCCAATAGAGCAGGGCAGTCTGCTACGGGGGGGAAAATAAATAAATGCTGCTCTTTGCAAATGCTTCTTGCAGTCACAGCACAGAGCTCCTGAAATGCTGGCCGGGAGTAAGTCCTCTTACACAACCTCTGGCCTAGCAGGTGATCTATATGGTCTAGGCCGTTCCAAAGGGACAGGGCAGACACAGTTTGTAAAGATCTCTAATGAGGCCTTCTACAGATTTCTCAGGAACTGATTACTGTGCTCACTTATCACTCTCATTGGAAAATCCTCTTCCTAACCTGAATGTCCCCATCGGTACCCATTTTTGTTATTTCTTGCCATAGCTCTTATGAACCTGGAGAATGGATCACACCTTTAATGTTTCCAAGGACAGATATGTCTTTTCTCAAGTTTTTCTTCTCTAGACTAATTAACTCTAATTTATTCACTCTTGCTTTATAGCTTATGCTTGTTTTTCTCTGAAACCTCCTGTCACTCTGCATCACTCTTGATGCACAGCCCCAAAAGGGAAGGCAGAAATTCCTCTGAGGCCTCGTGAATGCTGAGAAAGGCAACAGGTTACTTCACATGTCTTGCAAGCTGACTTCTGTTCGCACGTCTCGGTGCGTGCCGCATATGCGTGCTTCGTGACAGCACGCCATCATTGTGCCACTACAAGCCCAGATGATCTTCCCCAGGGATGCTGCCCAGCCAGTTGTTCCTCATCTGCTGTGTGTGTCATGGACTATTTCTGCTGAAGTGAGTGCCTTCAACATTCCCATATTGAAATTACCTTTTCAGATGCAAGTACTCCAAGTCGTCAAGCTTGTTTTGAATTTAATTCTGCCTTCCATTTTACTTGCAAACAATTTCAGCTTTACATGAACTGCTAATTAAATAGCACAAATCTCATTATCCTGGCTTGTGAAAATATGGAATGATAGTATGTTCAAAAGAGAAGTCCATGAAAGACCTGATTTTGTACACCCTTTTGCTTAGGGAGTGAGCCACTTGTAATTATTCTCTGAACAAGACTACCCATCAGTTTTGTTCTGCCCTGTAGAAGCTTAATCAATGTCACACATCTCTCAAGAACAAGATTAGTGCTGAGGTAGTGCCAAAAGCCTTACCAAAGCCCAGCTATAATATCTACTTCTTATTCCGTGTCTACATGGCATTATCCCACCGGCAAAGAAAATTAGATTGATCTGACACTACTTTCAGGAGGTGTTTTTAAAAAGTTGTATTAACTGTTGCAGGAATT
Organism: Melanocharis versteri; assembly: GCA_013397845.1. Taxonomy (NCBI): domain Eukaryota; kingdom Metazoa; phylum Chordata; class Aves; order Passeriformes; family Melanocharitidae; genus Melanocharis; species Melanocharis versteri. Next base: position 3,568,804 of record VZTG01000769.1, on the reverse strand, counting down.
TCCTACGATTTGATGTTCAACTGACTAATCTACCATTCCCCAAATTCCCTTTCTTACTATGTTAAAGGGAGATGAATACAGAAGTCCCCTTCTGTCTTTCGGCATCTCCCCATTTTCTGCATCCTCCAGGGCAGCTTCTGCCGTTCCTGAGGTTGCTGCAGGTACCTCTGGATGAAGTCACCTTTGCTAGAGAACAGAGCAATTTGCGAAAACCCTTAAAGGGCTCTGTTGTAATTCAGGGTGGAATTGAATAAAAGCTTTAAAAATCAGTAGAAAAATGACGAAACATTAACACCAGTGTCAACAGTTTACCAATGTTACTGTACTGTCTTTGGGTACCTTAACATTAACTTAAGTAAAACTTTGCTTGCCCTGTGAAATGGGCGGCATTTTCCTCATTTAACAGATTGGAAAGTAAAGATGTGAGTATATGAAGGGTTCATTCACGCTTAATTTTCGAGAGAAAAATACACAGCATCTCTTTCTCAGGATGCCACACTGAAACAGTCAGGCTGCACTCAGCAAAGGGATTTCTATGTCTCATCCTGAACAAATCCCTTAAGCCATGCTACCCATCAGTAACAAACCCAGAAAGGAAAGCCAGACCCAGCATCCAGCTCCCAAACCACTACACAGAGCAAAACCTCACAGCCTTTGCAGGAGGAAAAACAGCTTCACGGGCTTTTGCATGCAGGAAAACTAACAAAAGCCCTTTTACCTCTCATAAGGAAAAACCAGAAAAATAGATCACATGCAAAGCCATGCAGAAGGCCCAGAGGAAGGGCCTGAGATGATTTCACAGAATGCAAAAACAGTGTCATTTTAGTAGCCTTGGGAGACAGGAAATACTGATGTAGAAAAAAGACTGTCAGATGTTGGGAAAGTTTTTCTCGTGACAAGGCCAAAGAAAGACCATTTATCTGGTTGGGATTGGGTACTGCTACAGATCAGCTATCTTAGATGGTTAGGAATTGCTTAGGTACACTACATCTGATCCTGTGGCTGGGAAGGTTATTATTGGGTGCTTTTCCCCTCTTTGCCATAACTGTAAAATGCAGTAGTATTAAAGCCCTTTCTCGGTGGGAACACTCCAGTTGTTTTGTTTGTACACCAAGTCAATTACAAAAAGACTTCCTCTGAATGAAGCAGCCACATTTTTCAGGAAAATGCAGAAGAAAAAATGATGTTTTCTACAGTTAGTGAAGGTGATTTAAACTGCTGTCTAAACCTCACCGGAGGCACGCCCTCCTCTCCTCCAGCCCTATTCCACATCAGCACGTGGGTGCCTACCCAAAATACATTTCCTAGGATCTGCTAAGGGCAGGGAAGCCCTTGAATTACCCAACTGCTTTTCCAGTATGACCAGAATATACTGGGGCAGATGGTGGTGCCTACCCAGGGAGTGCTGCAAGCAAGGGGAACAGAAGGAGGAAGCAACCAAGTTGTATCACATTTAACAGAGGTACCAGAGCTGCACTTTGCTCTCCTGTCATATTATTTCCACATATTTCTTCAAAAAGTGTGATACTTTCAGTGGAAAGGCTTAATGGGAAATATTTTCTTCGTTGTGTTATGGAGAGAGCATTCATTTTCTGACTGGCTTTGGCTACTAACATAGCAATATCAATCAAGCAGGTGGTAAACAGGAGTAATCAGAAATTCAATGTGCAGCCACCTCATTTCCCTCAGAAAAGTGAGGCAGATAACTTTGAACGATTAGGCACCTGACCACATATTTAAACCTGCATGAAAAAAACTCATTTCTTCAAGAAAATTTCCTATGCATTTAGCAATGGGAATTTCTCACATTAAAAATTAGGTAAGATTTAAGGAAGAAATTCTTCACTGTGATGGTGAGAAGGCACTGGAACAGGTTGCCCAGAGAAGCTGTGGATGCCCCATCTCTGCCACTATTCAAGGCCAGGTTGGATGGGGCTCTGAGCAAGCTAATCTAGCAGAAGCTTCCCTGCCCACGTAAGGGGGGATGGAACTACAGGATCTTTAAGGTGCCCTCCAACCAAACTATTCTATCATTCTCTCTGATTCTATGAAATCATGGCCTTGATCTATAAGACCAAGAAGACACAGAAGAAGTACTCATGTCTCTTTCTCACTACCTTCCCAGATGGCAAACTGAGCCAACTAAGTGTCTGGGGTCGAGTTGTTGGAAGGAAATCACAAGCTGATCTTGCCTCACTATCTGCTCCTAAGAGGGATGGTCACCAAATAATGTACAAGAGCCCCTGCTCCAAGCCATGGCAAGTGCAGCCATCAATTCCTCTGCTTTCCCTTTCTGCTCGAGAAAAGGAAGGGACACAGCATTTTCAAGAGATAGTTGAAAGAGCAGCTAATCTGTGAAAGCCTGGAGGCGGCCATCTGGGCTAGCAGCCACCAGCCCTCCCTGCCAGGCCTGGCTCATGCCCTTTTAGCACTATCCACACTTCACTTCATTTTTATCTTGTGCTTTACAGAGGTGGGCACAGTCTGTTTTGGCCCTGAGTTGAGCTCACAAGGATGTTTTTAGCTGAAGAGACACCTCAGAAAGAGAAACTGGTGTGGGAGGCAGTGGTTTTCGCGTCTCCTCCCTGAACAAAGAGATCCTAGCAATGGGGCTAGCTCTCCTCCCTTTAGGAGGGAAAAAAAGAGAAGAAGTTATCTTGCACAAGGCAACTTCAATGCAATGTGTGGAATTTAGAACTTTTCTGGGTCAACAGGATGGAATGGGCAGACAATGCTCACAACATGACATCTAAAAACCACAAGTATAAAAATCCCACTGATGAGCCTGATCACTGCCTTTCCTGTGCCATCAAAACTGTTACTGCCTTAAGATCTCACCACTAAACAACACCACTTCCCCCTAGCTCTGGCAGTTGCTCAGTCACCACTTGCGTGGCTCCCAGCCCAAACAAGGACAGCCCCTCACAGCCATTTCTGCTGCTCACCTTTTGTTCTCATGTTTTGCCTGGTGGCTGAACCCCCTCACCACCCTGACTCTGCCCTCCTTTTGATTCACCCTGCTTTGCCAAAACCATCAGGGGCCCTGCGGGTGGCTCAGAAGTGAGGCAAAAAACTGCTTTTTTCAAGTTTAGGATTATTATTTCTAACTGTATTCCCTGAGCCACAGTGGAAAGAATTATTTCTTTCCGAGGGATGGAGAGCTGAGACAGGGTTTATGTTTCCAGCACAAAGGTGCCTTGGGAAGCTAAAAGAATTATTGAATTTTTTAGGCTGAAAAAGGCCTGTGAGATCAACAAGTCCTGCTGATGACAAAATAAAGCATTTGATTGTAATGCATAAGACATATCCATTCGCACACATAACAAATATAAGCTACCACATCTCCCTAGGTATAGGGAGTGTCATGCCAAGGGCATTTCTGGTGCAGAGATATCCACAGTTTACACTGACTCCAGTGTTACCAGTCTTGCTCTGGGAATCACTTAGCCAGCTGACATCATAGGATACCTACCCCCTGCTATAGGTACTGTGGGGATCACCACGGTCACTGCAGTCACGTGAGAAGGGGTTTGTCAACTTGCCCCACTTCAGTATGGGGCATGCAGGCATGTGTGCTCACAAAAAGGAAAGGAAATGTGAGGAAACAGCCTTTGCAACCCAACTATCCAGAGACGACCATCCAGACCACAAAGACCTCTGGCCCAAGTATGGACCAACCATCCTTAAGAATAGTTTTCCAGGCACTGAAATCAATGAGGAGACCCTGGGCAAGTCTGAAGAGAGCTGTGCCTTCCTGCCAGTTTAGAAAAATGCATTGTAAACCCTAAGAAACACCAGGACCTCATAACATCCTATTTCCAGATCCCAGACCTACAGACATTAAAGCCAACTTTTCAGATGCCATTCCCCGCAGAGCAAAAACATGAACTTTGGGAAGCAGCCAGTCAAAAACAAAATCATAAAATAATTCCAGATCCCATGATGGCCTTGCAAAATCTTCAGTGGCTGTTTCAGCAAAGACTACAAGTATTTTGCAGTACAGCTGTTGAAATAGATAAAGGAGCGATTTATGGTGTGAATAGCAACTCTCAGCTCTCCAGTGGAGTAAGGAATGAACTAGTCCAGCAGGCAAACAAAACCTGGATACATACCAACACAGGTGTGTCCTTTGTACAGCCCAAAGGGGAGCGAAGGGGGTCGTGGGTCTTTTCCACGGGGTAGAGGGGAGGAAGAGGCAGCCTTCAGCAGAAGCAAGAGCCAGAGGATGCAGAATAAATTAGTGAATGTTTGCCTAGACCCCTTCATCCTAAGGAAGGAAAAAAAGGAAGAAATCAGACGGGAAGGGTGCATGTAGACCTGCATTCCCGTAACTCTCAGTGAGTATCCTGCATCCGTGCAGCTTGAGGTGGAAGGAGACTCGCATTCCTATGCAGCTGTAAATAATGCAGGGACAGATTCCCAGGTGGGGATACAGATGTCTGCCCTCTCATGGGGTGCATGGAGCATCCCACACTCGCACATCGCAGGTGCTCTCCCGACCCCTCAGCCCCTCTCAGGCCCTGCCAGCCCTCCAACCCAGCAGGTCCCACAGGCCTGGGCACGCCATGACCAGGCTGGGAGGATGCCCCCGTGGCCCCAGGCTGCTCTCCACACCCCCACGCGACCCCGCTGCCCCGTGTGCAGCTCTTCCCAACCTGCTGGCCTGGGAGGACCAAGAGGGTTGGATGAAAGCTCTGGCTCAGCGCTGCCGTGTCTCCTGCAGCAGCAGCGGATGACTAACGACCTTGAACCACAGTAGCTGCCGGAGCCACTCAGCATTAATAACACAAGACACTCCCCTGAACAACTAGTGTTGCAAAAAGGGAAAAAGAAAAAAAACAACTCTACAAACCCTTCCCCCTGCGTTGTCGCTCCTCTGCCCTCCTCCGCAGAAGAGAAAAAAAAAGTCTCTCTGGCTGTTTCTGAAAAATTTCTGACCAGGGCTTCCGTTCGGGAGGACTGAGTGTGAAAAATGAAAGAAGCTGCTCAAGACGGAGCCGCAGGGGCAGGAGGGACGGGGTTGACGTTCTGGGGTTTTGCCAGGGCTTTAGTTCTGCTGGGATCGAGCCATAGGGATGGGAGACAGCTGCCAGTGTGAGGGTAGCACTGGGACCTGAACCCCTGTTCCCATCAGCTTTAAGCACATTCGTGTGCAGCCCCCAGCTGCCTGCGAGCCTTGAGAAATCCTGAGCTGTTCCTGCTTTGGCAGTCACAACAACTAAAGGTTTCCCTGGCTCTGTTTTTTTTAATCCCTCAGACAAGGCATAAACCAGTCGTTCCTCAGCCTGAAGCAAAAGCAGAGAGTAAAACATGTTTAAATGACGTGACTTCAGAAGTGGAACAAGCCCAAACAGCTACGTCCCAGACACTGTGGATGCAAGGATGGCTTTAAGGAGGCGATTTAGGAGTGAGGCACTGGAGGGCCAGTGCTGTGTTCCACCTCTGCCTCTGCCTTTTTGTATAAACCTGGGCAAGTCTCTTCCCCTCACAGAGGGCAATGGATACTCATCTTTCCTTTCCATTCCTTGTCTGTCTCTTTCAGAAGTGGGCAGGACATTGACATGGGTTGCTAAAGGACAATGAGGAGCCTGTCTCATAAAATATTTCTACATGCTTCCCAGGAATAATTAAAAGAGACTTATAAATGGTGTTGTAAAAGGAAAATGAGAGGCTATATTAAAATCAGCGATTCCGAGGCAATTCCTGCAGACCAACGTGACCACACATGGATCGGATTCGCTTAAGTATTTAATGTGGTTATTTGCAAACCACTTGCTTCCTTGGGAGCCTCCCCTAAGACTTTTTAAAGACAGTCCCAGAAAGTTTGCCTCAACTTTGATAAGGAGGATTTGCCTTGTGCTAATGATAATATAATCCAGTGGCTCTGGGGAAAAAAAAATAAGACTATAAAATCTTCAATGTGAATACAAATCACCCTGTATCTCCATTCTTTAAGCCAAGCCATTTGCTTTCAAATATGTGCTTTTCTTTGAAAAATATAAAAAATAATTAACCCAAAGTGAAGGTAATAGATGTTGCCTGTGTTTTGCAGAACTGTTTCTGCTTATCATTCTCCATATAGCTAGCAATGCTGGTTGGTTTTTTTTTTTTTAATAGCAGATAAACAAAAATCATAGTGCAAAGTACCTTATCCATATGCCAATCCTACTGAAACCTGCAGGATGTTTTTCTTAACGCTGTAAAAACTTGCTATAAAAAGACACTGCTACAGCGACTGCAGCTCCATTAAACCCTTTTTAACACACATATCACTTGGTTCCCAATGACACTTTGAAGTCCTTTAAAACTCTGCATATTGGCTCATGAGCGCTTGCTGCAAAAGCAGAGTGCTAATAATAGGCAAGAAAAACCTTCCTAGCAGAGAGGTCTTCCGAATGGTTTCTGCTTTATATCTATTGCAAAACACAAAGCTAAACAACGGCGCTTATGAAGTACAGAGATAGATCCCAAGCTGCTCCCAGGCATGTAAACCTGCAAAGCATGTAGCTGAAGCCTGTAATCAGCTGTGGTAGTTTCTTTCATTTTAGCCTGTGGAAAGAGCGGTTAGATAACTCCGTGTGTAACACAGAGCTGCTTTGCACTGTACCTTATACATTAGTCAAGCTCTTAAACCAATTAAAGAAAAAGAAAACCCAAAGCTTTTAAAACACACAGTCTGGTCAGAGAAATGAGGGATTTGCACACTTAGATTTAGAGGCCAGCTGGGAAGGCGAAACCCCCTCCGCTGGCCCCTCTCCAACCGGTGTGAAACCTTTCTTCTTCCCACTCAAATCAGATAGCAAATCTGCCTTTTGCCAAGCAGATTTTATATTCCTTCCAAATCCCTGACACATTAAGACCTAAAGCTGTCTTGGTACAGGAGCAAAGGAGCACTTGATGTTGCCTTTTAATCTTAGTAAGTACATAAATGAAGTTAATGGGAGGTAAAAAACAAATTAGACCTGTCCCAAAGGAAGAGATTTGATCATCCATTTGGTTGTGCACAACACTCAAGTCAGGGAAGCAGACCTAGGTCAAGAGTGACTCAGGAGATACTGCCTGCCTAGAAATAAAGAGTACGAGAGCTGGAGCAGTGGGAGCTCTGCCCTCTGCAAATCACCAGGTGCAGAGATGATGTCTGGGGTGTCCCCTGACCAAAAAGGTCTGGCAGGGTCACCCTACAGCTTTTCAGCATCTTTGTCTCCTCAGCTCTATTGTTTTTTCAATGTGTTTGCAGCCTGGGCTTGCAGCAGGTCTAGCCAGGTGGCACAGGAGTGTAGTTCAGGCAGGTGCTCAGGGCTGGTGGGGCTGCTCAGGGTTGTTATAGCTCACGAGTGCCTCAGAGCCCTGACACTTGCCTTTGAGGACCATGAGAGCCAAGTGGGTGGAGGAATGAACTCTGCAGAAATGCTTCTGGACACCCCACTAAGTACCTGCCTGGAGCATCACTCACCTAAATAGCGCTGAGAATGCAGTCAACATTTTGTCTCTCTGAATCTCCACGTGTTGTTTTTGAAGAGGAGGAAAGGCCAGTGCAGAGCCAGAGGTGCCGTGAGATCACCACGTCTTGCAGACGGGAGGCCCTCAGTGTCCTGGAACGACCCAGCTGTGCAGTCATTCATCTGCTATTAGGCAGGCACAGGGTCGGTTGAATTTTTTTCAAGGTTGAATTTGGACTAGTGACAATAGTGATAATATATGCATAAATAAATACACATGTATATCCATGATATACACCGGCCCACCCGCTGCTGCTTCCTGCTAAGGAAACGGGAGGGCCCACAGCTCCCTCCATTCAGCACACAGATGAGGAGGGATGTACATTACTCTGCAGGGTTTTGGTTAAATTCTGCTCCGAAGGAAAGTCCTGCAGCTCTCTGTATTTGCTCTCAGGATGCCAAGACACGCTGAAGAGCTTGCTCAGCTCACCCAGCTTGATCCAGTCTATGTTTTTTGGGAGTTTTAGCACATATGGGGGTCAGCAGAGCTAAATCTGTGTTACCATATCCTCACGTACAGGCCAGTAGCAAGTGTGATGTGTGGGGGACACACCATGTAGGGCAGGGCTTTGTTTGGGGGCCCCCAGAGAGGCCACAGTGGCCAATGGCCTGTGGAGTGCCCCACTTGGTGACTCCCAGCCCAAACTCTCCAGCCACACTCTCAAGCCTCTCTCAGTTTAAGCAGAGCTGAGAGAAACTTGCACACGTGATGGCTGCCAAAAAACCTGAGGCAAAGCATGCAAAGACAAGCCTGAATTTCCATGATGGCAGAGCAGACAGTGTTAGGGCACATGCGCAGCTAGCAAAGAAATGCAATCCTCTAGGCCGATCCCAAGAGCAGGAGTGTGGTTTCTGGAGTTTGAAGAACCCACAACACTTCTCCATTTCTTATGCTTCCATATGAGTAACTCTTGTGGTTTAGGTGGTGGTGCCAAATCGGCTAAGGGACAGGTAAGGTTACAGCCTCTATCTTTGCTGCCCCTGACAGAGACTCAATGGAACTGAGTTAGGGTTTCTGAATTTCTGAGTAAGGTCTTAAACACGATTTAGGAGTCGCCCCTTCCCTGTGGGGAGCAATACATGATTGCCACTAGAACTGTGAAATGAGATGCGAGGATGAAGTTAGTTTCAATGCTGCTTTCTGTAATGGGTCCCTAAAGACCTGTTCATGTATACAGCAAATACATTGAAAAATGCCATCAAAAAAAAAAGAGAATGGAAAATGCTTCCATGAAGCCCCAAAACAGGACAAGAATTGATTTGTCATCTGTCAGGATTAGGGGCCACTTAGTTGAAAAAAGAAATATGAAATAGTTATCTTACAAAAGGAGATCAGCTGGCAGTGTATATTTATCTATCCTATCCTGTCCAAGTCACTGCACACATTACTGCATTTTTTTTCCTGTTTGGTTAGATTCTTTTACATATTGATTTTTAAGATATATGCATTTTTTTCTCTTTGTCACATTCATGCATGCATTTTTATGATGATTAAATGTTATCTTGGAAGGCTTTCTCTCCCTTTCTTTCCTCTCTGACGTGCTGTTCAGTTCTTAAGGGAATAGACATAAGCCTTGTATTTTTGTGTCTGGAGAGATAAAACCTGCAGGAAGAAGCCTTTAGATCAAAGATCCTCTCAGTCCCTTTTCTTCCTTTTATTTTCAAAACGCTGTCCTTTGTGCCCTTTGACTCTGAAGTTCCCAGTGGTTTATTGCGTTGGTTATTTTTCATTACTGCTCTCCAAATTTCTCTGACTGTCATAAGCATCTCTGCGGTTGGTGCATTATCACTGGCACGGATGAACATTTCCAGAGCCCCATGTGGATTTGCGACTGCACCACAGCCAACTGAGTCATTCCCTCTGCCCCAGTTTCCTTATCAGTTGCTGCTTGCAGTTCAAGTTATGCATCTATTTCAGAGTCTCTCCATCTCATTGTCATTCAAAGCTGCAGGGAAAGCATTTAAACCAGTATTTTCTTACACTCATATCCAAAAACTTGTTCCAGGTTATTGCCACGCTGTAGCTGAGATAATTATCCTTTATTCTGCCACCTTTAATTTCATTAACTGTCCCAGCTTGCAAGGGCTGTTGATATCTGTGCTCTTAGAAATGTAAATCACTGACATGCCTTACTTCAGTTTGGATACAACAAGACATGGGAAAAAGACTCTTAAGGCTTTCAAACAGGGAACCCGTGCAAAATACAGCTACATCACCTTGCACACTTGTTCACAGCAGGTTGTGCACTTCTGGGAAGGTCTGGCTGTTAGGTTTGACAAAAGGGGGTGACTTTGGATTTTCTACAAAAGATGGCTTTCTGCAAAGCAGGGGTCAGATAAACAGCATCCTCAAAGTGTATTTCTCACTACTGCCTGTAAGGAGCTCTACAGTGATTTACATGGTTTAGTGGTGGACTTGACAGTGCTGGGTTAATGGTTGAACTTGATGCTCTCAAGTATTTTTCCAAAGTAAGTGATTCTATGAATCTGTGATTATTGGTGATGCAGTACATTTCCTTAGTTGTTTGATATTAGTGCAGAAAAACAAACCTGGCTGTTGTGTTCTTACTGTGTGCAGATGACCCTAAAAATCCAGAAGTAATCTTAATAACCTAGATCTTGCAGTTTGAGTTCTGTGGGCACAGCTGTGGGCCTTTTCCAACCTAAAGAAGACGTAATTCTTGCTATTATCTAGACAAAAGTACCCCAAACCCTCAGCTCCAGCAATTAAGGAGCAAGAGAGTGTGGCAATATTACTGAAAGACTTGTTAGAGGCCTTAGATAAGAGAGTCACTCAGAGCCAGCTGTAAATACAAGTCAGGAAGCCTGGGACAGACTCTCTGCTGCCCTGCAGTTTGGGAACTCATTTAAATCCCAGAGAAGTGAGATCCAAGCATTACCAACTCAGTGTGATTATTGCCTTGCCATAAATAGCTAGTAGCCTGCTAGGCAAGCCAAAATCCCGTCTACTGCATCGATCCCTGCAGCGCTATTGCTATTGCATTGGGTTTTGTCAGAAATGCAGCCCTGTCAGGCTCCCAGTTTAGTGCTGAAGAAGCTGTGATGGAGGGTGGTGGGGCTAAAGCTTGCCCCAGATGCTGTTGGGTTGTAAGGGCTTACAAGGGGAACATCACAACATCAAAGAAGAAGAAAAAGAAATGTTTGATTATATTTGTTCCATTTGATCTTTCCTGCAGTAACGCAAATAAAAGAATTGCAGCTCAACAGCCTCTTGATCTCAACACAGAACAGGTGCCAATAAAAGATAATTATTCCCAGTGTTTGGGCTAGGAAACAGTGATGAATGTCACATACCAAAGTTCATGAGATTATTTAAACATATTGATTGAGGCTTGTACTGGGACTTCTGTGCTCAGACACAGGATCCCTACAATATATGTACTGTGGTGGCACTTTGCCATTCAATAACAGGGTTGTGGGTTTTTTTGTCCTTTTAAAGAGGTGTTTCACTGATTTACTTTGATAATAAAAGACCTGCAGCTGAGCTGGACAATTTCCATCAGCAAAATAGCCCCGCAAAAATAGTATCCATCATCCATAGGTGAATATGAAAAGGCAGTGCAGGCTGATTTTTCAAATATTGATTAGGCAAGTCACTGGCCAGCCAGCCAGGTACAGAGTCTTCATACTCTTCAGAGAAGTCAGGCTGTATGAAAGAACTCAAAGCACTTGGAGGAATATACATCCACTAATTCAAGAAGATGAGGGTGATGTCAGTCAGTAAAGGTTGCACTGATGATCTAGTCTTATACAGACAAGCCAAACTCAGGCATGTGGTCATCCCTTAACATTTCACCTTTCAGATTGTAGAATCACAGAATCATTTAGATTGGAAAAGACCTTTAAGATAATGAAGACCAATTGTTACCCCAGTGCTGCCAAATCCACCACTAAACCATGTCCCTAAGTGCCACATCTACACATCTTTCAAACACCTCCAGGGATGGTGACTCAGCTGCTTCCCTGGGCAGCCCGTTCCAATGCTTGACAATCTTTTCCATGATGAATTTTTTCCTAATATTCAGTTTAAACTTCTTCTGTCACAATTTGCTGAGCTCTATCACTGAAAATTCACGGAGGGCTTATTTGCACTTGTCTGTCTTTTCACTTGTGTCATATTTTATGCTGATGTCCGACATCGATGGTTTAGACTTGCATATATACAAGAAGATGACAAGGGCAGCTGTTTTTATCTACCACTGTTCATAGCCACCTCACCATAAAGCAGGCACATGCCTCTCCAAAACGGCTCTCTATTCAGAACACCTTTCATCCTTTCTGCTTCCTTACCCTGTCAGGGCATCCCACAGATTTACCGCTTTCCAGTTTCAGACTCAGAGCTGTATTTTCATTTCTTTTCTCTCCCATTCCAGAAATTAGGGTATTAGAGAAAATACTCTGTTAAACACAGTAGTGTTTGTTCAAGCCCCTTCTTGAGGGGTGTGGTAAGGTGAGCAGCTGGGACTTGATGCAAATCTGACGCATTAATTCATCCCAGAAGAGACTTGAACCTGGAGAAGGCAGGCATGACTCCTGCCTTCACAATGAGGAATGGCCCCATGAGAATCAAACCCAGCAGCACAAGGACCATCAAACTGTAAGTGAGGGGGAAAGCAGACACTACATCACTCTTCTTCCCCCACTCAAGCTGTGCCTTAAACACAGAATACTTCTGCCTGGTCAGCTGCCTGGTCTCTGGCCCCTCCACACACGTTGGAGTCATTAAATCATCCATCAAGACACCATCCTTCATGCACAGTGGGACGGCTGCCTGCCTCCCTCACTCATTATTGGCCGTCCACAGTCCTTTTCAGCCAATTCAATGAAATATAAATAGCATTTCAGATAAATGTTCACTCTCTTATAATACCTTTCTGACGTCTTTCTGCTCTTGCTCTGGATGCATAAAAAAGAGCTGTAATATATTTCAATGAGTTATTGAATCCTTTTCGAACCCTGATATATGCTCAGTACAAGGTTATTTAAATATGAGGGGTATAGGCACAGGCTTTAGCAAAATCTACCCAACTAAAGTGTTCAGAAAAAATGAGCAGGCAATCTTCTGCCTTGCAAATCTATCTGTCTTCCATGATGAAGGACTCCAAGCCTGCTGATGCTGGACCAACCTCCTTTTTCTGCACCAGAATGTCCACAGCCATGAAAAAGTATGGTTCAGGCTTTTCTGTCCCTTTTTCCTTTTTAATTTTTTTTTTTTAAATTTGTATTTAAATTAAGGCACCGGACACCACACCAGGGATTCTCTTTTCTTTGCCTAAATAATGTAGAGTGAATGCAGTACAACCAAATGATAAAAAGAAAGAGGAGGAATGTTACCCAGGGTTTTACTGAAGTGTGATGCAGAAGTAGTATCTCCCCCATCTTCCTGGCTTAGAAAACAAATTAACACTGGAGTATTTGTGCATTTTTTCTCCCTGTTACTTTTTTGCCACCATTCATCATTTAGCTTCAGTGTTCGCGCATATTTAAAGCTACTAACATAAATTAGCAACAAAGCTTGAGGGTGTTAAATAACCTCCAATAAAACTCCTTCCCCTCACTGGAGTATTTTCTCAAAATGAAAATATCTGAGTAAACATCTTGTTCTAACACTATGCCCAGAAGATAACAAAGTGGTGACTGAGTGACTTTCACCCTCTGAACTACACCTTCTGAAGGAAAAGGGCGCCTTTTCATCACTTCTGGAGGGATGAGTAAGTGGAAATGCATTTTGGGGACCAAACAACAAATGCAGCTCTCTCAGTCTCACAAAAAGGTGGCAGACAGGCACCCCAGCAGCAAGTCTGTAATTCTTCACTAGATTCCCATCACATAAAGCAAAGGAAGAGAACAGGTATGTTCTGGAGATCTCTGGGCTCTGAATTTAACACAAGCAAGCAGTCACTTTTAGCAATGATCAGATGCCAAGAAATCATTTTCAGGCAGTGGAAATGATAATAATTGTATATCTGGGTATGCCCAAATCTATTCCATGCATATTGGAAACAGCTCTTTTTGCAGTCTCTGTGTGTGCTTCATTCTGTGCAGCAGAGATGCTGCAGATCCCCAGCAGGGAGCCTGAATAATCTCGCCTCTGAGCGATACAGCGATAGTGGTGTTGGGAAATGTCCAGATAAAAGATAAGGTGCAGAACAGGGAATTGCATTTTGTATTAGGAGATGGAATGGTAGTAGACCAAAGTTTCTTTTGGGCTGGGGCAGAAGTGAGTCACAGACTATAAACAGATGTCCCACCAGTGTGTCCGTGGTTAACACCAAGTGGGGTAAGCTTCAGACTTCGAGCCAGGCAAATAAAGTTATTTATGCAACTATCCAGTGATCTGGATATCTAGCTCTCACCAATGTTTTTCTTCTACTCAAGCCTTTCCCCTTTTCACCCTCTGCAGCCAAATTCCTTGAATGCCCTCCAGAAGGGAAGTCCCCTGCCCCAAAGCTCTGATGTGGAAACCATGGAAATTGGTTAAGAAACTTTAATGATGCCACATCGCAAGTTTCTGCACATTTAGCAATGAGGAAGTAAGAAGAGGTAGAAAAGATACAGAGAGTCATGTTCCTGCCCAAAAGTAACCATCTGGGTTTTGTTGTCTCCGTTTTTGGTTCTCCATTTCCCCGATGACACATGAGTTTTGGCAAATGCTTAGCACTGACCTGAAAATCAAATCCCAGTGAAGCCTTTCAAGATGAGCAGCCAAGACCCAAAAACATCACTGTGGAAAAATTTGTACAAAGAGTTTAGAAACTATTAGATGCCAAATAGGTAAAGGAAAGTTGCCCATTTTTTTTCTTTTCAGGATATACAAAGCAACTATACCTTTTCCCTGAAGCTGGTATTCTTTCCAGTCTTTCAAATCTAAAGAACACTTGCCCTAGATGTATTTGGTACATCACACTATTTTAGGCAATAATTCTTGATGCAAAATTCATAATTCATATGTCTAGATCATTCCTTTGCTTTAATCCTACATCCAGTTTCTTTTGATGATTAGCAAAAATAACTACAGTCACTGCAGATGAAGGTAAGCTGTAACTTATAACTAAAACTCTCTGCCTGTATTTATCAGGTGTCTGCTTGTGTTTTCAGAAAAGAGACTCAATCCTGCTCCCACCAAGAGCGCCAACTGTTCCATGGGCTCCCAAATCCCAACTTTTCCAGGATATAACACCTGGGATGGCATCCTTGGTGCTCCCCAGCATCCCTGAGGAGGATCCACCTCACTGAAGGGCTCCCTTACCACTGTGGGCCTGTTTTCCTCAGAGGATGCCAAACAGTTCTACCCAGGATGCAAGAGGAAGGATGCTTTGTATCACAACAGGTCCCCCACGCCTAGCTGTAGCTCTCAGGAGAACATCAGGAGACAAAGTCAGAGGTGCATTCCCTTGCCCTAGAGATGTGGGCTGTGTGGGTGTGTCCAACACACTACTGTTGAGCTGTCATTCAGGCTGTCTCAAGGTGGTTTTCACTCCCCCCAGAGCAGAGGGTGACCTAACAGGCCATAGGAAAGCAGTCTGATGGTGTGAGAAAAGCTTATCCGATGGTGTGAGATTACAGTACCCAGGTAAAAATGAATCAGTCCCTTCCTCTCACCAAGATAAAGAAGAACACAGGCGAATATGGGCTGTCTGAGGTGCTATTTTGGATTTGCTTATAGGAAGAATAACCAGCATGATTTCCAGCTGTATGCCCCCAAAAAGATCTGGCAAATTTTAAAATACTGAATCACTGGGATACCATGAACCAAGACTTAATTTACTAAAATCTGACCTGCTAGTTGACACCGCCTGTAAAATTAGTATGCCATGGAATCTTTCCATTCTCACCTTAGCTCTGTACTTTGCTCTTCTTGGCATAGTGTGGTCACTCAGATGACAACATTGGATCTTCAGGGCATGAGCGGTGGGTCCTCAGCCTTTTCAGTGGTGCTTTCTGCCTTTCCACTCCAGCCATCTGGGAGCACACACATGTAGAGCTTCCCCTCGCTCTCTCCTAAGGCATTTCTGAGAGAGAATAACCTCTCCAGCAGAAGTCATGCACTATATTTACCCGAATGCTTCATTTTCCCGGTACACAGGTAGCTAAGGCTTTCATCGTTCCTTAAAGCTGCTCACTTCTTGGAGCACTTGGGACACACCACAGAGCAATACTGCCATAACATAAATATTTGTTTTCAGCATTTTTAGAGATGGGCAGTGAGACAGGCAGAATTACTGTCTGTTTTTTTTAACAAAGGAAAATCCACATGTATGCATGTGTGCACACGCACCATATACATCTTGGCAGAAAAGACTCATACCTGGAAAGACATTTCTTCTATCACATTTACAGAGAAAGGAAAAAAATAAGGAAGCACATTCTTTTTCCCTTTAACAGAAGAAAAATATCTCAGCAGGACAAGGGCTTATTGTAACCGTTCATTTTAAAATACTGCCCGATTGTTTGAGTACTTTTATTTCTTTGGTGATTCAGCTGCGAGTGGGAAAGGTGCTGTGACCCGTTGAATGGCCGATCCATCACACCTACCGACCTCTCTGTCCAGGAGGGCTGGGACCACCAAACCTTGGCTGCTGGCTCCATTTGTGTGTCCACCCCTTGGCCTCTCAGCTTCCCAGGTGTAACCCAGTGCTGTGGTACTGCCTGAAAGAGAGGAATGAGACCACAATGTCAGCATGCCCTTGAAGTGGGCATGCATGCACTTGCTAGGACTGTTCCCAGGACAAACTGTTTCCTGCATTAGAAGCAGGCTGGCCACTGCAGCGGAGCTGAGGAGAGAGCACACCAAGCTGAAAAAGCTGGTGGGGACCAGCTGAAGCCTTTGGCAAAAGACCACATCTCTGTGAGAAGGATGATTCATCCCCTGCCTCCTTGAGCAGCAAAATCCCCTGCTCCTCCTGACATCATTTTCCCCCCTCTTCTTCCAGATCATGCTGTCACCCGTGGATGAAACCAAGCATACACACATCCCTAGAAGGTGAATTTTGGCTGAGTTGTGAGTCTGTATCACCAATGAGCAACAAATGCCATGTCTTAGCTACATGGGGGAAGAGCCAGCAGAGGTTTTCCAAATACTCTCGCTGCTTATGTTGCAGCCTAAAATCCAGTAACTTCCTTGTGCTGGGGATTTGGAAAGCAGTACACCTCACCAAAGTCAGCTCTTGCCCTGCAGGATCAGACCCTAGACTGGGTATAAATCAGTCACAGGTGCTTGAATTAAGAGAATTAATTAATAAGACATTCCCATCCCCTGGAGGTTCAGACGACAATGAGGAAGGCATGGCACAGGCCAACACAAACCACAATATATTAATCCTGCATTTGTCCCAAGTGTGGCAGACTGCTGGGAGCTATTCTTTGTGCTCATACCAGGGGGGATTGATGGGACCTTATTCTCTGTTTGCAGGGAATGGTTCATGCAAGAAATTAAATTTCCCAATGTCATTACTAAATCCCAGGATCCTCTTCATGAGTTATTCAGCACCAGTTGCTCCAGTCTTGCACACCAGTTTTATCATCCTCACATCCACCTCTGTCTTTCAGAGATGAATATTAATTATCTTCATTGCAACTGTAGAATCCAATCCTCTCTTACCTTACAATGCTGTTCCTTTCTTGAAGATAAGCATACCTATCTCCCAAAAAGAGATAGCGTGTGCTGGAAAAAGACACAGACTGTCTGGGAGACAGGGATGGCTGCCCACAGGAGCCTTTGGCAGGCTTCAGAAGCTGGAAAACTGTAAAGAAGGCCAATGGAAATGGGCCTTTGCTAGCATGTGCAAGATGCTGCAAAATACCTTTTTAATGCACTTATCTGTCAGCAAAAGAATTACGAATCCATTAATAAATGGGGAACACCTAAAAGTTCTCATCTCACCATACCACAAGTTTTTTCTTCTTCAATACGTAGCATAAAATTGTGCTCCTACCGCATTTTGGGTGCCCTGATATGCTGCTAGCAAGACAAGGCAGTCTCAGTAGTACTAAGGTACTAATTGCCATCCGGAACTTGGCCAACCAGGCAGTTACAGACATGCCTTCCTTCTCTTCACAGTGTGGAAAATGCAGCTTCAGCCCCACCCAGCAATGATGGGGTGCAGAGGAGCCACTTTTTATCTCCTGGACCCGGCATGGGGTGTGAGGGGCTCACACACCATAGGGATGCTGGCAACACCAGGACCCGCTTGCTCCTCCCAGGATGAGTTTCCTAGACAGCTGTCCCACTCAGCAGCACCACTGGGGAGCCACCAGGTGCCTGGAGATCGCTCCTGCAAGGCAAAGCCACTTTTTTCAGCCCTCAAGGAGGAATTTGTGTGCCGGGCAGAGGGCGCAAAGCCATGGAAACTGCCTCCTCTGGAGCACCCCTCCAGCAAGGCATCATGCCCAAATACCTGCCAGTGCCTCTGACTGGGGGGATCAGTTCTGAAGGGCCCTGCAGAGCTGCTGCAGCAGCACTCTGCTCAGTCCCTGCAAAACTCAGCATCAAGGGTCTCTCAAGCCTCATCAAAACGTGAGAAGAAAGCAGTGCTGCCCCTACACCTCCTGCCTGCCTGACAGGCTTGCCTGTCATTGTGGAAACCTCTAGGAAGCTACACAGTGGAAAGCACTAGAAAACTGCAGGGGACAATTCCCTGCTGCCAAGGGCTTGCCTGGCAGTGTGATGCCCAGCCTGGGGGAGACAGGACAGCCTGCAGGGTGTTTGTGCCCAGGTCCAGGCTGACCACAGTGCTGCTGCTGGCTGTGTTTAATTTCTTTGCTCTGCATGAACAAATTTATTAAATCCACCACACCATTTTTTTTTTTCTCTCTTCCAGACAGGGTGATTTGAAGGAATACATGCCAGTCACTTGACTAATAAGCTTAATTTAAGAACGTGTCTTCAGAGCCCATTGCTGAGTAGCCTCCTCAGTTCTGGAAATTTAAAAGTGACTTGGGTTTGATTAAAATCGAACCAAGCCAATGAAGGCAATTGCTACTTGCTTTCGTGTTTTTCTCCCCGACAAAGACAGCTTTGATTCATGGCTGCAGCTAGTCCCGTGTATGCCACAATAGTCAGGGGCTTGGACTGCTGTTTTCATATCAGAAATGTATTTAGGTGAAAATACTGCCATTCATTCTGTGTGAGTTGATGGAGCTGTTACGTGTACCTTTCTGCTGCGAGTCATTTACATGGCCAGGCGGGACAGTTTTTCTCAGGCCATGTTTGGTGGTGAAGGTTCTGGAGCAACACGAAGGCCAGAATTTCTGAAAAAAGGAGGGTATCAAGACTGCTGCAGTTTGGATTCTTTTCTGGGGAAAAATAAGAAAAGCTTCTAATAAAAAGTGAAAAGCTGAAAAAAAAACCCTAAAAAAAAATAAACTAACGTTTTGTTGCAATTCCAACTTTTTATGGCACTTTAAATCTTAGAACTTAAAAAGGGCTCTGAAACACTAATTATTTTCCGAGGAACCATGACCTAGTTGGGACAGTCCAAAAGTCAGCTGAGCAGGAAATTTCAGTCACTTGAACTTCTCAGTTTTCCTTACTGAATCAGTGATTCAGCTAAATTCACACAGTTTTTGTGTGCGTTAAATCTTCCTTCAGTGGCATTTTCCAACAGAACCACTGCCACTTTCCTGGCCAGCTCAATATTACACCAGCGCTCCCCTTGCCCTTCTGCTGGGTGGAGCACCCACACTGGCACTGTGCAGCTTCTTCCAGTGGATTCAAGGTGATGAAAACACAGGGATGCAGCTCACCCATGAAAACAAGGCACTTCCACAAGGCATAATAGCCATGGTTCAAAATAATAATAAAAATCTAAAATAAGGCTGCTATCCTCACTTCATCTTTTGCCTGAGCATGGATGCAGGTGTACAATATTTTTGGTGGGGAGTTTGACCTTGTCAGAAGCTGGAGAAGCCACCTTCATACCAGCCCATTTTAAGGCCTCAACCTCAGTTTTCAATGGACCTCAGAGCGTGCTGGAATGAAGAGAATCAAGAGTGTGAGATGAAGGTTTATGTGAAAACCAGCTTGGCTAGAATGTACTTCGACTATTTGGGATAAACGAAAAGGTGGACATGTGTAAGGTATCCCTGCATTCCCCCTGGACTGGGGACAGAAGGGGGGAGCCCAGGGCTTTGAGACGTGTCAGAGACTGACAGAGGGTATCGTGAGTGAAGGAACATATGCAGAGGGACCTGTGCGGGTGAAAAACAGCCGAAATAATTCTACTGGTGCTCTTTAAATGTCATACTCCTGGCAAAGAAACCTTTCACATGTTTCTCTGCTTGCATCTCCAAGCCTTTTCAAATGCACCAGGCTTCTGCTGCTTGGTGTGGGGGGAAGCGGGAAGCTCTGCCCTGGGAAAACCCTGTGGATGAGCCATTTTCCTCTGGGAAAGATGCGAGCAGTCAGCAGCTTTGCACAATGTACTCTGCCCGCACCCTCACTGTCCTCATTTTAAGCATATACAGAAAACTTTCTTTAAAGCCTGGCAGATTCCTACATGGCTGCTCCTGACTTCTTCAAAAACCACCCTGACAATACAAACCCCCTGTTAATTGGCAGGGAATGAAGTCCCACAGGCTCAGCCTCCCACATGCGCACGGCCTGCTGGTAGGACAGCAAAGATCTCCAGGGTGCCTTCGCCCCTTGGGGAAGGTAGGTGGGAAGGGGATATTAAATCTGAGGCATTTCAAGAGAAACCAAAAGATACAGACTTACCTCATAAAAAAACGCTGCCTCTTGTTAAAAAAAAGACAGCCAGCCTCCCTCTCCCTCACGATAACCAAGAGGAATCCCAAAACATAATCAGTTTAGACTGAACACCATGTTGCTGACAAGATTAAAATTAGACTCATGAGGTTTCATCAAGGGAAAATGTAACTCTGGCACTCAATCAGGCTTCAGAATCCTCTAATGACAACTGAAATAAAGTCATTCAAGACAGATCTTTAAATGTCACAGGAAAGAAGGCCTGCCCTTGGCTTCGTCCCTTGGCAAAATTTTATTAAGTATCTCTTTTCCCTCCCCTCCTCTACATGCGCTGCTGTCTTGTGGCCATACCCTGGGCTGAAACAAGTGGCCAGCATCCTACTTGGAACACACAGCACTGGGTTCCCCAGCTTTGTGGCTGTCCCATAGGTCACATCTTACAGGAAACGGTCTATAAACAAGAGGCAAGTAGGATGAGAGAGGGTTTGCATGAACCTCCCAACATGAAGAAGCTTGTTTGGCTCTTCCAAGAGAGTACAAAAACACAACAGCTGCTGTTCTCCACATAGCACCTCCACTGAGGTGGCTACAGTGAAACTGAGAAACTCTCTGTTGTAAAAACATGTCAGTTCAGAAAACTCTTCTACTTCCAACACCTATTTCTCCACTTGGAGAGGGATGGCTTATGAGATATTTCCTTTGCCCTGTGTGTGTTCCTGCAAGCTAAGCATCACCAGACAGCTCTGGTCTTCAGAGATGTTCAAGGTCTCCCAGCAAGAAGTGAAAATAAAGTGTAAATATATGTCACTAAATGAGTTTGAAACAGTCTCCAGTACTTTTTAACCTTGCCCTCAGGAGGCTGCTGCAGGACAGCACTCCCTGACTCAGCACTTTGAAATCACCTTACTAATAAAATTCATGGCTCTCCCAACATCCATTTTATGCCCAGTCTTGCCTTAAAAAACTTGTGCTTTTAATGCCACTCTCCTCTCAAATTTCAGCCTGATTTCATCCAGAAAGGGTTCCTGTTTCAATTCTTTAACTGCTGTGTTAAGTCCCGAAGATGCATGAAGCAGCTGGAGTGATGTTGGAAAATCAGACGGCATCCTGTTCAGTCTCTTGAAGTGAACAGTGGTACACAATCCAATTACATGTGAGACAGAAGAGTCATTATTTCCACAGCCTCTGAGCATGTAGCAAAATCTCAGTTACAGGTAAAATTGCCTCCCTGCTCACACAGGCCCTGATGTAGCTCACTCCATGAGCACTCACCTAAATTTAGGTGCCTGTTTATCAAACTGAAATCAAGTGTCTTTTGCTGTATGGGTAGGTACTTTGTTAATCAGGGAACTTGTTTAAGCCACGTGGATGTTTAATATTCAAATATAATTATCATCTAGGGAGAGAGGGAGCACTGAGCAAGTCTCATCCTGATTTATCCAGCTCTGGGGAAAGCAATGACAGCTCAGCCAGCAGTGTGGCAAAAACTCTGTCCTATGAATGTCTTCCAGAGTTTGCAGAGATTTTACCTTTACCTCCCTGAGAGTGCTCTAAGGGGAAGGGCTGTCATACACTTAGTATTCCAGACAGCTAAGATATCCCCAGGTCAGTAAGGGCTAGATTTATTAATTTTTTTAACTCTCAAGAAGAATGGAGCAAGATGGGAGTAAAATCTCACACTAATCTTATTATGCTCCTTAGATGAACGACTTTCACATGACAGTGAAGCTAATGCCATTTACTTGTCAGTGAGGCAGCAACAAAAGACAGAACGGGGGGATATGGCAGTATAAGAGTGTCCCCCTGCTCCCAACATCTTCCTTGCTGGTTACTGCTCAGGATTAGCAGCTTGAATTACTATAGAGCTGAATGCGTCAGAGGCACCTCTGATCACTGAGTCCAATGTAATGACAAACAACCAAAGAGCAGATACATTCAGAGGCATTTCATGCCCATGCTCCTCTCTCCATTTTCTCCTGACAGGAGCGTGTTTCTTTTCTTCTTTCATCCCTCCCTCTTTTAAGAGCTGGCCAGAAGCTCTGGGATTGCAGCTGGTGGCCTGCAGGGTTGCTGAGGGGATGCAGGGCTCCCTTGAAGCTCAGCTGTCTGCCAGAGAAGACAGGGATTTGTTCTGGGCAGTGGGCCCCACCAGGTTTCCATGCAAGCCTTCACAATCTCATAGACGTGACCTGCCTGCATTAACAGGGACAACTGATGGGAGAGAAACACTGATGACAAGCACCCTAGGCAAGAAAAATGCAATTCCGGGTAGGGCATGAAGACACAAGAGGATTTCACAAATAAAGTAATCAGGATCTTGCACGGTCATTTTGCAACCCAAGAGAGTCAGCACCTACCTGCCTCTTGGCATGAGGATGTTATTTCTTCATGAAAGGTTTAACAAAAGAGTTCTCCACACTGAAAAAAGAATTGCTTCTGAAAAACGGTAATAAAAGCCCCTCTGACACATAGCTTGCTTTGTACAGGATTACTTAGAATTGCTGCTCTTCTCCTTGTCCTTACAAGTAGAGCAAGCAGTTGACTTAAGAAGATATGTATTTTTCTTGATTCAAGTTTTCTGGTAAAAGAATATATTAACTTTCAAAAGCAAAGTCATTTCCAAAACAGGAGCTAAAATTAGACTGATTTCTTTTTTTTTTTTTGTTCTCTCTCCCCTTTATGGCTTTTACAAGCAATTACCCACTTAATGTTTTGAAATTATACAAGAAACTTCAGTAGCAATTCTTTTTCCTGCTGCATCTCCTTGAATGTGAAGATTTAAAAGCTTTTCCGGAACACAACAGCGTGAGCAAATGAATTTGCCATTTTCATTCTTGGTTTCTTTTTTTTTAAAGAATGGGAAGCAGCGGGATATTTCTTCATCATTTAACTTTTTTTTTTTTTGTTTTAAATTTCATAATGACGAAGTGAGCCTGTATGACAGCTCTAGAAACCAGAGGCAGGATTCTTCTTTGCACCACAGCCTTTCATGTTGCTGTGGGAGTGCTGCTAAAATAGCTGGAAGGGCTATTACGCCAACGCATCTCTTGAGCCTCTTCTTTCTTATGGCAGGGTGGCAGATACAAATTTAGCATTCCTGCTCATGTGACCATCCCACACTGTGCATAACCCATACAAAGAGCCAGGCCATGTGGGGAGCTGGGGATCCTGCAAAGTAGGGCTGCAGGAGGTGGTGAGATAGAGCCACACAACAGTGCTGTGGTATCCATCTGGCCCTGGACCTGGATCCCCCTGGTCAGGCTGCACCCACCCTGAGGGGTCCCAGGGCAGGACAGAGGGTGATGGGCTGTGCCACCAGCTGTGCAAGGAGAGGGCTCCCAGCTATTCAGGCTCAGAAGCCCCATGCTGCCTGAGTGGTGTTGATGTGCCTCAGTGTCATGTGGATGGGCATGAGCTGTTGTTAAAAACAGAGGGCTGGGTTGCCAGCTCTCCTCCCACCACCTCCCCACAGCTCTTGGGGTGGAATTAGGGGCACTCACCTTAGTGGAGGTGGCAAGTCTAACCTTTATCTCCTGCTCAAGTTGTCCCCTGGAGGATGGGTTTTGTTTGCACCTCTGATTGCCACACAGATGCCAGCCTGCCTGGAGTGCCACTGAGCTGGCAGTGTGGCTCTTACAGCTTAGGAGTGAAAGGTGTTTCTTTTGCCAGCAAAGCAACACCAATCTGAAGCACCAACTCTGAAAGCTGTAAATAAAAAGCAAATCCAGATGGATCAGGGGAATTAAAACAACTCATATGCTCTCAGTTCTGCTCCAAGTTTTATCTGCATGAAGGTAAGAGGCAGCATCAGCATCTTGTAAAGAAACATGTTCCTACCTCCATCCCTCACCCCTGGGACCACTTAAAAATTCCCTGTGGCAGGCAGTGCCTTTGCTTCCACTATTTCCTGACCATGACTACCTTTGCTATAGTCTGACAAAGCTCTGGAGAATAAACCATTTCAAACACACAACTCATGGTGTACATCTCTGTTCTCATTAAGACCAAACCTTTTCTCAGGCCACACTTCACCATAACTTCTCCCTCCAGAGTTTAAGTCAGTCTTTCTTATTAACTTACTTCATCATCCATTACCACCAAAACCAACTTGTATCTTCTGTTACATTAAGGCATTCATAAAATACTGCAAGCACAGCTTCAGGGAGGCACCTTCCTTGGGACTTTCGTGCTTGAATTCATATAGTGTTCTCATTATCTTCCTTTTTGTTGCACCTGCAGGACATCACTTCTCTCCGCAACTGGTGTTAGGCCAGTCAGGATGTTTTCCCGAGAGCCATCTGGATGGAGCAAAGGTCACCTCAGTTGAGAACTTCTATGACTGTCAGAACTGGAACCACCTTCTGGGTTTCTCACTAGCACGAGTTCTGAAAAAACCACTTCACAGTCTTTTTCAGCTGGGTCTGAGCGGGAAAGAAACTTACACTGATAAACACCTGTCTTCAGCATGTGCAGTGGGAGGGAAAGAGCTGGCAGGTTCCTCTAGACTCAGACTTTTGCAGTTGAATTTAGTGATATACCTAGAAAAACATGAGGATGAAGGGAATCCATCCTGCAGAGCTCAACCCTTCCTAATACCAATCTGCTGCAGCCATAAACAGTCTCAAAGGAGAAAATGGAAATACAGGAAAACAGTTGCCCCAGCAAACACAGGAAAGGCAGCAGTCTTGAATTGACCATGAGCACATCAGTATGCTGGGATTTTGGATTTCACAAGGGCCCTTCTCACAGGAAGGCTCATGTAACCATGGCAATGGAGATCCCTGGATGCATTTCATCCTTGTTACCACTAACAAACAAGTAAGTTAAATCAGATGCAGATAAGAAAGGTTTTCCCACTCCTCTTTGTACTGAACAGTTCTGAATTGCTAGGAACCATAAGGAATAAAAGACAACTTCAGAAGAAAAACAAAGTTCCAAGAATCATCACAACTCAGATTTTTATTCAACAGTGAAGTTGAAGGGAATGGTGGTTTTTTCCCCTCAGGGCAAATGTTCCAAATGGAAATTAAGTAAAAATATTGTTCCCCAAAAGTACTCACAATGAAATTAGTTTTCATTAAATATATTTGTTTGGCAAAATAAAATAAAAAAATTAGAACCCGTACAAAAAAAATCCCTTGCAAATTTCTAACACTGTAGCAATGACAACAATGTAAACCTGGGTGTTTGGCAGTTGTAATTAATTTGTGAAGATTACTGTTGAACTTTGGACCAAGGAAATAAAAATCACTTCAAATAGCAACAAGCCAATTTCAGAGGCAACTGAGGCTTAGGGAACGCTACAGGAATGGGACACACTAGTGCTTCATACACGGTTTGTGCGAGTGATCTGCTAGTGTGGGGCTATTGTAAGAGCTGGGAGGAAAAGAAGTTAAAAGCTGTTGCAGCATTGCAGCGTATGGTACAGCAAAAACCTGCAGACTTTCCATTCTGGGAGCCGATCAGTTGGGTGAAGGCTGGAGGCAAGAGTTGAGATGACGGTGGAGAGAATAATGACAGTGACGGATGGTGCAAGCACTGGGAAGCAGTTAACGAATTTCATCATCACATTGGATTCAGTGGTGAGCAGACTCTTGTGAGTGGGGAAATCTTCTGCTTACAGTAGCTGCTTTTGCTCCCTACCTCCCTCCTCCTTCCAGTTAAAGCCTCTGCCCTGCCAAGTGGGTTTCACAGGCATGCAGTTTGATAACAACGTCCTTTAGTTAAGAATGTCTATTCCAGTATTAAAAATGTAAAAAAAGTCCTCAGGAGGGTGCTTCTTAGTGGCAGTCCTTGCCTTAAGCAAGGCCAATGGCCTGCAATTACAAGTTAATTAAAGCAATGTGGATTTGGATGAGCAATGGGGAAGATGGGAATGGGGAAGGAAGGGATGCAGGGAACAGGGAGGAATGCAAGTGTTTCTACATCCCTCCCCAAAGCCAAAATCCAAGGTGCAAAAGTGGGTTTCTTTTTTTCCTCACACTCTTCTTTTTTTTTTTTTTTTTTCCTAATATCTCTCCAGTTATAATGTATTTCCAGTTTCAGAGCAAGTTTCAGTGACTGCCTCAGTTACAGTCATAAACAAAGTCGTAGTTGCTGGGCTCCTTTGGGATAGGTGGGGGAGCATCTGGGATCTGTATATTTTCCAAGTCAAGGAGGCGTAGCTTTATCTCCATGCTGAGCAGCGTGTCTAGGTCGTTCCGTGTTAGGTCACTCAACATATCCTTCCCAAGGAGGGCGTTCAGACCGTCGGTCCATACACAGTACTGCACAGGAAAAGGATAAAAACTGTCATTAATAGACTTTTCATACACGAACTCCTTGTCTGGTCTGGTCCTCTACAGTTATTGCTCCCATGGGGACTTACAAAGAGACCTAAAATCAATTTGATGCGTTTTATCAGCTCACATCATGTAGAAGGCTTTTACTGAGCTGCTCAGAAAATGGAAAAAAATGCATAAAATGGGAAAAAAGGACAGTATTTAGTTTTTTGACAATTTGGTATCTCCTCCAAACTTCTTGTTCAATGTTCTTCTGCAGTTATTGGAAAAGGAACAATATTTAACTTAGGACAATGAACCTCTGGAGAAATCTCCTTCACTCCTCTCACTCTCCTTCCCCAGTACTTATTAAAAAAGCCTGATTATCTTACACCAAGTAAACTTTTAGTCCCAAGACAGTTAAGTTAGGTGAACCGAATCCCACCCCCAAATCCTTCTTGACTCTTCGTGTAAAAAATCCTGTACTATCTATTTAATTTATCGTGGTTTGCTTTTCCTATACATGAAGTTGTTACAGTTGATAGTCTCACATATCTGTGCCTACTTTACTGCTATTTTACAGAAAATAACATATTGTGAAAACTACAGTCAGTTAATGCTATGTCCTTCATGAAAATTAAATGCCAAGCTGCCTGGGTGTAATACTAAATACTGCAAATGCTGAACTGGCCTCTAAAACCTTTTCCTTACTGTTAGCTTTTTCCTAATAGGAGATGCCATCTTTCTCAACAGCTGACAGCTTGTGATAAACGTGGGCTGAATAACCATTTAAAATCAGCAACAAATTCAAGGGAGATTAGTAATCTAGAGTCAACTTCTATTGAATAAGTCACTTTCATTTATTACTACAAGCCATTTATTCAACTATGAACAGAAGTACTCAAATGCTGTCATCTAAAAATAAAGATTTCAATCATGAACTTGTGTCCTAGTTTGCAGGAGAAAAATTAAATCAACCGTAACTGCATTTTTATCTTACAAATACCTCTGCTGGATTTCATGCCAAAAAAATGGTTTTTAAATTTAGCTGACCATTTGCTACATGATGCCGCCGAGTTTAAAGATAGCCATGGCTGACTTCATCCCACAGCAGAAATGAGGATTATTTTTAAGGAAGAGAGAGAAGCCCCCCTCTTCATCCAGAAAAAGGGCATATTTTAAAAATAGGATGGGTTAGCACACTTCAGCATCCGAAGTGAAATCCAACCCACTTAAGTCAGTAACAAAACAGTAGCAGAGGGAGCTTTTTCACCCAGGGTGTGGGCAAGCCAAGCTGCAGCTTTAATATGAGATCAGCTATATAGAAGAGACTTTAGAGTTCAGGTTGTCCTGCTGACACGTACTAAATAAACAACTTAGCCTGCCTATTCTAGGCTGTCAAAGTGTGCCACTGAAGACTTTTAAAGCATACAATTTTATTGAAGCATATGCAGAACATCAGGAAAAGAAAGAAGCTATTCTAGAAAAATAATTATATTTGAACAGATTATAATCTTTTATGATTTACTTGAAATCTTTCTTTGGGAAAGTTTTCCCAGAATTCATGATGAAGAAAGGAACAGAAAAGCAAAAGGCTCTTCTCAGGTTACAGGAGAGCAGAGAATCTTTTCAACAGATGCAGCCCCTGACGTAAATCGTCCATCACCTGCGCAGTGAGTGCGGCCAGCTCTTCCTCTGGGGAGGAATCCCAGAGAGCCAGGAAGCAGAACTGCAGTTCTCTCCTCTTCCAGATATAACTCATTCAGGGCCCACAGAAACCAAATTCTGGCCACAATTCTGATGAGTGCAATGGCCTGGAAAAGGGGCTTCCTCTCTAATCTCCATATTGGCAAATGCACCTAATTAAACTCCTGCACATGTTGAGCAGAGAGACATCCTAATGAGATGGTGGAAAAACAGAGGCATTCATTCAGAAGCTTTTTTCTTTTTAATATGCAAAAGAGATGAAGAGCCACTGAAAAATTAATTTACGAGATTCATTTTCATAAAACTCCAATGAAACCTAATTATGGCCTCCCTCATCAGTTTCTCTGTCAAAAATCATGGATAAGATTAAGCCACCTTTTTTGCAATGTAGTTGAAACCAGTTATTAGTATTTAAATGAAAAACAAATACAGTGGAGTGATCTCATAGTACTGAATCCTCTGGCTAGCAGTAAGCTCCAACAGATGGCTAAGGGAATTGACGAACTTAAGTGTGCTAGAATAAGGTCCAAATCTCAGTGATATTGGTGCAGTAATGAGATTTTATCAAAGAACTGCCTTGGGAGTCAAGGACTAGAAAGGTTGCACAGGCTTCATCCATCTGGATGCCGCCCTGAGCAACCTGCTCTGAGCTCACTGCTGACCTGTTTTGAGCAGGAGGTTGGACTCGGGACACCTCTAAGGTTCCTTGCAGCCAGAATTATCCTATGAGCCTCGTTCAGTTTTTCTTTTTTGGACACACTCAACTCCCACATTTCAACCTCACTCTACAATCACTAGGGCTGCACAAGTACTTAAAAAAAGCCCTGCAAGTCTGACCTGAAACTATAATGTACCGACCTCATTCCTGGTGCCTCACACAAAGCTTTCTGAATCTTGAGACGTCCCCACCAAATCTCCCAAACTGACAGTGCTGCTAAACTAGCATTTCTATCTACAGGCACCCCAACTACTCTGATGAAGAGTCACGGGCTTCATAACATGCTACTTGACTTTCCTTGTGGGTGCTTCCTCTGAACACTTGTACTTTCTACTTTAATCACAACTCACTCTTCTGCAGGCCATGGAAAAATACAGAGGGAGCGAGATGTCCTTCTAAAAACTTTCATTTGGGAACTGTCAAGTGGCAGCAGAGACTGTTGCCTCTGGCCATTTTTTCGAACATATTAATTTTGTTTCAAAGAAGGTGCACAAGACCGAAAAGAGAAATGAAGATAAAAGGTGTGTTAACGCAATCATGAGCAATTGGGTTAGTGCACCTCACTGCTACTGCCTGTCAGTGGGGTGCAGTAGCAGCTTTTGAACATTTGGACCATTAAAATCCACTTGTAGCTACAGGCTATATTTGAGATACAGTGGCTGAAAAAATTGTTGGTTTTCATGACCATTTGCACTTATGAGCTGAAACAGTCTAGAATTCAGTTTCTGGAGAATTTATATCAGAAATCATCGAACCTGTGCTCAGTTCAGAGGATGAAGACAACCATGTGTTGCTTAGAACTACGGCTCTAGAGGCACATTGTGCCTGGGATACTAGTGGTCCTTTCTCTCACACGAACACTGACCCGCAAATACTTCCCTGGAATGAACATTTGTGAAAATGACACTCAAATATTAATCCACAGAAAGACCCAAATGGGCATAACTGTATCTCCTCTCCAAAAATGAACATTTAGTTGAAGGTTTTAGTCCAGAACAATGAAAGTTGAAGTGGCATAACTAATACATTTCACTCTTAAAGCAATTTCATGCACTTTTTAAACACTACAGTATAATGCAATTTAAACCAATCTGTAGTTCATCATCTTAACACAGTGTCCTGAACTGAGGCCAAATGTGATACCACAACATAAATGTGCAAATGGAACACAACTCTTCTTGCTTTAGAAATAAGAACAATTTTTTTTTAATATAGCCCATTCTGCTAAATCTTTAGTTGAAATTTCTTTGAGAGAAACACATCCAATGATTCAACACAATTAAGGTAAATCAATCCTGTCACATTCCAGAAGGTGATGATGTCGTCTATTTCCTTGTGGCTTTTACTAAGAGAAGGGAGCAGGGATGGGTCTATCATTCATCCTTGCTATTGGTATTTACATTGTCTTTATACAAGTGAAAGCCATTGCAAAACACTCCCCTGTGGAGATGGACTAGAGGGGGCCTTCTATGATCACCTTTCATAAATGGGTTTAAGCAATGTGAAAGTAAGAAAAAGGGGATCTGCCATTCTGGAAAGTACAAGTCTTTGGCTGAAATTGAGACCCAGTGGTGGCATAACCACCCCTGATTATGCTGGCATTGTCAAAATGAACTGAGGTTGGCAGTGATTCTTTGGAAGTTTGGCTGTACAAATCCTCAGTGTTGAAAGTTCACACAGCAAAATTCTCTAGTACAGCAGACCACAAGAAATCAGGAAATGGTGAGCAAGGTCTGTAGAACTTCAAGGTCTGCCCAAGCTCTCTTATTTCTCTTTCTTATGGAGCGTATTTCAGGAGGACTTGGAAATACTGATGTGTAATTTGGAACTTCATGTGCTCCGTGATGTAGGAATACAAAACATGCTTCTTCTGTGGCTCAGATATGCAAGAAAATTGCAGAAGGTCTTGTTCCTATACTAATCCACTGAATTTCAGTTTGTTTTGAGACATGACACTGATTTAGATGGACCTATACCCTGGGCCAAGATGCCCATTCTTATGTTCTTACAAAGCCATCTGGTGCCTTAAAGCAACTAAGACAACTTCAAAGAAATTTCTGTACTCTGAACGTGACTTACCTCATGCTTGTCTGGAGCAATGAAATTCAACTGGCCACTCGAGTCATACAATATAGAGAAAGCAAGCTCTAGCACCTCCTGGAACAATACAAAGAAACACATATTAATGCTGCATGAGAGAGGCATTCATACATTCAGGTCTGTCTTTCCTGTCCATTATTCCCCAAAACAAGTTGCAAAATAGGTCATGGGAATCTCCTGGCCAAAGCTGCAGCAGCACCAGACCACTGCAAGAGACTGGCACAGCAAGAATCCCACCACAGATGCTTCAGCTGAAACAAACTCACTCACCTCAGTGCTTACTGTAGTCCACTGGGTCATGCATTACTTTAGCATATGAGTTAAATTTGAGCTGGGCAATGGTGAGGACTAAAATCAATATAATGAATAATAGTACACTTGCAAGAAACTCCTCATGAAGACTCAGTTTTTTTCAATTTGTATAGATTAAAGTCACAAAATTCTGCAAGGTTTGATTCCTTGTGTTAAAAATCTCGTCAGGACAATTAATACCCTGGTATATACTTATGTTCTTTTCACTGCTGGAAATATATTAAATTATTCACTCTCAGGAGATTTCTGTAATTTTGTTTCCACCTGAACCAGAATCGCCAGCCTCAGTCAAGCCAAACTATGCCTGTTACTTAAAGACCCAAAGGAATTTCAGGAAAGGAAAAAGCAATCATCTTTTTTTCCCCTAAGCACAGAAGCTGGAATTGTAAAAGGTACCTGGGAGAATTCATAAAGTGCTGACCTTCCCTAAAAGTCACCTGGACTTGAATTCTCACGGGGAAATCCAGGCAATCTGAATAAATAATGACCTTTTGGTGGCCAGCAGTGGGCATGCAAAGATGTCGTCTTATCTGTTGCCATATTATGGTTTTTGCCTGCATCACTACAAGTGCCATTACAAGGACCTCACAATCGGTAAGCTCGGTGATATGGATATATTAACTGTGGAAAAGAGACCCAGCCACAGAGCAGAGTGCTGACTTGTAACTATGATCTGTATCACATGTCCTGTTCTTTTTGCCTCTTGGCTTCCTCAGCCCTGTCATACTGATGGCTTTTGCTGACTCTCAGCTGACAACAGCCCCTGCACTGCCAGCAGTGAAAGGAGAACGGCTTCCTAAATTTGCAACACTAAGTTTTAAAATGGAAGAATTGACTGCGGGGACTGCAGCATAAACATTGTTCTAGATTTCAAGCCCCGATCTCTCGGTCTGAGACAGACATAGGTATTTGGATTTCAGTAAGGGCTTTTTTGGTTTTGAAGTTGTGTGATTAAGAGCAGAGTCTGAACCATAAAACTTGCAATCCTTAGGGATAATCTTGGATAATAAGAGATCAGGCTTCTCATGGGAAATGTTCTTGTTTTCCTGGAGTTTAGTTACTAGGTTCGACTTGACGTATTGCCAGGCTACAGGAGACAAAGCTATGTTAAATCCTCACTGTGTTAAATCCCCATGGAGGCTGCAAGTGCAAACAGGGCTGGTGCACTCAGCAAACAAATGGCTCAGGGCTCACATGGCCTTCTTGTGCTGTAGGTATGTCTCTCAGCCACACCTTATTAACAGTGACGTCCCTCATTACAGAAACAAATCTACCTCTGCCCACATGAGCCTGGCATTATCTCCTCACACAGTGTTATGAATTACTGACAGAACACGCCAAGTGCTGCCACTGAGGTTGTAGCTCTGAAAAAAGGGGCTGTACTGGTATACTATGATGTTCCTGAATTTCATGAAGGTCAACAATCCCACAAGCCTGACCCCTATAATTTGTCCTTTGGGAAACTCCAACAAATATAACTTCTTCTGCACCTCAAAGAGAGAAAAAGGAGGAAAAAATCTCTGTTTGGAAGAGGAATGTGTCAGGAAGTCAAGGGTTTGGTCATTTCCAGTCAGGCAGAGAATGAGAAAGGACTACAGTAAGGACACCAAGCTTCTCTTTCTGGGGAAAAGTATTATTTTGGCAGCCCTGGCTACAACTCAGCTTCTTTGCTGGCTGCTCGGGACTCTAAAGGTTTGGGAATTACAGCTTCCAGGCGCCAGCATCTCTGTTGGTTTATGTGCAGCAAACTGTCAAGGAAAATGGAAGCCAAAGGAGCTGGAGTTGCCAGCTGGCCCTCCACACTGACAGTGGTCTCAGTGGTTGAGCTGGCTGACTTGTCAGGGACCCCCACCTGGTCTTGTTACAGTCAATCAACGACAAGGAGGAGCTGGCAATTCTTAAAGGAGAACTGGTCAGTCTTTATCAGCCATCTGTGGTTTTCTCTTCTTTTCTCTGTTCTACTTCTCAACCTTTCTCACAGTAATTTTTCACTCAAGCCTTTTCCACTTGCTTCTCTATCCCTCTGGTCTTTTTCATTTCACATTCCCTCCAACCTGTTCCTTCCTTCTTTGTTTTGCTTTCCTTCTCCTGCACCTCAAGCTGCTGAACTCACTCCCTTGGCATTCCTAGCTCCTTCCACATGTCAGACCTCTGCCCTTGCCTAGATGCTTCTCAAAGGTAACAGCACTGGGACCCACAATGTGCCTCTCTTCTGAGCTGCGCTGAAAACAGAGAACAGGAGACTCCGCAACGGCAGGCCAATACTTTCCACTCCGTGGATTCAGCTCTGTGGGGGAAGCTGTTGTGGGTGGTATGAAGGGAAGGTTGCCCTCCCATGCCCAGAGCTTTGCTCTCCCCCAGTCTCCACTGGTCCCCAACACAGGCCAGAAGCAAGCTATTTTTCATGAACAGGCATTTTGGGCGCCTATGGCAAAGTGATCCCATG
Source organism: Melanocharis versteri (assembly GCA_013397845.1). Classification (NCBI taxonomy): domain Eukaryota; kingdom Metazoa; phylum Chordata; class Aves; order Passeriformes; family Melanocharitidae; genus Melanocharis; species Melanocharis versteri. Next base: position 3,535,035 of record VZTG01000769.1, on the reverse strand, counting down.
CAGCTGGAATGATCTCACCACTTTCTGCCTGCTCTGTCTTCAATACTCTCCAAACACCTGTGTCTTTATTGAAGGCTGAGGCCTCACCGTGTTGAGTTTGCTCACCAGAGTCAGAAGATCTGCCCCAAAGACCTATCTAGACAGGCAGCTGCAGGGAACTTGTTCAACCAACATGAAACAGAAGAGAAGAAAAGCTTCCTTCATCAGGGAAGTGAGCAGAACCATTTCAGCTGACTAAAAAGGCACAAAGCCTGAAATCTGCCACATCAGCAAATAAAGGGTGATAGGAGAACCCTTACAATACCTGGCAATGTTTTTTTCTAATTCTTCTGTCATGCTTTCTTTTGAAGGCTGCAAAATATGACGATTTCATTTCCTTGAAATTCACTGATGCTACTTGAGAGTCAGAAATGAGGATTTAAAAACTAAGCCTAATTTAAAAACACAAGCAAGGCAAACAACACTGAATTCAGGTCTGGTCCTATCACATCGTTCCAGCTTCATATGCATGCAAATTCCAATTCAGTTTAACTCTTATTTCTTTCTAAATTGTCCTGCTGGAAGAACAATGGCCATGTGCTGGCAAATGAAGAGACGCTTGCAGCCTTTGTTATGGACATTTTGCCAATTCCAGCTATGCTCATAGCATGGCATTCTGCCATTCAATTTTCTTTTCTGCCAGTGAATAAAATTGAGGTGGACATTATATATGTACAAAGAAAGCACAGGATGGAAAGACGTCTTAAAAACTATATCACTGACTGCAAAATTTCAGAAAGTGAAGGGTTTCATACACCATATTCAGCTGAATTGCATTCTGTGTCTGCCTTTTTATAAATTTTAATTTCATAACCTATAAATGACTTGATATGCTGCAAACAACATGTTATTCCTATGTCAGTTAAGTAGCTGTAATATTGTCCCTGACAGTTTGATTGGGAAGACAGATAATTTCAAAAATTCTGTGCTTCTCAGGGGAAGAAACAAGGAATTGAGGAAATAAAAAAAACCAAACCCACCAAACCCAAAACCCCAAAACCCATCAAAACCCCTGCACCACATCAGAAATAGTAAAACTGTCAAAATTGCCATTGCCTGGGTCACAAATGGAATGCTCCAGCCAAGGATGCAGCCATGCTACCTGTGAATTCCTGACCTTCATATTCTCAGCCAGAAATTTAATACCAGTCCAAAGCAATTTTACCTAAGGAAATGGGGCAATGCTGAGAGCTGAGGACAAGCTGATCTGCAGCATTCCTACTTAGCATTAAATACTATCTAGACATTACTGCTCCATAACGATGACACATTTCCATCACTGCCACCCACTGCTTTCCATCTTTCCCTTTTGTGCGGACATATGAGTGCTAAGACAAGGAAGCACTAAAAATATTTTATATGCATCATATAAATGTCCCAGCCAAATGTGTTGATGGTTCAGCTGTAACTTGAGGTAGGAGTTGTACGTAATCTATTGTGCTCGTGTGTGTGTTTGTGCCCTGATTCAGAAAATCAACAAGGAAAAATATTCCTGGGATTTTTTTTTCCTCACTTGGCATGGCTTTTTCCTTTCTTAACATGTAAAGCCAATGTTAAAAGGAGAGCAACTTCTCTGTATGAAAACAATGCAAAAAATACTCAGAATGCTCTGCCTGCACATAGTTAAGGAAAGAAAAGTTGCAGCTGTGAAGGTGCAACTAGTTGTGTGATGTAGCTTTGACAGTGTGTTCTCAATTTTTATGGCTCCCATCAGAACTGCTTTTTCCAATTTTATCCTAAAGTGTTGAAGCAGGAACTCTTAAATTCACTATTTTGTCCATCAAAATCTCCTTCTGGTCAGACCCAAAATGTCTCAGTTTCAGGTAATTAGAAATTCTGATTCAAAACCTGTGATCTGGCTCCCAGACCTCTCAAGGTGTTGTTCTAGGTCAGACTGAACACCATTACAGTCTCATTGCTTCTTGTAAGGTCAGAGAGACAACCTGATAGAAAATTTATGAACGTACCTCATAGAATATGGTGTGAAGACCTTCACCACTAATGATGCCAGACTTGGCTAGTAACTCCATTTCTTCTTGATGTGGTGACAATTCTTACTAACAAAAACTCTGCAAGATTCTGGCACTGCACAATTTTTGTACTACTGTCAGCTTATGGTTCTTGCTCTGAAACTCTGAAAGGTAGTATAAATCTAATTTAAGCTGAATATTGTCTCCTACACATTTTTTCCCAAATGCACTGTTGAGCACATCCTTATACATCTCCTTAATTGCCTAGGATTCACCTTACATCATTTTGTTGGCAGTCTTTTTTCTACCTAACTGGACCTGCAGGTATCATCAGCTGGACATTAATTGCAATTTTGGCATGTGTTCACTGAATGTGAGCTCATCAGAGAACACAGCTGGAACAAACTAGTTATTCATCAGAGACAATATAGGACTAGGTACCAACAGCCATTGCTGCTTTGCTTTAGAGGTAGAAAACCTCACTACTAAAGACTATTCCAGTTGCGCCCTGGGCGTATCACAATGCACATCTGTCACAAAATATGAGTAAAGAAGGGTAAGCTGTCCCAGTAATTTAACTCAAATGGTCTGAGGTGGAAACAAAGGGTGTACATACACAGAAATGTGGCAGGCTGGAATGAAAAATACCCGTGTTACTTCAGGGAAGGTCAAGTTGACAAGCTTTGTATTCTGCACAGTATATGTTCATAACAATTTGAGAACCATACCTTGTTTTGTTTAAGAGCTCCTTTCTCCTTCATGTGTGGGCAGTCCTTCCCAGTCACAACAGCTTTTATATCTGCCACTGGCACTGCATTAAAAAGAAAGAAAATCAAAATCCAGAAAATTAGTTATAAGCAAGGTATGTAAAAGCTACAGAGTCTAAAAAGAGGCAAGACTAATGTGTTAAAATTGCCATGTCCTTTGCAATTTCCAGTCTTTTGTAAGAAAGAAAACGGGAAGAAAACAACTAACATAGGAACCAGTGAGTCCTGACAAAATTTCAGGCATCTGGATAAAAGTCTGAAAATGCTTTTTCTTGGCTATTTAGACTACCTTGGGTAAGAGTGTTTCATATAAATGTGTACCTGTGTCTGGACAGTATGTGTACTCGTGGATCTCAAAACCATGTAGTTTTCTTCCTTGTTAATGTAATATGCCTGCTGTGTTGTTGCTCTTTCCTAGGCGCCCAGGTAAAGTCTCTGCTGGAGAGAGGATGCTGGGCAAGTTGGACCCCTCACTCAGTGTTGTTGTCCTTCTTTTAAAAGCCTGTATGAATTTTTTAAAACAGTTTTCTATTTCTCTCCCATCAGCAGTTTAGTTGCTTTCTGGTGCCAGCAGGAATAAGGAATACTAAGGCTTATAACGAGCCATTCCAATTGCTTTAAAATGTGAACGGATCAGAAATGGTTGGGGGGGGGAAAAGAAGGTAAGAAAAAATATCGGAATCTGCTGCCACTCACAGTCACAGAGTGAGGTCACTAAGGCATAAAGATAAATTTCTCTGAGTTTCAAGAGGAAGTCAATTTTCCATAGGTAATTACATTATGGAGAATCTATATGCTCTACAATACAATATGGTCCCTGAGTGACAGTTTCTACAATCTATAAATAATCCATTACCCTTGTGGCTGCAGAAAAGTATCTTATCTATAGAACAGGATAGTAATATTAAAACCTGTTACTGCCCAGTTCTTTACAAACTCTGATGGAAATACTGAAGAGGAGCAATGCATTTACTAGGTACAGCAGTACTATATATTTTATGACAGATTATCTCAGCACTACGGCAAAACGGATGGTATGGGTTGTGATAGACATTTTTTAAGTATTTGCCTGGCATGGAAAACTGAAAAGAATGGACATAATTTGGCTCTTCACTACTCAACTTCTCCTGCCTTTAATTTCAGAATTTTATGCTGAGGGCCTGCTGACTTTTTATGTCTCTGACAGTCCCCTACTTTTTGGTGAAGAGATACTCTTTTTGAGAGGAGAAAGTGAGCTAGGATAAACTGGGAAATCAAGGAGATATATGACTGCAACTATGGTAAAAAGGTCTTAAGAGAAAATAGTTCCTGCCATTAGCTGAAGAGGCCCAGAAAAACAATTTCTCTGTTTGCATAAGGTAGGGTTTTCTGAGGTCAGACCTCTCAACCAAGAAGGCTTTTCTCCAGGTTTCATACACTTGATCTGTGTGATCTGGAATGCAGTTACTATGGGAGACCACAGACTGATGTGACATCCTAATCTTTATTTATCTGGAACTTGGCTTATGCCTTGCTTCAGAAAAATAGAATCAAAGACTTCAGGAGGTATCCAGAGTTGGCTACAAGATGCTGGAGGGCGTGAGCACAGATGTGATGTGCTCACTATGGATAAAGCCTTGAGAAGGAGGGCAGCTGTTTTCTGTCCCAGCTGGAGTCTGCACGGCTTGTTAACTTTGCCAGCCCGAAGAGAGGGGTGACATTCACAGAAGTGAAAAGGTTAAAACCCCACACATTTATTTTTGGGGATAGGGACTAATTATTCAGGCTTGGCAAGGAGCACACAAAATGCTTGATGCTGCTTCTCTTGGTTCTGTTTTCTTGCCCACCTATTCTGTTTTATCTGTGGACCTGGCTCCAAATGCTGATCAGTTGATCATCATATTCAAACTTTAGGAATTCAAAAATCAAAAAGTCTGTCCAGAGAAAACCAGAAAATTTATGCGAAGTATTCTGTAAAATGCCCAAACCAGTTTGGTCTGACATGTTTCAAACAATAGTGCCACTGTATAATCTTGTGACTTGCAATATTCTCAACTTTGTTTAATGAAACTCCATCTAATGTGGGTAGCACTGTGGTAAATCTTGTATTATTCATAGCCTGAAAACCTGAGATACTGATGAAATAACCACCTCTTTCTGAAACTGCATCGGTATCTGCTCTGCCAGCAGCTGTGCTGAGGGAACTGTGTGGGTCTGGCCCAATGGTTTCTAAAGTAGGAGCCTTCTGCCCCCATGGGATCCCGAGTAGGCTCCAGAGCCTATGGAAAATGCAAGTGCCAGGTGAAGCTCATAGTCAGGGTCAGGGGTTTGTGCGTGGAAGCGTGCTCCAAGCAAACAAATCTGGGAACCGCTGGTCTTGTAACTGTGCCTGCAGTTCAAGTGTGACTTTCATTCTTCTGTCACCCTGACACTACTGTAACATTCTGGGGCTATTTCTCTAAGCCTTGTCCACAAAAACAGCCTCTTTCTGTGCCAATGCAGCAATGTGAGGCCCTGTCCTACATTCTGCCAGGACTGCAGTGAGACTGTGGAACATCCTTGAGGCAATCTGTAAGGCAAGGAAAACAAGAGAACGTGACTGTAAACTGTCAGGGCTCCAGCATCACACAGGCTTTTTTTTTCTTTTCCTCTCAGACTGCATCTGGGAGCACTTAGACATTTTAAAAGGTGCTGCCTGGAGACAGGTTAGGGGAAGAAATTTCACATAATTCCCCAATTTTCAGGCTGGAAAAATTTCAAACTTCTCAGAAATTAGTCTTTCTGCCATTCCATGAAAGAAGTGGAACTACCAGCTGAAATACCTGTATAAGTGTGTATAATTTGATAATGCCAAGAATTTTCAGAAAAGAACAAAAATAAATTATTCCTTATTCAATGCTGGGTTTCTTGAAGTCACCTCCCAGTGACAGAACTACACTCATTATTTCCATTATCATAAAAATCTTTCCTGGATTGCAGGTTAAACCCCTACAACTCATGTTGAAGGATGAAGGAGAAATCACTAGAGTCTGATGGTTCTGAAGACCTCCAAAATTACTTTTAACCATAAGAAAAATCCCAATAAATCCCTTGCTAGGAGTTGCCACAGAGACATGCCCTCTCCCAGTTGGGTACACAGAAACAGTGAGGCATTCTCAATACTGTCCATGGTGATGTGTCATCTTTAAGTCCACTCCTCACAATAATAAAAAAGACCTCTGCCACATATTCCTCCTCCAGTCGCTAGACTGCCTGTTTCCATGGACAGGCAGTTCTTCTGAATATGCCCAACTATTTTTATTTGACATCTGCAGTTAGATGAGCAATGAAAAGAAACTGTGTTCTTCCCTAGGAAAGACACGTTTCCAGGCTGAATGAAATTATAAACTCATTGAGAAGCTTAGCTCAGTCCCCACACACATACTTGCCAAACCCAGGAGAGCAGTGTTTGAATGCAGGAGGAAATGCCCCCTGCTTTCTATCTTTGTAAAGAGAGTTGTTGACAATGTCCCATGTTAAGAGAAACCTACTACAAGTTATAAAGAAGAACCAGCGTAAAAGTAGCAGAAGTGTCACAATCTTTGTGCATGACTTACATTTATCTTGCAAGGAATCATGAGGGACTTCTCCCTGTGGACTTTCTTCCAAGTCTCCGTAGTGCAAGACCTTGTGATTAGGTGAAAGTCGACAATACCAAAATTTGTCTGTTGAAATAAACACATTAAACAAGGTCACTAACATGTCTTAGCAGCCTTACCAGCAGCAGAGGAGAAAGCTTACTCAAACAAGGTGCTACAGGGAAAGGCTGTCTTTTCTTCCAAAAGAAGAAACGTGTGGGGTATAAATTGGAAGAGTAGGGACTTCTCTCAGTAATTTGACTTGATTAAATGAAGCTGACATTAAACTACAGGGGTTTTGTTATTGACCTAGTCACTGGCTCAAAAACAAAAACACTAGCGAGGAAAAATTGACTTAGTTTTACCAGATGTTATAATCCCTCATGGACAGAAGAGTGGCAAAGTAACTACTTTGAGCAGATAACTTTAATTTACCCATAAAAGATTCATTTTTAGCACCCACTATGTGAAAATCAAGCCCTACCAGCTGTCTTGTGTGGGACACCCAAAAACTGATAAATTTGAAATATCCCATACTTTATGAAAATTATGACTCATGTCTTTTTTTATAGACATAGGAGAACACCCACATATTTATGGAGAGACTGGACCTAATAAGCATGCAAGGACTTAAAAAGCAGACGCTAAGTCCCTTGTCCTGCAGATAACTCAGTGCTTTGCATGGTCACAAATATATGTGTGACCATGCAGTTCACACCCCAGTTTGCATTTTAGTCCTTCCTAAGAGACGTACATTTACATCTCCTGACAACTCGTGCTTCGCAGGATATAATTCCCCTTAACAACATTTGTTGAAATCTGCTCCTGTGAAGAGCATCACCTTTGCAGAGCCAGGCCACCACGCTGCCTAGCGTGCAGGGATGGTGCTTGCCAATTCCCTTTCTGAAATGGCAAGAAAGAGGTTACCTTTCCTTGTCAGAGCACATTCTGTTTAATAAGTAGATCACATAACGTTAGGCTGTCAAAAATACAATCTTGTTACATCCAAACTAAATCTCCAAAAGCTCAGAGCAAGGCTGGATGTTAAAATGCCAGTGGAGGGGGGCAGAGGGCTTCTCTGGCTCTGTGCTTCTCTCGTGCTGGCAGTGCTGATGCTGTGCCAAGCAGCAGCCTGAGGGACAATTTAGGGGAAACGTTAGCACTGACACAGCCCTGCGGCGCTGCAGTCGCTGGGAGCCTCAGTTTGGATAAAACATTGGAGGAGCAGTAGAACTGGCATATGTGAGCTCATTTGGGGTGTTAGCAGAGGAAGGGCTTCTTGGCTCTGTGAGTAAAACACTGGCTTCACGGACCCAGCTGCTTCCTGAGGGACAGTCCAGGCCCCTGGCCAGTCATTTAAAATGCAATTCAGTAAAACACAGGCAATTGAATGGTAAAAATTGACTCTAACATGCCCTTTTAAATTTCTTTGTCACAGTAGGTAAAAAGGCTTGGGGGAAAAAACCTACACACCTCAAACTACTTTCTGAGTGTGCAGCCCCTTCTACAGAAAGGTTTCAAAAAACCTCACAAACCTCTGGCAAAGGCTCAAAATGGCCATGGGAGAGATTCTGGTTATCAACTTCACAGGCATGCGCAACACTGAAAGATTTATGATAGAGAGCCTGAGATTATGATCCTGTGATGCCTACAAAAAGAGCTGCTGAAATATAAGCATCCCTGGACTGTAGGCAGAACGTACAGTGTGGCACAGTATGGGATCAAGAAGACCCCACCTGCAAAACTTTCGTAGGGAATCGAAACTAGAGCAAGTAGGAGCCCTCATTCAGTAGCCTCTCATCTGAAGAGCACACACACAAGCAACTCATTAGACAGTTTGTGTATCTCAGAAGGATGTGTGTGAAAATGTTCTAGATTCATACCTTTTACAGGGAACTCTACCAGAACCACAGCAAAGCCTGATGCTTAAAGAATATACCCCATTGAATCTGATGGTTGACCATTATGCCTAAAGAAAAGTCTCCAGTAACTGCAGCAGGGGGCTTTCATACCTTGATTCAACTGCAACTTCATTGTTTATTGGGCTGTACAAAGTAATACAACTTTCTAACTCCAAATGTAAAACTGTAATATTTTCTTAATAAAACCAAAATGGTTTCACAACCTTCTCAGCGACCTGGGTAAAAAGATGTTCTAACTGAAAAAAAAAAAAAATTACCATGGATTCCTCTCAATTTATCACACATGGGGTTGGTGTTAGCAAGGGTTTGGCTGTTAGCAAGGGTTTGGCTCTTTCATCTCCTAGGGGTTATTATTTTGGTAACCTTGGTTCTTTCAGTGCCATGCTTCAATAATAAAAGAGGGGAACACTCCTCCATGAAACTACCTTATTTTGTTTTGGGAAGGGGTGATTTAATGGGGAGAAACCCAAGCTTTGAATGTTTGAGGAGCCTTTTCAGCAATTCCCCATAACCCAAGGTTAATTAAAAACTAATAGCCACAGACTGTAGCTTGAAGCATGTCCAGCTCAACTCTCCTGTGGGCTCACTAATAACTCTGCTCTGCCACAGCCTTGCTGTCAAGGGGAAGGCCCTTAAATGAAAGCTACAAATGGAACTAACGAGGTTTCCTCAACCACAGCCACTAAATGACTGAACCAGCCAGGCTGAGGAGGGTGATAGCACGTTAGTGAGGAGAAGACACCTTTGTTTCTACAGCCACCTCAGCCTTACCCATTCCGGTTTTCGTTTCAGCTGTACATGATGCTACAAACACTGTACCAGAAAATATCCCACTCACATGAGATTTCAGTGCCTTGGAGGGGAACAGTTTGAAACCGGATGCAGCTATTTTACTGTAGTGCAGGTGCTGAACACGAAAGTAGTGTATAGAATAGTGCTGCTGTCAAAACAAAAACTACATGAATTTGCTTCCACCAAGAAAAAGGGTGAAGGAGTCTTAATTACAGAAAAGCACACAGAAAGTGACCAGCATTTACTTTGAGCTCTAAATTGATAAATAAAAAAAAAATAAGCAGAAGAAAAAGCTCTTTTTTACTATGACTTAAAAGTGATATTTGTAAAACAAAGTAGAACTACTATCCAAATCCTCCAGAACTCTTAAACCCCAGTCTGCTGAGTTGAAGTGTCACGAGAGGCTTTAAAGACAGGACAGGCCTTCCTCATCTGGCAGACCCATGTGCATGTGCCCAGCTGGAGTGGGGCAACTCTGTTGAGGAAGGAATGGGGTTTGTTTTGGTTTTAGGCCCAGGCTTAAGAATTTTCCCCAAAGACTAGGTCCCTTCTGTGGCCTGTTCTGTATCCAGTGTTACTACACCTACTTCCTGCTCAGAGCAAGAAGCTGGAGGGAGGGCTGTCACTAACCACAGTCTTTAGAGAGGATGTGGACTTGATATTTCACCACGATTTTCAGATACTACGTTATTTACACTTTCCAGCAACTCCTTATGTCTTTCAGCTGACTGACCACTGACGCAATCACATTAGGGTGCTAGAAATTCTTCTTTGGGAAACAGAATTAGTCATTCTGGTTTTTAACCTGAAAAGTTTTCAAGCAAATTGTTCTGATTTTTCAGCTTATTGCTGGAGCAGCCAGGGAGTTAAATACATCACAGCACACTGTTGAAGATTATAGATGAGGTTAAAAAAAAAAATCCCGAATAACAAAATCGGCTACAGTTTGGCTACAAAAGTAATATTCAAAACTATGAACAAATAGCAGAGCACAGAACATTTTGCTGATGGGCTACAGAGTGCCTGGCCATTCACACAGTGTGTTTCCAATGCATTAATGGCCAATGACTCATATGCATTTAACAATACTATTCCAGGTAAACGACTGCTGTGGTTAGTACAGAAGTACTCTATTGTTAGAAACTAGGGAGAAAATAGCTCAGATACGCATGGAAAGAAGTCTGAGAGTATGTATTTTTTCTCAAGAGACGTTCAAGGTTATTACAGAAGCTTTTTATTCAAAGAAAAACATCCTCACAGATTTAGCAACAGGAACCTGCTTTTAAATGTATCCGTGAAAACATGTATTTGTGTAGATTTTATATCTATATATGCATGTGGGCATACATATTTTTTCTTTTTCTTTCTTTTTTATGTCTCTAATAAAATTGTATTGATGTTTTCACTCCAACTGGTCTTAAATGCCTAGATCAAGCCAGGAAGCTCTCCAAATGACTGGCAAATAATTGACCTGTGGCATTGTTGGAGGCATATTTGGTTAACTGGCTCCTCTCAGTGAGTCACACACTCACAGAATATTACGTTTTTTGTGGGACTATGGAGAGTAGGATGAAGTAGCAGTAGAAAAGAGTTTGGCAGAAAAAAGTCAAAGTCTGTATTGTTCTTCAGATATGTGATTTACTTATCCTAGCAAGAGGTGGAAAACATGTCTTCACGTGATTTTTTGTTCCAAGTTAAGCTTTCTCTTTCCAGGTTACTTCCATGGCACCTTGTATTTTTAATTTAATGGTGTGTATCACAAGGGTTTCCTTCCCTTCCAAAAAATTACTGTTTAAGAAACCTCATCTTTGGCTGCAAAACCACTCCAATAACATGCAATTTCTCTATAATCTTTATAAAGCTAAAAGGCGAATTTATTTTCAAGAGTGCACCCAGCAACATATACTACAAATGTACTGGATGACAGCATTAGAAGTATCTCTTATCCTCAATAAAATGCCTTTATCTGCTACTTAGCTCGACTGGAAATAATAACTACTGGGGGAGCAGAGTGCTTGGCAGGTTTCCGCTTTAGTCTTCCCCCTTTTCTTTCAGGAATTATCTGAGGAAGGAGAAAGCTGAAGAGGTCTATCTGTCAGCAGATGTTCATGGTCCAGGAACAAAGTGGGGATTTGCAGAGCATGATGATCTGCTCTTGAACAGTGATCAGAAGGATAGGCTAGATTTTGCTGTTTCATTTCCAACTGATTAAGATACTTAATAAAAACCCAGGAGTTAGTGCTGCAGTTCTCCTACGAAACCCTTGCAAGGGAAAGGCCGTGTATTTTTCGCAGGTGCTAAGGATCCTGCTGGGACAGCAATGATATTTCTGAATTTCAGCTACAGAGAGATCCTGCTATGATAATCCTGTGCTGAAACACAAAAAGCAGAGATCTGAATATAGATACCTCACAGCTTAATCTTCAGCATCCCTCCAGTGAATCACCTGTTGGATTGGAGGCTTTCCAATGCTAAGTACATATGAAAGTGTTTAATCTCTTCTCAAAAGGCCATAGGAGGCTGTAAATTCCCTTTTCATTTTTTTGTAAGCCAATTTTTTCAACTTACTGTGACTAACCATGTGTGTCCTACCACATGTTCAAACAATAATCTTAACAGAAGTTTGCTCTGGAGTCTTTATCATGGGCTAATGCCTGTTAATTATCTTTAAATGGGCAATTTAATGCTTTCAGCTTCTGTGTAGGGCACGTTCAGGTTTTTCTTGTACAATCTGCAGATTCGTGACATTTGTTCCAGGATTGTCTTAAGGGAACAAAAGGATCACAGGAAAGGCAAAAAGCACATATACATACTTTAGTATAACACCTACCTGATCATGCTACCCTTACAAGTGGGTTGGCACGTAACAGGCAAATCATGATGCCTCAGAGCAGTACTCATTTCTGTTTCAGTTCCATGTCAGTCTGGATGGACCACGGCGTTTTTACAGCCTTGCTAATGCTCCATGGCAAGTGGATTCAGTTGGAGCACCGGGCAGGTGACAGGGCTCCTGAACCCCCTGAGGTAGCACAGGGCACTTGTACAGAGAGATGGGTTGTGAGAGAGGAGATGGGGGTGTGGGACAAAGCTAACAGAAGACACACTCAAAATTTGGGACTTCTATTATTTTCATCAGGACATTGAGAGGAATTATCTGAAAGACTAGTTCTCATAATGTTTAGTATCACTAGCTAAACCTTGTATCCTCCACTCATTTTACTTCATCTTCTAACTCTTGACATCATGACAGCCCTGGTTTTACAGTTTGTTCTGCTCTGGGGTACAGGAGACCCTGAAGGATAAATGCTGATTTCAAGAGAGCTTCTTCTGCTCTCTGTCAGATGCCAGTATTTGCTATTTGGACTGTGCCAGGCACTGTACATACCTAAAAAAGGATCCCAACTGAATGGCTTATACGCCAAGCATGCTTTGTTACATCGCACGGTGTTAGGTCACAGAATCACAGAATATGCTGAGTTATTGGAAGAGATCCACAAGGATCACGAAGTCCAACTCCTGGCCCTGCACAGGACCATCTCCAAACATCACAACCACGTGCCTGAGAGCACTGTCCGAATGCTTCTTGAACTCTGCCAGGCTTGGTGGTGTGACCACTTCCCTGGGGAGCCTGTTCAGTGCCCAACCACTCTCTGGGTGAAGAACCTTTTTCTAATATCCAAACTAAACCTCCTGACACAACTTCAGGCCATTCCCTCAGGTCCTGTCACTGGTCATCACAGAGAAGGGATCAGTGTCTGCCCCTCCGTTTCCCCTCGTGAGGAAGTTGCAGACTGCAATGAGGTCTGTCCTCAGTCTCCTCTTCTCCTGGCTGAACAGACCAAATGACCTCAGCCGCTCCCCATACGGCTTCCCCTCAAGGCCCTTCACTATCCTCGTTGCCCTCCTTTGGGTGCTCTCTAACAGCTTAGTGTCTTTGTTATATTGCGGTGCCCCAAACTGCCCCCAGCACTGGAGGTGAGGCCGCCCCAATGCAGAGCAGAGCGGGACAATCCCCTCCCTTGCCCGGCTGGCAATGCTGTGCCTGATGCCCCCCAGGACCCGGTTGGACATACTGAGTTTAGTCCTGGTGGGCTCAAGTATCATCATCTGCTATAATGCTTGTGTCTACTGCCTCCCTTCCTCCCTCCCAGACAGTAATATAACCTTCTGTTTCAGGGAATACAGGAAGTCTATCATAAAGCACACACAACTCCTAAGGGCATGTGGAAACATCGCCTCCTAAATGGGCTTCCATCTGTGAAAAACCATCTATTTAAGAGAAGATAACATTCTTTGAGGCATGGTTGCATGTTTTATTTGTTTCCAAAGAATCATGAATTATTTCTGGCCCTGTATAAATATGACATCACAGCAATTAATCTGGTGGCCTATAGAATTCACTCCAAGGCATGATAGGAAGCAACCCTCTCAACTGAGGACAAGAAGATTACATGGATTTAAAAAAAAAAAATATTTTTTAGCTTCAACTGTACTTTTATAAGTTGAATGAATTTATACTCCCTAAGGCTCTTGATCCTATAAATCATGAACTAACAACAATTTAAGATAAAATAAACAGTCTATCTTCCTCTTGGAGATCAGCCAAAAGAAGAATATTTGCTACAAATCCTGCTTCTTCCCTAGAATTTGAGTCATTTGGATTAAGGCTTTGAGAGGAATAAAATAAACAACCCTCGCTACTGGTAGCCAGACAAACTACACATTGCTTTACCTCCTTTCACTCCATGAGTATGCTGATGAAGGAAAAACACGTACCATGCCTCTCTATCCAGTCTGTATAAAAATTCACAGTGGAATATTGATCATCTTTCTGTGCAGTGGGCTTCCTAGGTGTTTGTATGCATGACAGAGAGGTTATAAATAACCTCCACACATTAAGGGAAACTGCCTCGTTTTTAAGGAAGGAGGCATTGCAGGGATACTTCTCTCTGTGAAGAATGCACTTTTCTCCAATTAATCTCAAAGTCTCAAATATTGATCTTTGTCAGTTCTTACTCTTAGCTTCTGTAACTTTCTAATTTGTTCTGTATTTACAGAGGAAAACAAATAGTAATCTGAATCCTCCAAAAATGAGGGGTTTAAAGGGAAAGTTTTGGATACGACTTCTAATTAATCTGCTGAATTTACATTATGTGCCCATTATGTTATCTGGAGAAAAAAGCATGCCTCTCTGAGGGCAAAGAGCCATAAGGAGTTTTACTGTATAGAATGAGCTATGAATCTCACACTGAGCAATGATTCATACAATTGGGAAAATAATCTTCTCATATCACTCAGGTATTCATATGAAGGTACACAAATTACTGATATAAATGCTTCCAAAAAGCATATTTGAACACCATAATATGATTACTGTATATGGCAGTGTAAGACTAAACCAAAGGACAGGCAGTACTAGAGGGAGGGGTGCAGGATGAACTTGTTGCATACATAAAGGTGATCAAAGACTGGGAGATTCAAATTCAAGTGTCACATGCTATTCCTGCAAAGGTATTGTTTTTGAGACGAACAAGAAGTCTGGACATTCAGGCAGAAATCACAATACTCATTTCAGAATGTGAGGCTGCTGCCTGAGATTTTGTCAAAGGCTGAACTTGTTCCAGATCATCTGTGTGATAAGGCTGAAACCAGTTTCAGGGAAATAGGAAATCCTGAAAATCTGTAACTTGGAGATGCTTTCAGATGCCTCCTGGTAAAAGCAGTCAAGGCAGCTCTACAACCAAGGATCCTGCCAGTGAAAACAGTATTCCTCAGCTCAACTTTTAGACCAAAGTGACAATATAAAGCCAGACTGGGGAGTCTGAGCTGTACCTTGTCGACGTCGACTGTTGAGTTTCCTAAAGCAGGTGCCCTCCACAAGTCGATTGAGACGTTGCTGCTTGATCAGTTCTAAGATCTCCGGCTGAATCTTCTCCTTTAGCTCCCTTGGGAAGAGAGAAAGTAGGCACTTGTCAAATTCAATCAAAGACCATCCTCCTTCCTCTGAAACAGTCTCACAAGATGTTTCTGCAAGGTGTTTGAAGAGGACATCAGTCACAGACAAGCCCAGGTCAGAATCTAGGCTGCCCCAGAAAAAATCCACTTTTAACAAAGAATGGGAGTCAGGATATCTTTGTTGTAGACATCTCCCTGCCACAACACCAGTGTATGACTCAGGCAAGTCGCTTGTTTTTATATTACTTTACTCATTCTAAAAATAACACTCGCTGTAATGCATCAACAAGATTTTTCTGCAGCAAATAATGTTCTTTCATCATGGGAGCCCTGTGAAGCTTATTTGAGGGTCTGTCACCTTTTGTCGCACAATCCTATGCCGGTATACTTCACTAGTACTATTATTTAGGACAACACAAGAAGGCTAAAACATTTTGAAACAACAATAAAAAACAGGAAACTATGCCAATGAGCTAAACTAATGATCAGCACTATATTCTTGTTTTTAATTTCATATAATTTGATTACTTTATCATTATCAGAATTTGAGGAAGACTAACTCATGACTAGGGATCACCCAAGGATACAACTTCACCTTCCCCCAGGAGTGGCAGAGACCCACAATCCTTCTAGAAATAATCTTACATATCCTTCAGAAAATCCATTTTCTCCACCTTACTTTGATAAGAGTTCAACATGTCAAGAACTAGACAGAAAACAT
The DNA here is from genome assembly GCA_013397845.1 of Melanocharis versteri. Classification (NCBI taxonomy): domain Eukaryota; kingdom Metazoa; phylum Chordata; class Aves; order Passeriformes; family Melanocharitidae; genus Melanocharis; species Melanocharis versteri. The sequence continues at coordinate 3,519,273 of VZTG01000769.1, read as the reverse complement.
ACGCACATAATATTTAAAGTTTAATTTCATACACCATCACATGGATTCACAGATGTCTGAATTCATCAGTTATATCCTCACTTAGATTCATTAAGAATACATAAAAGACAGGTTTAAACATCAACTCGACAGCAAGCCTAGTAAGATTAAAAAAAAAATAACTGAATATGTAAAGGATTTATAAAAGATGAAGTTTGTCAGAATCATAATTTTGCATTGCTGTGCAAATTGGGTAATACCAAGAATCATTCTGTCTGGCAGTGTGTTCCAGCAATCATCATCAAAAGGAAGCTAAGCTGTGGTATCCCATAGAGACAACAAAAAATTTTCTCTTCTTGAAAACTTAGGAAGCCCATTCTTTGCTGATTTCCACACTCATTTGGATCCTGTGCCTTGAATCTGCCAGACCCCCACTGAAATCACCACAAATCCTCTGCTAAAAAGACCAGGCCTTTAAAATAAAACGCCCTCTTTCCCCTAGGTGTCAATGAAATTACTGGATGCATAACCCACTGCGTATTTACAAGCTGTGAAAATCTAGCTGGTCAAAAATCAAGGAAGCATTGTAACTATAGAAACAGACCATCTTTTGGAAATGTGTTATTAGTACTTTAGGACTTGAATTTTCAAGCACTGTTGTTTTCTCATTGGGATCTAAGATATAAATATGTTGAATGGTTAAATACTGTGATTAAAAGAATTTTGTGCTTGAATAAATGTCTTGCCTTTACTGAGCTGATGAGCTTCCCTATTGCTCAGGTAAAACCTGGGAGCAGGGGCTGAGAAAACATAAGTGTGGATTATTCAGCAGTCCAGGCTGCTGACTATATCTCCAGCTGGACTAATTTCAAACATTCAAGAGTGGTATAAACATCAGTTTGATATTTAGGTAGTTTAACTCAGAAATTGGATGTTTATCATTAAGTAGATGTTAAAGATATCATAACATTGTATTTGTAAGACACTACAAAAAAACCCAAAAATGAATGGGTCACCCAGCACATTAACACCTGAGTGTTTGCTCGTAACATTCTGTCTTCTGGCCCCTAATGCCCCACCTGCTCTTCACAAACCAGAGGAAGAGAAGGATTTTTTAACCAATCCAAAACAAAACAGGTAATCCTCTCTAAAATACTTCACTGCCTAAGGCAGACTTTACAGGGGAGAAGGGGAGATAAGAAAGAAGGGACCTCTCACCTCTTTGGTTATGTTCTGGAGGCCCTCTGCACACATGCATGTATGTGCTCTCACAGTCATGAAGCTCAGTGTGCTACTCACTTCTGTTTGATGGTCCTTGGACTTGATCACACAGAGGTTGTGGAGACAGCTCATTATTCCATGGAGAAACAGTCTCTGGTAGCTCTGGACTTATGGAAAGCCCATAAGACCATCAAGCCCTTGCCATGGTCACTTACTGCACTTACTGTCCTCAGCAGCTCATGCCAACACATGGTTACTCTGACTTGGATGGCTCTCAGCCATTTTTCTGACACCATGACTCCAGATATATTTTTGCAAGGTGATCCTGCCACTCAGTGCACCACTGTCAAGGTTTCTGATGCACCACTTCGAAGTGACAGAAATGGGTCAGAACAATCAAACCACAGCACACAAACAAAAGACGTGCTTCTTTAAAACTCTGCATTTCCTTCTGAAAGCCATCTGAAGGCAAGAGAGTTCTGTTCCTCACAATCAGTGTCTAAAGACAGGAGGGGTAGAAAAAAAACCTTTGTGCAAGAAATACGTCCTCCTGCTTAATTTTAAATTCCATCAGGAACAATGAGCTAAAGGAAGATCATAGATGCAAATACATTTTGTGAATATTTATTTATTGTCCTTCAGATGACATTTGCTTAACAGTTTGTGCCTTGTGAAGAGAGAGAACAGACTAAGTCTAAGGAGACAGTGACTTTAAAAACTGCCATTAGTTTCCTACTGTGTTTCTGTCCCATAAGAATGTAAAAAGTTAGTGTGCTGGTAAGACGAAAGGGTTGAGGGAAACACACACTAATATATTGCTTCGCTAACTTTGCGAGCTTCCTGATCGTAACACTGGAGGCAATACTAACATCAGTTACTTGTTTTTAAAATATCTGAAAATCATTAGAAATTATTTTTAAGCTTTTCACATTACACAAATTCTTTTTCAGCACCAGTTAAAACTGTCCCCACCTTTTGCCTTTCCAGCTTATAGTTAACACTCACTCGATAGTGGTTTTCTTTCCAGGATGGGGCATATTACAGACATTTAAATTATTTCAACACAATGGGAGAGTAATCCCAAAACTGGCTTCATGTGTTTTGTCCTTTTATCTTTCTGGCATCTAGCTATGCTCCCTCTCCTGATCACGCATTCAGAGCAGGCAGTAGTGACTCTTTCTAACATTGCAGAGAAATATGTAAGATACAAAGCAGAAAAATATCCAGACACCTTCCTCTCTTTCCCTGTATGTTGCTGATTTTTATGCAGATGTTACTTAGTAATGGCTCCCTAGCTGCCATTAACTCTCCTTTAATCAGCAAGTCACCAATTGGATGCCAAATTTTTATCTAGCATTAAGCCAACTCTGTTGCCATTTAATTTGTCAAGGAGATCTCTGGTCCTCTACGGGCCTAGGATTTCTAGACAACTTCTTCTGAAGAATACTTTATCATTTCATTATGGAATGGCAGTTTGGAGGATCAATAATGATCCCAAATCCCTGAATCTATTCTGAAGGACTTTTTATTTTTCCTAATCAAAAGTAGATATTGATAAAAATTTACTTCATATGATACAACAATGCCCATATAAAAGAAACAACTAATCCTTGCAAAACAAGGTTGTTGTAGTTATGAGGATCTAAGGCAACACTTTCCAGTTTACATTCAAATACAACTTGACTAAAGCTTCTCTTATACAGCAGCTCGAAGGCTTAAAACGACAGTGCTTCATACAATGAATAGCAAAAGAAAGACTTCTATCATGTTTAAGGCAGGAAAAACCATCCCCTGATTGCCATATTCTCAAGCAGAATTAAACAAGGTCTGCTGATGTTACAGTCACCATTGAGCACAATCTCTTTTAGCATATCTGCAGGGCTTTAAAATATACAGCACAGCCACGACTGCTCTTTTCACTCACAGTCTCTTTCCCTACAATGGGGCCATGATTCTGTACTTCTATCAACTGTGCCATCTATGCAATTTGAGAGAGTTCAGTACAGGGAATCAAATCAAAGCGCAAAATGAAAGGACTGTTTCTTTTCACAGTCAGGAACAAGTGATCATGGATGTAATCAAAATGCAAATGCATGGAGTTAAATCTCTGCAAATGCAGTTGTGATTGCTTAAACACCATATCGATTTACTTAGCCTTTATAGCCTTTGGGCTTAGCCTTTGTCCTGAATTGGAAATGGTAACACTTCAGTTGCTTTTAACTATTTGTGTTGGCTGTTTCGCTTGTTCCATGATGGGGAAGGAGCACTGCTGCACTGTGGCAGCAACTAGCCAGAGTGACACTGGAAATGAAGAGTTTGCACGGGGCATTGGCATGTCTTTCAATGCTAGGTGATGGTGCAAGAGAATATAAATAATTGACCTGTATCATACTTAAACTCTTGACTTGTTGGGAAAGCAGGGAAGATGAGAAGCTTTGGTGACAAGCTTCGTGGTTCTGAGCAGCTTTGAACTGCTAAATGTTGCAGGGGATTTGCAGGGGCTTTCTGAGCAGTGTAACGATACAAAACTAACTGGAACCATTTGTAGATTTTTAATTGATGCATTACTATGAGTGACATCAGTTCTAATTGGGCATTAGATTGTATTTTTTAACACACTGGAAACATAAAAGCATTCCCCCTTTGATCCACTCTGGTATGGTTAAAATTTAGTTTGTAATTCTACTTAGCTTGTGCTTCCACTGTTGCCCTGCTGCCCCTGGAGGAATGTGTCCCCAGAGCTTGTACTTAGATATCTGTATCCTTTAGAAACAAATCAAAATTAATATCCTGCTTCTGAATCCTGCAATGCTCTGGTCCAAATCTGTTTCTATACTTTTGCCTTGGAAAAGGATATTTAGAGTATCATGAGCCATTCTACTTGCAACAGTCAGGATTTCATGACATTTCAGCTGATGCTTCTGGAGTCCTCCATTTCTCTCCAAACCATTTCTCGGCTGATCTCAAAAGGTCCCTGCTATTCTCAGTGCATCATTTGCACAGCACAGAGTCTGCATCTGTCCTGTGCCATCAGTTCAACCACAAGCCCAGACTTGGTCCAGAGCCAAGTGCAGCCTCCATTTTTCAGATAACAGAACAAAGAGTATTCTGAGAAATTACAAGGAGCTATGGAGGCAATATTAGCCTTTCATACTTTGCAGTAAACATCAAGCAAAGGATTGGCTAGCTGCCAGAATGTTGCTATTTACAAGTAAGTGACTGCTTGTCATCAACACCAATTTATAACATTATAAACAAAGACAACTCTTTTGGAAAGTCAGTGTGTATTGGCTTCTCTTCTTCTGGGCTTCTCCCTGTCTTGCTCACAGAGATCTTGAACAGAAGAAAAATTTGTGGTGTTTGATTAGTTAGTAGATTTTTTTTTGAAAGCCACTACCAGCACCAAAATCAGTCTCGCAATCCTGCAGAGCTAGGAAATGTCAAAGCACTGTTTCATATAAATACGCCATGTGAAATCCTGCTGGGATTTGCCAAATCTGGTTTCACTGAACTCAAGGAAAAAGTTATGATTCCCAGCAGAAGAAAACATAATGTACTTTAAGCAGATGCCTCACTACTGCTTTTGAGCACAGCTCCCTGGACAGCTTTTCTCCCTGGGATTCCCCAGAAGAGCTCACAAATGTCATTCTCCCTTGTCAATCCTTCCATGAAAAAACGAGCGGGGAGAGAAGACAATACTTACAGAATTGGACGAGACTGGAAATCTTCCTGGTTCATTCTTTCAGACTGGCGTATTTTCAGTATTTCTGTGTAACTGAGATTCTGAAGTTTGCTCTTGAATTGATCCAGAGAGCTAGGCTTGGTAGTGAGTGCTCTCATTATCTGTTCTTTCACTACCTGCATTACCTGCAGTTAACAAGGAAAGAAAAAGAAGCTGTGTTAACACTTTCTGTGTTTTTGTTTCAAATCTTATTCTGGGTCACACTAAGGTTTCTGGGTATAGAAGATGATTAGTACTATGTGGTCTCTTAGACAACTTTTCAGCAACATAACCAGAAAATAAGCCAACTTCTGACAGGGCATCACAGCCTACATCAAAAGCTCATCTGCTCTGTGACAAAACTGGATTTTTTTTGAGGATAGTGGGAAGCTGCTAACTGGCCCATAGCATCATTTTATCTCTTACACCCAGAGGCAATGGGCACACACACTGGAACACAGGAGGCTCCCTCTCAACACCAGGAAACACTTTTTTCACTGTGAGGGTGACCAAGCACTCGCACAGGTTGCCCAGGGAGGTGATGGATTCTCCATCCTTGGAGATACTCACAAACGGCCTGGACATGGCCCTAGGCAACTGGCTCTGTGTGGCCCTGCTTGAGGGAAGGCTGACCAGATGGCTTCCTGAGGTTCCTTCCAACCCCAGCCACTCTGAGATTCTGTGAGAGCCTTACACTGCAGGCATGTTCTGGCCATACACAGTGAAGGAAAGAGAACTCACTAAAAGAGACCATTAGTCAGGGGAAAGAGAGAGATCACTTTGCCAAGGATATTACAGGATTGCTTTTGAATAAATGCCATAAACAATGCAAACCAAAAAACGAGAATGAAGGATGGCAAGGCAACAGCCATCTATTCTGCATAATAATTATTTTTTCAGGACAAAACTGCTGAGACACAGTTAACTAAGGAGAATTGCTTGGATCTAGTTCCGATAAATACATATCAGAGATTACTCTCTCTCTCTCTCTCCATAATCCTAGACTCATTTTCTTGGTGATGGTGCAAGTCATACACTTTAAAATATTTATCTGATGATGTGCTTAAATTGGCTGAAAGAACAATTTATCATACTCAGAAAGGTCCATCTTGCCCAAATGCCAAAGCTAAAAACCAGTAGAAAATGGTAACAGCCCTCTGGTAGCAAAGTGGTGATGACAGAAATCAACAGTTACACAAACAGAAGGCAAAGTTTTTTCTGTGCTGTTAATTTTCCTTTATTCTTTCATCTTCACCATGCATCTTAAAACAGAAACTCAGCCCCTCAGAGGTTCCCTAATAATTCCAAAAATATTTTTTTTCATAAAAATATTTAATTGTTTCACATGTGGTGCCTCAGTCTTCTAACTCATTGCCTGCACTGTTTTCTGCTTTTGCTTCCTGAGATGTAACTTCATTCTCAGATGTGATCTAAGCACTCATTTTAGCTGCGTCCAGCAGGTGAAACTCAGCAACCAAAGAAATTAAGAATTACTTAGCTGGTCTACCAGTGAGAATTAATTACTTCCCCATTGAAAGATGAACTCCTGACTGGCACCTGACAGGTCAGAGGAATTAACACCTCCTCGCATGCATTCACAGTGCACTCACTAGTCCACACCTGTCCAAGTAAGAAATGTGCTGTCACACCTTGGAAATGACAAACTACCACAAAACCCAAACAACCTGAACGTTGATGGATCATACCCAACAAGCTGAGTGGCATAATCCTACTGATTTCACTGAGTCTTGGTTTAACAACTAAAAGGGCTTAGAAAATGTAATTAAGGATGTGTCCACAAAGGAAATATCCTCAAAGGAATAGCAGGAAAGAGTGAAACAGATAATTCTAGTGCCAAATTGGACGTTTAAAAATATGTTCTGTCTTCCTCTTTCTGCCTTCTTGACAATGACTACCTATCGCTGCCAATTAATTTTAATCCCTATGTTATATATTTATATATTATTTATTAGGAATAATTAGTATAAATTACCAGGAATGGAGAAGAGGGGGGAGACTGCAAGCTAACCTTACCCACTGAAAATGTATTCAGCTATTGGTACCACCTAACACTGCTGCCTGGGCTCCCAGTGAACCGGATGTAACTTTTCACATGGCATTGAGCTGCTGTATTCTTGGGCCTGCTGAGAAGTTGTGCCAGACTACTTTGTTACGTGCAGTATTACAGCCAGCCTGCAGCCATAATTCCTGCAGCATTACGCAGAAGCAGCATGCAAACCAGGCAGCTCAGATGAAACACACAACCCTCACGGCTGCTCATGGTATCAAACTTCCTGCCCGCTAGAAAGCAACAAATTACTGCAATTTTGAACAGCCAAGCATAGTATAACTGCTAAACTAACCATATAACAACTGTCACTACCATATCACCTTGACTTTTCAACACTAAGCCAGATTTGGAAGTAAATATAGCGCTGCAATCACTTATGCATGCATGTAATTTCAGTTTCATGAGTTTGTTCAAATATCTATACAGATCTGATTTTTTGTTGCTTACGTATAGATTTAGTTTCCTAAATTCAGGCACTCACAATAGGGAAGCTGTCTCTTATGAGAACTTTTTCTCATAAAACAAATGGACAAATAAATTAATAAATACTGTATTTTAGGAAGTTGCATGCATGAGGATGGTTCCAGTCTGATCTCTAAACCACCCACATGAAACAGGGCTCATTCTTGGCTAAACTCTGCAAAGGACGTTCAAATTCAGTAGATTTGGAGAACTGCCACCTATGCTTAATTGCAACACCCTTCTCTGTAATTCATTTTTTGGGTTAACATGCAAACAATGAAAATTCCCCTTTGTTATTGCGTGGAAGGTCATTCACAGGGTATCATCAAAGAGCCCTTGGTCTAGAGGCTGCCCTTTCTCCAGAGAGAGAAGGCAGGAAGCGTATGCCCCAGGGCCAGCACGTACGGGGATGATCACTTGCCTTGTAACATTTACAGCCAACACTATTTAACTAGCTGGCCAAAGTGTCAAAGCTGCTGATTGTAGTGAGTCTCCTGAGCATTTGGGAATCACTGCCAAGGACTTCTAATCTGTTCAATTTCCAGTGCTCAGCTGCCAGCCTTTGATTACTGCTCTCCGAGAGACAGCATCAACCTTTCCTCCTCATGTATCTGACCTTACAATGAAATTAAAGATATTCTCCACTCAATGTGATTGTACATAGACACTGTAGACAGTTGTTTTAATTACATTATGCTTTGCTGCTCCTACTGAGAAATGAGTGTTTCAGAGGACGCATTTACTCTAAATCATGTGCTTTTTATCTGACGATCCCTTGGGTAAGAGAATCCAAGTTCAGTGTTGCAACTAAGACAGGTAAATTCACTGAAGACATGAAGAGAAAGACAGAAGGAAAAAACCAACAATTTTTTTTCAATTAAACACATACGGCCTTATTCCCGAGATTTTGTATCCATTTAACATATTTCAATAGCTAGTGTCCTGCCATTACGTGTTTTTCATTAACCTCTTTTAGTCTAGTTTGTTGTGTGTTTTGCTTATTTGACCTCATCTTTGTCATATTGTATTCTGACTACTTTGCCTTTCCAACATTTACCCCCTCTCTTCATTCTCTTGCCATGACAACTTTTGCCTGTGCAAATAAAGTCTCTTTCTAGATGGAGCAGATGTCTGAACTTGGGCTCTACAACAAGGGATCAAAATAAAAAGAGTGAGAAATTGTTAATACCAGAAGGAGTGGTTTATCAGGGCCAAACTCTACAGCAAGCTTCTCATTGACCTTATTTCAGCAGCTTGCTTGCAGCTACAGAAAGCACAAACCTCTCTACTCTACTCACCCCATACTGATGCAAAGTTTGCTCTTGGTACTGACTAGAGAAGCCAGGCAGCCCTCTCAGACACCTACCATTAGCCTGCAGGATTCTGGAAATTTAAGTCTGAGCCTTCCACTCACCAGATACATTCCTTCTACAAACTCACAGCATCAATTTTTTTCAGAAACCTCCCTCAGAGCAGCCTGAAGGCCTGGATGTTCACAACAACCTATCTGGGTTACCCAAGGGGTAGTGGCTTTGCACTGAAAAAGGGTAGGTTTAAATAAGGTATGAGGAAGAAATTTTTACTGAGAGAATACAAAGATACTAGAACAGGTTGCCCAGAGAAGCTGTGGATGCCCCATCCCTGGAAGTGTTCAAGGCCAGGCTGGATGGGTCTTTGAGTAACCTGGTTTAGTAGAAGGTGTCCCTATCCATGGTGGTGGGGCTGGAACTAGATAATTTAAGGCCCCAAATTGTGCTGATCTGTGGAGCACCAGACAGGAGATGAACCCTTCTCATAATTCCCCCACAATACCAATGTTTCACTTGGATAAGCACGCCCTTTGATGTCCGATGACAGCAGCAAGAACATATCTGGATGCCATCACAGAAGTTGCTGTACCTCTTGTATTTTGGGGCACGTTACAGTGATTGCTGCTTGGATAGGTGACTTGGGGATTGGGTGTATCAGTATGTTGTGCTGACCGACTGCCGTTAATCTGGACAGTTCACCTTTCTCCTGCACAGACAAGACTTGGATATAAATAACCCCCATTACAATAACGTGCTTAGTTCAGTGCTTTCCTGATTTGGCTCAACATTATCAAGTACTGCAAGGTGTGATTCCCCTACCTCACTGCAGCATATGATAAAAGAGCAGCCACTGAATTGCCCTTCAGCTGGAGACTCCGCTCTACAACCACCTGAAGAACCTGAGATGTGAGAAATTTTAGGCCCTCATTCACTAGCTTTTTCATGTGACCATTTAAAAATCATCCAGCCAATAAATAGAGAACTGGAGGAAAGAGATCTCTTTGCAAATTCGTTGTAAAAAATTCATACCTAGTTTCCTTCCTATCTAAATGTTCTTGAAAAAAAGTAATAATTTGGTTAATACAAATTAAAGAATGCAGGCAGAAACATCCTTTGGTGATTGAAATTCAGCTTGATCATTTCAGTGTCACAAAGAGATTTCCTTCAGTTAAATCCACAAGGAAGACAAAAACAAGGTTGTAGAATGAAATAGCCAAATCATTCTTAATGAACAGTGCTTACTGACAACGGAGGCTGTAAAGAAAATTTAATTCTGAAGGGAAAGGAAATGACTTCAGTTTACAAGCAACCTGTCAACTCCTTTAATGAAAACTTTACATGTTTAATGTGTGCACCAGGTAATTTGAGGCATTTTTTAGACCATCTCAAGGATAAATTGTTATAAGTAGATCAATGGTTATGTTTTCAGAGTACTCAGAAGAGTCATCCTGAGAGGCTTCAAGGTCCTTGGAAGATAATTTAATGGTGATTCCCCCCACACCCCACCCCAATCTCCACATATTGCAGTCTGAGAATTCACTACACTAGTCTCTCAGTCACAGCCTGTACCAAACATTCACTCCACATTACTTTAGAATATTAATCTAAACATGCCCTCCTACACAAACAAATTTAAACTCAGTGCTGGCACAATCTAACCATTGACAAGAGACTCCAAAATTCTAGACCATTACTTCTATTACAGTCTGTGTACTCTGGAATTACAAAAACCCCCCAGTTTTCAATCTTCTTAGCTATTCCAGAACACAAGGACAGTTACTGTAGCCAGCAATAAAGAGGCAACTCTAAGCCGTCTGGATGTACGTAGCCACAGGAATAATTAAGTTGATTCATTTTCAGGAAGCAGGATGAGAAAGCAGCTGTCAGAGGATTTAGCAGATATAAGCTCTGATACATTTTATCTCTTCATTTTTCTGCAAAATATAAAACCCATTGCAAAAAAGTTTGCATTGCTGCGGCTTTGGCTTGCTTTTCTTTCTTTCCTTCTTTCCTTTTTGCTTGTGATTATAATTTTCTAGTATGAACCAAGATATTTTTCAGTCTGCAGAAAAGAGACTTGAAACAATGCAATGGTTTTGATCAAGCTGAGCAGGCTGCTTCCATGCAGGATCAGTATCAGTATCCAGTTCAGCAGTGACTATCATTTTGCAGAACAAATGAGCACACCTAGCAGATGTGACGATGGTGCTGAGAGATAGGAGATGTGACAGCAGTTCCACACAAGGTGTTTAAAAGGCCCATAGCAGGTGTCAGAAAACCTGATGCTGTAGCAATACATCAATGTGAAATCTTGTTCAGAGCCTCAGGACCCAAATAATTGCCTGCCCTCTGGTGAGGAAAAGAGGGAAGAGAACCTGAAGAGCCTGACCTTGCACTGGATTCCAGGATACAGAAGGTCAAGTAGTAAAGAAAGAAAAGGCTGAAGATTAAGTGATCACAATTGTTTTACATTTCAAAGAACTTGATTTTCCTGATCTTTATTTTCCCTTGACTAATGAATCCCAGGTGTGGGAAAACAGACTGAAACCACACGGTTCTCGGGAACAGATGGGCTGAGACTACTCTTAATTCAAGACTACGGGAGAGGAGATAGAGGATTCGTTACATTCTTGTAAGAAAGATGAAATAAGAGCACCAGGGTCATGAGCACAAGGCCGGTGAGCACCGTGCAACAGGGTGTGAAACGGAGGCTGAGAAAAAACAAGGAAGGGGTCTGAGGAGTGCCTCCACCTGAAGAAGCTGATGTAAAAAAGTTCAGTACCCTGCAAGAGATTCCCAGCTCACTGTGCTATGGCACGTGAGCACCTCGTAAATCATGTTCAGAGGAAATGGACCACTTATTGCTGAACTCTGCTATATTACATCCCTGGGCTACTCCACCTCTACAGGAAGGCTCTGTGGCCACAGCTTGACTTGGCACTTTCCAAAAGCTCACAGAATTCTGTTAGCTGCACTGATTATTTTTCCCTTGGATACACAGCTCCTGATGGAGAACCACTGGATACCCACGGAGGCCTCCAGTTCTCTTTTTAACATTACTATTTATTTTCTCAGTAACAGTGGCAGAGGCTTTGGCTGGGAGCAAAAAGCATCTCGAACTTAATTGAGAAAAAGACAAAGAGCTGTCCCAAAATTCCACTGAAGGGTAATATGGCTAAAGGAATGGGCAAGAAGATGATTTTTACAAGGAATGGGAACAGGCTGGAGTACACAAGGGAGTAACAAAGCAAGCTAGTAGGAAGGGTGTTATAAATATGGAAAAGTGACCAGAGCAGGAACAAAGGTTCCAGTGGGAAGTACCAGCATGAGGAGGAAGGCGTCTGGAGGGTGGCTTGTGACAAAATAAATAAAAATGGGGACAAGTCTGAAGAAGAAAAAGAGAGGCTGTGATATATGTTGCATTTCAACAGAAAATGAAGGCTAAAGGAAAAGAAGAAATGAGATTTCATTAGAAGTTCAGTTACAAGGAAATAGGAAAAGAGAGAGTAAAATATGGGGGAAATTATATATTTCTAAAATTATGTCTCAGGAAGCAGCTGGCTGAAAGGAAATCTTCCTTAAGGACTGGCCTGAGGAAGTTGAGGATAAAATTAATAGTAACAGAGAGGGAAGTGAACAGCAGTCCTTTACAAACTTGAAATGTGAGTGGGTTTAGAATCATCATCAAAATACATGCAAACACTCTCTATAATTTCTTCATTTTGATAAAGGACAATGTGGAAGAAGTTCACTGTCTCCTTTCAGGACTAAAATCAGATGCCACTCACAAATGCAAGGGTTCCATTCAAAACAATGCTAATCTAAACACAGAGGTCAAATATCATTTGCTTGGGTAATATTGGGCTGAAACAGGGATGACTGATGGACAGGAAACCTCTTCCTCGCATTAAATACTTGCAGAAAACTATTTGCATCATAAATAAGGAATAAAATCCTTTTCCTGTTTGTGCTCTGTGCCTCGAGGTAGACAAAGCAAGAAATAAGTGCTGTGAGACAATGTTTCTACCCCAGTAAAATGATGTGTAAAGTTAATATGACAGTTTTTGTAAACTTTCTTGTTAGTTAATTGAAGTCTTAGGTCAGACATTATTACATTATTTCCCCCAATGTCTGACAACCTCCTTTGGCAAAATAAAACATGCACAAAATCATTTGTGGGTGGCATTTAATCCATGGCTTTTCACAGACAAAATGTACTGATCTTCTCAAACAAAATGTTAAGTGAGGGGAGGGGGGAAATGAGGAGATATTTGTATCTTTAGTCATATACCAATGTAATAATCAACATGTCAAATAACATGCCTGTAAATTCTAATGAAAAACAATGTGAGAGTTACCCATGATTAGGAACATACATTTGGGTGCTGCTTCCCTTAATTACACTAAATGGCATACACTAAATGAAAATTAACTTAATATATTGGCAAACTGCTGGTTCTACAGGAGGAAAACAAGGACAAGATTCTAATAGATAGCTTTTTTCCCCTAGGAAAACATAAAAATCAAAGAACCCAAGTTCTAGATATAAATGATGAATAATAAAAGGACTCTTTAAATGGGTAGAAAACCAGGAAAAGTGGCAGAGTAATTTTTTTTAAAAAGTCGAACAGAAAGGAATCATTCGAATCATTGCTCAGTACATCTGATAAATGGATAAAACTGTAAAAACAACACTTTGCATTACAGCTTCATATGTTCCTATCTCCTTTAGCTGAGACAAAAACAAATAAAGGGGTGACCAGCTGCATTGCTGAAAAGATCTCCAGGCTCTTTCCCCAGCTGAAATCCCTGTGTCAAGATCCCTCCTGTCCGAGGTGTGAACGGCCACATGGAATTGCACGTGGGGCAAGCCTGCCACTGTCCCTGCTTGTGTTGCCCCTCTCCTTGTCTCCAGTCAACTACAGGGACCCTCCAGCCTAACTTCTAGACGGAAGAGGAGCCAGTGCACCAGGTTCATGTCTTTCTAATACCAAGAGAAATGGAGTTCCTCAGTCATCTAAGTGACCAACAAATACACCAGCTAGCACAAAGCACCAGGCAATATGGGCACAGCTTCTCTAGCTTTCAACTTCATACCTCTCCTCTTTGCTAACCTTCTCCCAAACCTGATAGACCTGGAAAATCCATCTAGTGTGTCCATTAATTCCACTTGCTTTCAGTAGCAAATTCAGCCAAATTTCCCCACATACATTTTTCACAGAGAAGATTTGCCTGTGAAAAATGTTCAACGATTAAACACTCTATATGCAAAAGCTCTGCAATTTTGCCAAGCTTTGCTAATACTTATGTATTACTTATGTAATACTTGCTGTTTCTTCATCAAGTCCAAAAGCTGTCTCACCACTCAAACAGTAAAATTTCTTATTTAGTTAGAAGTATCCCCTTACATTTATTCTGTTACTTACATGAACAAAGGAAAAGAAAATATAAATAGAAGCTGGAAATTTCAACTTTTGTTTTCTGAACCTAACATAAGTGACTTTCACCATTTCATTGCTACCTTTCTATTTTTTTTATTGTTTGTTGGCTTATTTTGTTTTGGGCATTGCATTTTATTAGAAAAGTGAAACTTCCAAAGTTTCTACCTAACAAAAACCTGAAAGACTGAAAATGTGGTTTTGGATTCAGTTCTTTGAATTAGAAAGCTAAATTACATATTTAGGCTTTCCTGATGAATGCATAAACCCAGTGTTTGGTATGCTCGTGTTGGACTGTTTCACTCAGCCCCACTATTTGCATGCCCTTACAGTTAAGGTGAATGATTAGGCTGAGAATCTAGGAATTATGAAAAAGTCAGTTGTTCAGATGTGCCATGCCTCTGAATGAGCCTACATGTTATTTTACATCATAATTTATAAAAAAAGTAAGCTGTAGTAATTTTTACGTAAAGCCTTGTTTTCATATTCATGTCCCCTGAAGAAAAGTGAGCTGACAAACATGCCTACAGAACACCAATTTTTTAGCACATCTCATATTAATAACCGTTTCAAGTGATAATTGCATTGTTATCAGAGATTCCAGTCTGTGCCACAATAATAAAAATAGCTGCATGATTCACAAAAATACACAAAGCAATGAAGAGGTTAAACCCATTGCAACTTGTGAGATGCTAGCTATAGATATTATTCTGTAAATCTGCTGCCCACAAATTACTGACTTGACAGATCATAATAAGTGCTGTCAGGACTATTACAAACCAAGATCTGCTTGGAACTGCCAAAAATACACAAAATGTGTATGTCCAAGAGAAAGGAAAAAAATGTTTTCATTGCCATTTTAAAATGTTCTGAAATAACTGAATAATACCTTTGGAAAAATCTGATTTTTGGAAAATTCTGACAGTCCAGTCCAATGAGATTTTTGCATCAGGTAGTTATATCATTACTGTGTTGGTCATATAAATAAGAACAACACATATTATTTTTCCTCCTGAGTTGTGGCATGTAACCAAGGATATAAGGAATTCAACCAGACTATTCTTAGAAGAAGAAAATGCACAGATGACTTGTTTTGCCATACCTCATTTTAAGAACTGCAGTGAAATGGTTTACGGCTTCAGAAACCTGCATTTTTCATTGCTGCAAAGGAACAATCTTTTCTCCCCACAGATCAAAGGGAAGCTTTTTTGGGATCTACATGCAGTACTGGAAAACAAACTACTCCCCAGGACAGAGAGCAGTGATTTATACGACACCTAATACTAACACCAACAATTCAAAAGCATTCAGTCACCTCACTGTGATTACAAAACCAATCTGCCAGCCAGGGAAGTTGGGAATGGAACAAACTACTTAGGTTACCCAATGCTTTGGGAACATGATAGACTTCCACAAGCACAGGGAAAGGCATCCACAGGTGTATGAAATCTTAACCAAAGATATATTAGTAACCATCAGGACTGGTCCCATTGCTCCACCCCCTTCACTACATGCATAGGAGGCATCTGAAAAAAATCACACTTTTTCCCCTCCAGTGCATACTATGTCAATACCACATTCTCAGTTAATTTTTTTCACCCTCTTCCTTTCACTCATATTAAATCAGAGCCAAAGGATTTTTTCTCACAAAAGGATTAAAACAAGATTGGCTTCAAGTTTACTTCCCACTATTGATTTGAAACTACCAATGACATGCACAGAAACACATCTCCAGGAACACATCGATCCTGCCTAGGAGGCTAAATTATGTCTTAAAATAGTGCTACTTCTAGTAACCAACTAGTGAGTTATGGGTGAATAAAGGCTTACAATCTTCCAGTAATGAAAGATCCTTTCTCTGATAACTTGAACGCTATTACTGCACTTTTTTCCACACTGTCACAAATCACTGCACTTCTTTCCATATTTGTCATTACTCCACATTTTTAATCAGCCAGCAGACTCCTTCTTTCCTACAACTCTGTAATTATTTACTTTATGTTTTTAGGCAGGAGATAAATTTAGAATTAAATGCAAGATATTTGTTTTCCCTTGAAAGGTTAGATTCAGATTCTGTGCACTCCAGACTGCAGCAGTCACCAAAAAAAAAAAAAAAATCACACTCGTTCTGCAATTTCCCTACTGCCTCACATGTGACTACACAAAGGATTCGTTTGGTAAATTTGCTCAGGTGCAGAAAATGGGAGATGTCTTGCTAGAGTGAACATAGTCCAGGGGCACAGACATGGTGTGTCCAGACACTCATTTCACATGGGGGCAACAAGGAGTCTAGAACTGAGGTTACAGATATAAGGAGGTTAATCCCTCTCCTGATTCTTTAGCTCTGTTGAGTAATTAGAGAGCAGAATGGCATGTGGGGCAATGACAACAAAAGTTTTTGTAAAACTTTTCTACTATTTTATCCTAGTGGAAGTCAGGCAGGAAGGGAGAGGAAATTCCTGTAAGGGAAAGACTGGGGGGAATGATGGAACCTGTGTTTCTGTGTATGAAGTGTTCACAGAGACAATGTGGTAGAGTCAAGGGGAAACCACTGTGTAGAGGCAAGGCACACCAGGTGGGAGAGGGCTGGTATTATCAGGGCTGTAAAGTCAGAGGAAGGAAATATTCAGGGAGGGAAAGGTGGTGACAGCATAACTTGGAAACAACTCTGTGAAACACATCTGGAATTAAATTCTGCCTGATTTTTAGGATAAAGGATGTAAGCATGGATGAAGCTGGCATCAACACAAAGCGGGTATTGTCTGTGAAACAAGATATACCCAATATTTAAACACCTGAATCTTTTGGAAAGTCCCACACCCTCTGTCACATCAAAAACGCATCAAGTCCAAAGGCTATTGAGAACAGTCAGCCACCTCTGGCATTTTCTCTAAATGGACTACCCTTATCGCTGTCTTTCCACTGAAAAATTGGGATTGGCCATTATTTTCTGAGCAATCCCAAGTCTGCCCAGCAGAAAGCAAATGACTGCACTGTCACTGCCCCACACAGCCACACAGCCAGTTCTGCAAGAGCAATACTCCTATACAAAACCACTTCTTGTTTTTATCTTCTTCTACTGCCTGCTACAGGCTAGGATTTCCCTGACCTTCCTGGCTTTTTTCCTTCTTTTTTTCTTTTTTCCCCCCTTTTTTCAGTTCAGATGCACTCCCAGGAGCATACTAAATGAACCCAAATATCACCGCACAAGCCACATGTAGAAACATGCAACCCTCTATTAGAGAGACGGGCTGGGGGAAGCCTCATAAGGATGCTATTATAGCGGGAGAGAGGAAAATAGCAGCTCCCCACGGCAGCTGTGAAGCGGGCGGAGTGCCCAGGGGCCCGGTGGCAAGGGGCAGTGAGTGCAGGACGGCTGGTTTCCATGGAGGAGCGAGCCAGGGAGGCAGGAGAGACGGCTCATGCTGCTGGCCGCTGGCACGAGGAGGAGAAATACCTCCTGTTATTTCACCTACCATCAACACCCACGGCTTCAGGGGGCTCGGTTCAAATCTACTTACAGCTTCTGCTTCCTCGGTCTCGTCTCCTCTGGGGGAGGACCGTGACTCAGAACACATCGTGCCGTGCCTGGTTTGGTGGGTTGCAGTGATTTAAAGGAGCACAAACTGCTAGGCCAGAGCTTTAAATAAATAAATACATAAAAATATCTAGCAAAGCAACACAAGCCCAAAGCTGACTGACTGGTGGCTTTTGGCACCCCCTGTTCTGCATGAAGGCCCTGCAAATGTCTTTTGCACATCATTAATCTTTGCCATAAGAAATATCATCTTAGCAGAGCTGGTGTTGCAACTCACAGGCATTACCTACCAAGCAACAGAAGTGATGGCTGCTGAAGAGACAGCCTATTGACAGCAGGGTTCTGCCAATTACCAGTATTTTTCATAGAGGTAAAAATAGGAATCTGCTATGTTGATCCAGTACTGATCAGCATCACTGTATCCAAGTCCTGCATCAACATTTAGCTGGGACACGCATTTTCTACACATTGGAAAGTTACTGAATTGAAGTGATAGTAAATCTGACTCTCCATAATGCTCCCTTGCACCATGTAAACCATTTGCTCTTGTGAAAACACCATGCATCTGCCTCGTGTCAGGTTTTCTCTGCTGTAGAATGGGTAGAAAAGTATTTATTGCATTTAGTTCATGGTAAGACTACAAGATCCTTCCAACATCTAATGCACATCTGAGTTCATTAGATAAAAGAACTTATGTATGTGCAAAGACCTATTATAGCTTTGTTCCCATTTTTGTCAGAAGGAAATAGGAGGGGAAATGCTTCCTCTTAGAGCTTCTTGGAAAGGCAGTAAACTATTCCAGTAGAAATCTCGGCTAAGTAGCATCCTCTTGAAGAGAAAAGAGCTCTGAAGTGAAAGCACGAAGTTTTAAGAACAGCAAATGTCTTGCTGCCATGTACATAAACCCAAGTCCTCAAAATTGCTATTTGACACCGCCACCTCCACAACCAGCAGAACAGAATTGCAGATAGGTAAATACTTCCTAAAAAACCAATTTCTAGTTTTCTTATAGAGTGTTCCCAGCAAACACCACTCTTGATATAAGTTCAGGCCTGCACTGCAACAAAGATGATTGGTGGGGAATCCTTGAGTTGTTGAGTACAATGTCAAGGTCCTTCCCATCCCAGTGACAGCCTCCTGCCCTCCAGGAAGCCGTGCTCTTCACGCATCTGCAGAACATTGCTCATAAAACTCACCAATTCTGAGCCTCTGATACCCATGGAAAGAACATAAGTGGCAACTAAATGTCTCCCCCAGCTATCTGCTGGCATTACTGACAGAAGTAACACAGCACGTTTGGATGCGAGCACCTCCTAATAGTTAAAAACGTTAAAAATGCAACCAATGGAGTAGAGCTACAACCTCTATTAACCAAGATACAGCGCTTTCTGTTAAGGAAGGTACTGAGGGAAAAGCAAGTCAGCAAATTCCCTGATAGCACACTGCCTCCAGAGCTCCTGGGCACTTGGATGTTGGAGGGATCCTGGTCCTGGGTGCCCTGCACCTGAAGCAGAGTTGGCTGTAGAGAAAACAGCCAAATCAGGGCAGCTTTTTTCAACAGGCACGATAGGCTCCAATGGCTGCAAAGGAGAAAGATTTAAGAGGGCTTGAGTGAAGATCAGGGAAGTGCTGCTGCTCTAACAGGTTTTGCTCAGGCAGCAATGCAAGCCTAACTTTCCCAAGAAAGAGAAGAGAAGCGCAGTTCCCTGGATGCAGTTCTCCCTGGATGTGGAGAGTCGTCACCTGGGCATAAGTCCACAACAAAAAGTCCCTGGTTTACACTGGTTTCCAGTGCTTTCCACTGCCATGGGTTGCCTATCACAGTGAGATAACAAGAAGAGAAGTCAGGTGGCCAGACTGACCCTTGGAGTTAATTTAATCAATGTAATGATTGGGAAACCGTGCAGAGTCCTTAAGATTTATGTTTTTTCTGCTTCTTCCATGAAGTAATATAAAACTTGAGGAGAGAGAAACAAACCAAAGGACGGAAAAGAAATATTTATGTCTGATAGAAACATCTGAGAAGTCCCATTAACACTGGACTTAAGAACATGGTGAATGATCTGTTCAAAAGTCAACATATTCGAAGAGACAGCAGGCAGTGGCTGAAAACCCATCAATCAGCAGTCTGTTGTACACAACCCTTTCTGTGTGTATGTGTAGCTCTATCATACAACAGGCTTCCATCTAGATTGCTATTGCAATATTTCACTTCCTTTGCATGGTTTTTTAAATTAACTCAAATTCTTGTTCACAAAAACAGTCCAGTACACTTATTTTGAAGGGCTTTTGTTATCATAGGTTAGTTTTTAGGGCACTTTATCTAAAGAAGTTAGATACTTTGCTGAAAAAAATCCAGATATAAAATCATAATCAACCTCCTCCTCAAAGCATTTTAAAAGACGCCTTATTTATTCTTGGATTTTTGGAAGACTGCAGCCTACATATTATTTGTCATTTTAATCTTTTTGGCCGATTTGATAATTTTAATCTTTTTTCTTTTCCTGCTTGTGCCTCCGGAATGACTTCTTAAAATAAGGGAAGCCACAAACCAGGGATCATCAGTAAAAGAAGGCATCGGGAATATTTCCTCATTTTAAGACTAGAGCTACTTAGAGAATCAGTAAGAAATCAGCAAAAGAACATCAGATATAGGATGGCCTGGAAAAAAATTAATAATCCAAATAATCAGTTTCTAATGGGTTTTTATATGCCATTCAGCAGAGGGCTGCCAGTGACAACAATTCCATGCATATCCAATTTGCTATTAATTAAAGCAAATAGTGAAAAGAGGTGAAACTGAGCACAAGAATCTGTGTGCGGATAAGAGACTTCCTGTGGTAGGACATGTCTCCAGAGTGGTGGGTGATACCAACCAAATGTATCCACAATATACAAACCTGTGAAGTTAAAAAGCCCTCAGCTCCCGAAAGATTTTGGGAAGCATTCAGGTGTCTATTCAGACTAGATGGGTATAGGATGACCACCCAAGGTCAATCTGCAGGAAAGCGGATGTGACTCCTGGGACAAGGGGTGGAGACCACTGAACGTGCAAACTTCTCACCCCACTAAGAAGCTCCTGCTTTCAGCTTCCCTCTGTGTTTAGGCATCACTTGCTGC
This sequence comes from Melanocharis versteri, assembly GCA_013397845.1. NCBI lineage: Eukaryota > Metazoa > Chordata > Aves > Passeriformes > Melanocharitidae > Melanocharis > Melanocharis versteri. The sequence continues at coordinate 3,498,413 of VZTG01000769.1, read as the reverse complement.
CCTGAACTGGGACTTGGGTGTTGAGCAGGGAGCACAAATCACAGACAAATACAGCTATGCGAAAGGAGGAAAAAAACCCTATCTCAACAGACAGCTTAAAAACCAACCCTCCAAGCCCAGCAACCGGAGCAGGCTGCACATGGAAGCAGCACCAGCAGCTGAAACTCTGGCGAGGAGACTCGTGTGGGAGTTGTGCTCGCGCTCGCTGAAGGGCTGTGGGCAGGTGGGAGGAACCTCGCTTTGCTCGGGGAGAGGAAGGCGACGAGAAGGAACAGGAGCCCTATTGTGATGTGCCTATGCTGGGGAACATAGAGGATGTAAATTAACATACTTTTCCCTCTACATCTTTTGTGACTGATTTAAGAAGCCTGACGATGGATAGCATTACTGGGGCGGGCTAATCTCAGGCTCTGAGGACAGGTTGCTGAGGAACAGTAATATCAGGGCATGGTGTCTCTTCGGGAAGCCAACCTGCAAGGGTCGGGGTGCCACGGCTGTAGCATCCCTACCATGCCTTGCCAGCCCCTGGATCTTTTACATCCACATGGGACAGGCAGCAGCAGAGCCACCGGGAGCCCTCCGTACATTTCTTCCCAGCACTGTGGCTGTCAGCATATCTAAGGGGGCACCTGACAACCACTCCCCCTTAGAGATAAAACTTAGGATCAGCCCCTCTTGCCTCAGCTCTCAGCCTGACCAATCAAACTGCTGCTACTCACTGCTTCTCTTGCAGTCCCAATTCCTTCTTCCACTCCTAAGATCTGAGGTACCGCAGTGAGCACCTCCAGCACCTCTGACAATCCCGCTCTTCCCAGACTACTGTTGTTACTAACAACTGCCTAATAAATTCCCCCAACACATTCCCCTCCCTGGGAAAAGAGGGAGAAGGATTCTCCACTGTTCACAAGGATGCTGAAGGCTCGCAGGATGGAAGGGGTGGATGTCAGCTGGAGTAAAAAGACCAGCGCATGTTCCCCATTGCCATGGAGGCTCTGGCTCAAAGGAGTGGAAAAGTACCCATGCACTCTCAGACAGCAAGTACTTCTTGCAGAGCAGCAGATTTTTGGGGCACAGAGGGTCAACCTCGGCCGCTGGGCCAAGGTAGAGGCTTTTAATTTTGGGCTCCCACAAGCAGCCCTCCCTTACCAAGGCCAAACTAACAGGAGCTGTTATCTAAAGCTAGGTGTGTTTGTTGAGCCCTTTTACTTGCCTTGTCCTCCTCTGGCACTATGCTTCCCAGAGAGAGTTTGCTTATCTTTGAGCAAGAACCACACTTGAAACATGGCACACATACATGGTGGTGCTCCTATAATTCTCCTGCCTGGTGTTCTTTTCGCCTTTAATATCAGAAGGGGCAAGCTGTGATTCTGAATGACCGTAGCACAAATCGGTGTGAGAAAGATACGTAATTTTTTTCCTTCTAAACCATCAGGAATCACATTTTCAAATGCAAACCCCAGTGTTTGGTGCTGACATCAGTTTTACAGAACAAATGTGGCTTCAGCACTAAGACCTCTGTTGTAGACACTCCCCTGCTGGGAAAGCCCTGTCTGAAAAGGAGGTTTTCCTTGGTATACAAAGAAAATTTAGTTCCCAAGAACTGTACTATGTCTTATCTTACCAAATGAGCTCAGCAGAGTGTGCTGCAGAATTTTCCTCTTAGTTTTACATTTTCTGCATGCAGTAAAGCAAGTTTTAGGCTCTGCTGGACAGAAAATAGAATGCTAGACAGGACAGACAGCTCTCCATTTCAAAGAGTTGATAAACCTGCATATCTAAAGACATCTCCTTCAGACTTACTAAATTCACTCTTTGAAATAAGCAAATGTTAAGTTTCCAGTTTCCATCTAATCAAAAGCGAGAAAGGGAGAAAGCTTTTCCCCTCCTGAAATGCTCAAAAATTTGGCCAGCTGAGACAACTTCTTTAGAGTACAATGCAAATGTGTCTAAGTACAGTTGAGAGGGACATGTGTTCTGAGGAAGCACATTTCTCTCTGTATTTGCAGCTGTGCCACACAGAAGCCAAGAGAGCACCTATGTGAGAGGCACAAGAAGAGCCAGCTTTGATGATATCACTTGTCCTTACTCAACGAACCTCTGTGACTTTATCTATCCATTGCAATTCCACAGGCACTGCAGCAAGCAACTCCTGTTTTATTCCGCAAGGACAACTGATTAAGCAATATTCCCAGTATCTTTACTGAAACAATAAACAATAGCATTTTATTTCATTTCCACTAGAAAGGAGTGAAACCCACAAACAAACAGAATTGGACATTAAGCCATGTCAAGAGAGGCAAAGACTCAGGCTTGTAACAGGTTTCCCAGACAACACAAGATCAGAGCTTTAAGGTCCCCTCTTATCTCATAGCTCTACAGGCCTAGAAACAAGGAGGCCAAGGACATTGCAAGAGTGAGATTCCTACCTGTAAGGGCTGACAGTGCTTACCTCAAGTCATGCAGTCAAAAGGTGTTAAAATGACAGCATTTTCACCAATGGGAATGTTAAATCATTCTTGTAGCTGTTTTACATCAGTTAGAATTAATCTTTCTTTCCCTATGAGCCCTGGATTTTTTGACTAAAGGTTAATCAGGCACACTGCCTTTGAGTTGCAGGAACGTATTTTTATACTTCCTAATTCACTGCAGAAATAAGATTTTTATAATACTGCTGACCTTCACAGAGTGGTATTAAGATTTTATAATCACTCCCATGAGTGGCCTGCATAATTAAACTGTGCCTTCATCTCTCCTGGACAGTGGGGCCATTGCAAGCTCATACAGACCACTTATTTGCTGTCCAGACACTTTTACACCCACAACACACAAAGAGTAGGAGGTAGAATTACAATGAATATGTGAGAGAAGAAGAGATGAAAGGATATGGGCAGAGTTCAGCTAACTTAGGTGCTGATGGCAAACAGGTGAAACACAGACTTCCTTACCTACATGAAGTACTGGTATGTCTGTGCTGGTTACCCAGTTCCCACCTTGCTCATGCCCAGACACTGTGCACTATTTTTAAATATATTCTTCTTTGCCTCTTGGTGCCTTTTGCTCCCGTTTATGTGTGGCAGCATCATCAATGAAATGATTTCCTCATTCATTCATGGGTCCCAGCCTGACCTCTTTCAGCACCATTTAGTTCTGCAGGAAAGCAGTTCCAAGGGTCATTCACTCCTTTTGACCCTCTCCCTTGTAATTACCAGGGCTTAATAATAAATTTAACCATGCTCATACATCATTATTTGTGAGCACCGTTTACCCTACCCAGGTCCATCAATACTAAACTGCCATCCTTAGGAAAGCTGGTGGCATTACTTTGGGCAGCAGAAGGAGGTTTGGGAAATATGGCTGCTCCTGGGAAACTCAGAAAAAAATCTCCATCAAGACAGTGCCACCGAGCCAACCCTGATCATCGCAGCAGACAAATTACCTCCTGATTTATTCTGTCCCAACAAATGTCTGCAACTGCTGCCAGGAAGCAGAAACATTTGTTTAATCAGAGCCTCTGGAAAATTAAACACTTTTGATGCCTGTGATAGGTATCACCTTCCTCCCCCTCTCTTGCTCTGTTCCCCAACCATGGTGCTAGAGATGCTCTCCTCCTCTGCAGCACAGTGAAGAACGGAATACAGATGAACAATTCAGAGCCAATAAATCCATCTTGTTTTACTTATTCTTGCTTCCTCCTCAGCTTCCCTCCCACTGCTGTCCCCTGCCACACAAATACACATACATATAAGTACTGTCTTAGCTAGGTCAGCATGATCTTTTTTTCCTTTTGTCCCATAGCACGTAACAAATTAACCTCATCAATATCAAGACTCCCACCATGCCTTCTGCACTCTGTCTGCTGCTACATCATCTGGGTTCATACCGGCCTCTTGTGAGCTGAACTCCCACTGCAAAGGATGCAAAGGACAGTTATGAATTCTAAAGCATACTCTTGCCCCTTTCTAAACAGCTTTTTCTTTCTAAAACATGATGCTCATATAAGATTAATCAAGGAAAACCTACTCAAGGAAGAGCTAATTAAAAGGTTTTTCCCCACACTCTTTGGCAAGAGACCTGGGGAGTGACAACTGGCTAATTTGGTTGCAGAAAAATCCCTGCATGGTGCTGGTACACAAAATTATCACAGTGAGACTGGTTATGAATTCTGCTTGACTTCTAGCTGAAGACTAAGTAGTTACTTGCTGTCAAATAGTCTTTTGATCTTCCTTGGGTGTTAAGAAAGTATTAGCAAAAAGAAGTATCCCTTTAAATCCTCCCAGAAAGAACCTGGGTCTAGGCAGAGAGATTCACAGTACACACACATAGCAGAAAGGAAACGTTTTTGCTGCTTTTTTGCTCTTTGAAGTGAGGAAAATGAGATTGATCAGGATTCACAACTTGCTACAGAGCAGCTCATAGCTGCTGATGGGAATAGAGATGCTTTTTTCTGTCAATACAGAACCTATCCTGTGGGCTTTTACAATGTTCATCTGCCGCTTTGCTGTGCCTCTGTCTTTGCTTTTTTTAAAAAAGGGTGTACTTAAATTGCTATTATCTTCCACACAACTATAATTTAAATGAAAATGAGGTAGATTTCAGACATGTCCAGAGCACTCTAATTCAAAAAGGATTTTACAGCCATTTTTACTGTGAGAAAGCTGTTAAGAGTTCCTCTGAAAGGAAAGGAACGCATGGATCTGTTCTTTCTGTGCAACCTCAAATGTGTCAGAGCAGTGAAATAAAAGATGCTATTTCAGGCACATCATGTTGTGTTATTTTTGGTAGTTCCCAGCAGTTTGGTAAAATGGGAAACGCAAACCACCACCGTGAAAGGTTCTGTTATGCTTTCTTTAACCAGTAGCACACATGGATTTTTGCCCGGTGATGACAGTATTTAACATCTCAGGTGTTTGGTAGCCATGCTGATTTTATTGTGGTCACCAGAAATATCAGCACTAGCAAAACACTTCCAATTCAAAGATGGCCCAATGTGGAACTTGTAAATGTGACTTATTAAATATGACAGAGAGCATAGAAGTCTGAATATTCANAAACACTTCCAATTCAAAGATGGCATAGAAGTCTGAATATTTGTAGTTGTAACAGTCATATTAACAAATATATCAGTGGGCACTGGTAGGGGCACTTAACTCTGATTGGTTCCCTTGCTTTCATGTTGTGGAATCTCTCCTGAGTGGAGTGGACTTGCTCCCGATCCAGAAGTTCCAAAACCTGATGCCCACTAGCAATTATACACATTACAAATGAACCAGAATTGTGCAGTGTACCTAGCCATAAGCAAAGAATCAGGAGTAAAGAGTAAAGGAAAATCGTATTAGTAAAAGTACCCACAGCACAGACAGATATTCACTGGGTAATATAATGCAATCTTAATGAAAATTTTAGAGCAGGACTGCCCTATTTGCTAATGTTTTCTGCTGCAACTGCTATAATACATCTGGCAAAACTCCCTTTTGGGGTAAATAAGCTTATCTCCACTGAGTACAAATAATGGCATTAATTTATTCCAACAAAGTTTTGTCCAGCTTATATTAGGATGAGCTGGAAGTTACACGTGATCCACTTTGTAGAGGTTTTATTACTTTATGAGCAGCCATGCTGAGGGATAACTCTAGGGAATAGGCCTCAAAACTATGTTTTATCTTTATGCTTTTAACAGGAATGCTGCATCAAATGTAGCTTGTCATAAGAGTTCTTTTTTCCCTGTCCTTGTCTGAACTGAGATTGTTCCTGACAGATGAATGAGGTGAGCATCTCCTTTTGGAACTACTATTACTGTCCAGCTATGGCCGATACCGCAGACTGCTGGGGCCAAATGGCCATCTCTATTATAGGACAGTGTCCAAATTTTGCTCTCTAGCTTGAGGAAAAACAGAGTACAGTGCCTAATAAACCTTTTTATTTCATTTTCTTTTATGTACTGAAGCTGCTGCAATAACCTCATTTCAGTTTTCTTCAGTCTTGGTAATTCGACATGCAAGGTTCAGAGGCTTTCAGTTCAGATAGAACCATTAGACTACCTAGCCTGAACCATCTCAGACTACCACCTGGCTTAGATAGGAAGACACTGAGAGGTGTCAGGGAGACTATTTTATCAGTGTTTATATCTCCATTAATTTGATTTTAGAAATAACACTTAACAACCTATAATGTGCCTTTGGCAGCTGTATGCAACAGACACAAAATTGGCAAAAAAGCATGAAAATTGGGGAAATTACCACAGAACAGAACAAACTTCACATTCTTGCTAACAGACTGGGGAAGACATTTAATGCTCTTATAATTTCCCTCTTTCTCTGTTTAAGATCCATCCCTCATCCATATGTATCTACAGATGAACACATACGTCTTCCACTGGACAAGGTCAAGACAACAGCTATTGTATCTTACAGCTGGCTCCATGTCCTAAATTGTACATGAGGCAATTCCTGAAGAGTTCCCTCCTTCCTAGTTATAACTGTCTGCAAGAACAGAGTTCACCTTCTATGACAAAAGGAGCATCACTTCGTGGTTACATTTTTGTAATAGGCCTTTTTATAGTATGACTTTCCCATGTACGATAGTATAACTAACCTGAAATCAACTTAAAAGTGATTATTGTACATAGGTTTTTGTTTGTTTGTTTTTTAAAAAGACAATTAAATGACAGGTTGTACTGTTGGTTACTGAAGGTCATTATTTTTTATTGTGAATGTAGGAAATATGTCCAGACATTTACCTATAGTACAAATTATAGAAATGATAACCAGAAAGGAAGTAATACATACCTAAACAAATGCACATATAATATACAGGGCCCAATTTAGATGCTCTTAAGTCTTAGCCATAGGTGGGAGTGCATTCATGCTGAACGCGTGGTATTACTGTGGGAACATATTGAAGATACAGATGCTGCCTTAGGCAGCCCTTCTTCCCACGCAAATCCTCCTTTGCCAACACTTGGATCAGTCTGCGTGGATGTAAGGTGCTGAGATGGAGTAATGCAGGCTCACACATGCCTCTATGTCTGCTTCAAGCCTGCCCTGCAACACTCCTCTCCCTAGTTATTGCCACCAAAGCGGCAAGGTATGTTTTCTCAGGTTGGCTAGTTACTGGGGTTTTGAAAGATCGTAAAATGAAGTTCAAAATCCCAAACCAAGCTAGCTGCAATTTTTCACTACCCATCTGCAAATGCATTAAGTGCTGGTGTAAGCCAAGACAGAGAATATTAATAACATGAGTGGCAGAGCACATTTGAAATTTCACATGGAAGAATTTAGGTCCTGAGCTTGACGTCATAATGATGTGCTTCAACTGTGGTGCTCTGACAAGAACAAGACAACAAAACAACAAAAACTCTGGCAAATTCCCAGCCATGATTTGTCAAATGCTTAAAATGACCAGAAACAAAAAAAGTACATACATATTTGTGTTTTCTTGATGTAGGTATGATGTCCAATCTGCCATGTTAAAATAGGCTATCTCTGCATCTACCCTTGTCATATGTATTCTAGCTGTCTTTTTTTGGTTTTTTTTTCTAATATTAGTTTTGCAATGTGATTTTCACTCTTCAGATATCAAACCTACTGTCTATAATCTTACCCCTTCTTTCTCAATTGAGATTTCCAAGACCATTTCTGCAGTTGATGGAATCCGAAAAAGAATGCTGTACTGCGCTGCCAAGTAACTGACTCCTTGAAATTTTCACCCATGTATTGTATCTAACACCTCAAAGTCTACTCCATGAGTTTTCCAGGAAAATGAGTGCATAACCTCTCTTCCTACTCCATCATCCCACAGTTCTCTTTCTGCCAACCACACAGAACGCATGAGAGAGAACTCTCCAAGACACTATCTTGTTTATTTACACATGTGCTGATCATCTTGTAAGAAGGCAAGATACATCCACAGTGCAAAAACTTGTAGTTTAGATCAGGCAACCAATACAATGCACCACACTCATGAGGAAAGAGAAATCACAAGGCTGTGCAGCAGCTCTCTTTGCCCCTATGACAGAGTTCTTGATCCTTACTTATTAATTCATATGAATCTCCCCCTACACATGGGGTATTGTAGAAGCTGCTGGGTTTTTGTAGAGAAAGTGGAGCCCAGCAAATGTTGAACCCCTCAGAAAGCTAAATTATATGGAGTTCTGCTTGTTCTGACCATAAACTCATTACAGATATTAAAAGAATAGGTTTCAGTTTATGAAAATATGGAAACTACAGAATACCAGCTATTAAAAAGTGTGCATTTGGGAAAACAGATGAGGAGAACCCTTGGACCACTGTTCTTGCTCACATTCAGTGCAGCACACACAGTCACCCACCAGTCACCAGAGTACAGCTTTGCCTTCACTGCATCTCCTCTCAAAGCCAACAACTAGCCTTTCAAATGGGCACCTTCCCAAACGGCAATGAAACATTAAAATTCAGTATGGGCAGAAGATGAGATGCAAATAGATCTTTCTTATTTCTTGCTTAAGAATTCTTGCTTACTAAACTTGTATTACTTTCAGTTTCACTAGGGAAGATACCTACTGTCACATTCCAGAAGTCAACTAAACATCACTATATTTCTTGCTACTCTTGAAAAGATTTTGTGGATTGAGCTTACAATTGGCATGGGTTGCATATAGTAGCTTTCTATTAAGTTCTGGGATCCCTGGGAATAATTGACTCCTCTTCAAACAGGATGAATGGAAAGCATGTGCTGGTTCTGTAGCTGATAGCTGTTTCTTTCTAAGTGATTAGGGTACAAGTGGCTTGAAAACTTCTACGTTTCCTCACAGACAGCTGAATCTTTTATTCAGAGTCCTTTACATAGCCTGATACTCACTCTAGTGCTCCATGCTTCTCTGTCTGGCATATGAAGCAGATTAGCAAACACTCCTTATTTGCCATTTCGGGGAGTTCTGTCTTGCAGCTCTCTGGTCTCTAAGCCCCATGTACTGACTTTGTGTAGTTTCCCACGGCTGCATAGCCTGAACTCAAACATGGGAGCACATTTTGAAGCTGTTAGCTAACAAAACCACGTCAACAGAACTTTGGAGAAACGAAACCTCTGCCCCTAAAAGCATCATCATTACAATTCATCCTGTTAGTACATGAACTATAACCAAGGTTGGCCTACTGGGAAATGGAGTGTTTTTCATATCCAGGTTAGTTGAGACACTGATCTATTTTAAATGTCACTGACCACTAAATACATCTTGCTGAAGGGCAGCCTTCCCCTTGGTAAGAGATCTTCTGCTTTCTTTTTCTTCTCCCAGTGAGTGCTCTCATACCTGAAATGAGAGTAGGGGACTATGCTTCTCCTGGATGCAGCCAGCACAAAGAGCTGCCATCAAACAGAGGGATCATATAACCTGGAATGAGCAACTAAAGTCTGTAATGATCAAAAGGGCAAATTTTGCAATCTAATTCACCCAGCTGTTCTCGTCTGTAAGACTACCAAGAAAATTAAAGGAGTAAGACTATCCAGAAAATTAAAGGCATTTATTGGAATGGACTGGTGCCTAAATGCTTTTGGCACATAAACAGCCTGTGAGAAGAATAATTAGGAAGATATAAATGAAAACAGGAGCAAGTAACATTTCAGCTAAATATTAGAAAAATAGTGTCAGGCTGTGGAATTACGTTCCAATATAAGTAGAAGAAATACCCTAGGCTATTTAAAAGTTAGCTAGACAAATCACTGGCTAATAGTTCCATGCTCACTGAGAAACCAAAGAGTCTTTTGTCATCCACAGTGGACATAATTCTATCCCGATTACAGATGTAAAACATATTCAGCTTAAGTAAAAATGTAATTCGTTATATTCTACTTTGGGTGCATCACTTATCTAATGGAATGTCTCCTAGGAAAGCAATTTAGTAGTGCAGCCAATAACACTGTCTGCAGTTTAAATGGGACAGAATTAGCATAAATTCAACTTAATAGGGACACATTCAGCTAAGACCAATTGTGCTACATCACAGCAAAATTCTACAACCCTGAAGTTTTATAACCACTACATGACACTATAGGAAAAACGCACATATGAAATACCTGAGTAACAGAATGGGTGGTTTTAAGTGCAGTGGTGCATTTTTTCATTGCTATCACATTCTGTTGCTGTTTGAGGTCTTTTTAAATCTTGTTTTTAATGGCCTCTTCACTTAGTTGGTATGGGCACTTATCAGAATGAGCAACTCCCCAAGTACTTGTACATACCGTTCTACTACAATACAGAAATCCATGCCTTGTTATCCTCCTGCGCTGGAAAAGAGGTGGTGGACAGTTGCTGCACTTCAGCAAACCTCCCAAAAGCATTTAGATTCTCAAACAATTGCTTCTAGTAATCCTCACCATATTGCAGAAAATGACCTTTTCACATATTCCAGATTTTCCTCCTTCTCAGCAAGATGAAAGAGTCAACCAAAAATTAATCTGCCAGCCTGGCAATCTAGATAAATGCTATTGGTTTTTGTAGGTGAAAGAAGAGGTCCAGGCTTTGTTAAAGGGTATGAGCAATCTGTTAACAATAGATGATCTAGAACCCGCTGAAGTATATTACTGCAAGAATGACTCAGGCAGTAATCATCACAACAAACTTATAAATAGCACATAAAAGTATTAATTCAAAGTGACCTCTCACCTCATAAAGTCATGGTACAGAGCAAACCACGTACCAGGGAGTTTGTTTAGTCTGTTACCTGTCTCCGATGCCAATTCTTGATGGAAAAGTTCCTCATGTTCTAGGTAATTACAGGAAATTTTTCTTCTAATAGATGTGGACAGCCTGCCAGTGGTAGATTCCCTACAGTTAACTTTCAGTAGTCAGGTTGTCAGTTAGTTTAATTTTGTTTCCTCTTCCTCAAGAATATGACAGCCATCAGGTTAGTCTATGAATAACTACAGGAGACAACAATCTATGATCTCTCTTGGGTTTACTATTGAATGAACCTGTCTGCCCACCAGATAAATACCTGATACCCACCAGACAGAATAATATTTAAAGCACCTCCTTGCTCTGAAGTGATCGAAAAAACATTTCATCATCTACTCTGGTTACCCATAGACTGGATGGTTGGCTGCCATATTCCTGAAGAAGAGGAGGTATAATAAGTAGGTTAAATGAGTGAGGGGGAAGGTATGCAGTTATAAAAGGGATCTGTAGCAGCAACTTAAATACCTTCCCACGTGGAACAAGTGATTGTAGCATCAATGCATAACGTTTAAAAGTTCAGAGTAGTAACTGGAACCATTTAACTGAATCACTAGAAAATCACAGCAACTAAATAATCAGTTATATAAAAGTGTGTACAGGCTCCATCCCAACCAGTTTCCCCTGGTTGCAACGAGCTTTTGTAAAGTACTGTACTCTGTATTCACCTGTTTCTTTCCAAGAATGAAAATTATAACTCAAAGCACACAGAAATAGGTCAGAGGCAACAGATGTCAAATGCCAAAGACCCTGCTCCCCAGTCCGTTTTAGGAATATATAAACTAGCCTCCAAGTCTACATTTTTACCACTTAAATTCTTATGGGTTTCCATCTGCTGAGTTTCTATTATCACTGCAGCATTTGGTTTTTCATAATTATTTTCCAAAGAAAGGTGATCAATCTTTAATAGTATATTTGTATAAAAATTTAATCAGCTCATGATACTTAGATTATGCAGTTTAGGACATAATATATAGTGGGGATTTAATTCTTTAAAATCTTTAAAATCTAATTAAATTTTAATTAAAGGTTATGTCTGAAAAATCAGGGGTTCATCCAGGTGTGATTAGAAATACCCTGAAAGCAGCTGCTTTAAAGATTGTAAAAATGAAATATTTTCACAATTACTTGGTAGAGAGGGAGAAGGCAAAGTGTGCCTGTGCACATCTGTATGTGTGGTCATACTTGTGTGAAATGAGAGAATCTTTAAACCCCCTGCCATGAGAATTTGGAACATATTATTTACTCATCCCTCAAAAAATCACATAACCTGGTAAATAGAAAGTTAGACATTCTGGAGAGGAACATGAGCTACCATACTGTGAACTGTATTTAAAATAAAATATTTTCAACTGTTTCTATTATAACCTCTTTCCATTATAGCACTATCAGTACCTTTGGTAAAAGTAATTTAACTGGGTGAAGCAGAACTGGAAACAGTACTTAAAATTATTATTTGAAATTTATTAATTTAACCTGCCTGCTGGCTTTATTTGTGACTGCTACTTGAACTTTGAGCAAAGCAAAAAATATGTATTTTTCCTCTCAAAAGTGTTATGAAGAGTTACCTCCACCCAGGTTTCTCTCAGGCTTCAGCCAATTACAGAGAACACAGAAATAAAGTATGTCCTTGTGAAAATTATACACTCCTTTGCCTTGAAATTTCAAGCATGCCAAGTTCCACTATGAAAATTAAGAGAATGATTTTTCCATTTCCAATTAATTCTTCAAAAAGAAGTAGTGTGAAAAATAAAGAGGAAGGGGGATGATCTCTGCTCTCAAAGGTGTAAGGTTGGCTGACTGCAGCAGGAAGAACTGAATGTTAAAGCTGAACACCATTCATTTGGCTTCTCATAGAAGCTGGTACACAAGAATCAGCTGAATTGTCTCAGCTCATGATTTAAATAAAGCTTCACCTATCTGAAATACTGATCCTGGTAGCTAAAGCCCACTAGATTTTTAGACCTGGCTTCTGAGAACAGACAAATCTAAAAGACCACCTCCCATGCCTCAGAAAGAGTATGATCAAGAGATAAAGTGAGGCCAGAGGACACTGATTGCAGTCATCCATTTGGTGAGGTTATTGAAAACAGCAGGTTTCTCAGGATGTCCTAAAAATTCCTGTACTAGCACCTCAATGCCTTGAAAAAAAGCTGTACTCTAAACAAAGAGGAAAAGAAAAGCTGAAATATATGCCTGGTCACCTGCTGACCTCTCTATGCAGCAGCACAGAAGAAACCCTTAGTGACTTATGTATGGCTAATTTACTGTTCGAGAAGTTCTGCAATCATTATACTCAGAATGGAAAGAAAAAAAAAACTGAGCTGCACATTTTCCTATGAACAAAGGGAAAAAAGTTTTCTGCACCTGGGTGATAACTTACATCAGTTACCAGCCATGCTAAAATTCCTATTAGATGTCTCTCACCTGAAATTTTTATTAAATAATGTTTCCTGAGGCCCCATATTGCTGTCCGAATACATTTTTCCCACTGCCTTTCCTAATGTTTTCAGTCTTTAATTGAAGGCCTTCAAGTCACTGTCTTCTTGGACGAAAAAAATGCCTCCATGAAAGCCTTCAAATGCTGCACCCAGGATAAAAATAAGTAGAGCAGCTGAATGAACCTATTAAATCCATGACATGCAAATTCAAACAAACCTAAACTAAAGCAGACAAACAAACACATGCCAATCTGTGTGAAACACTCACTAGATTGTTCAGATGGTGCCTTTACACTACAGAATATTGCCCCCCAGACTTCACACAGAAAAAGGAAAGCTATTAAAAATTCAAAGGAAAGCTAGGTTTGTTTTTCCCAGCTGATGAATTTGTTGAAAAAGTGACCTTTTAGCTCAGTTTCCCAGAGCTGTGAACATTTTTTTCATGCTGTTGATATATGTGCCAATTTGAAGTAAGTTATACACAGTAGGTGTTTCTAGAAATATTATAATCTCAGAGCTTGGTTGGACAGCCATTTGAAAACAGATTGGTGAAAGAGAAAGAGACATTGCTAGTTTCTCCCCTAGAAAGGCATTCTCTAACTTTTTTCCCAATTATATACCACTATCGACATCAGACTTTCTAAGAGATAATGGCATTAAACTATCATATTGGTTTCAACACTAAATATCTTCAATAATTCTTTTCTTTCATGTTATGCTTCTAGTAAAAGTGCCTGGACAAATTGTATAGCAAACGACTTTAAAACAAGCAGAAGACATTTGTCATCGTTTAGATAAGCTTTCTCAAAAATCTGTTTACCTTGGCAGTAATTTTCAGTGAGACAAACTATCGCACTGAGTCCTACAGGCTTATAGTCACCTATTGAACTGCAAAGAGTGTTAGAATTAATAGAGGCCACATATGTACACTTCCCTCAACATATCAAAACAGCACCACTATCAGGGAGAGAAAAAAAGGCCATCATGAAGGAAGCCTTTTTTTGCAGGCATTTCTTGGAGGTCAGAATCTTCAGAACACTAAGAGTCTGAAGATAGATGCATAAAGACTTAGCTTGACTTTCTGGAGTATCCAGAGCAAGTCAGCTTCTGAGTATGATTTGTTAACTGCCCAAATTTGACAAAAAAACCCCCCCTTTTCAAACAGGAAGAAACTGTAGGATGCAACTTCTAGTCGCATTGTCTTGTCCATGAGCACCTATTTCAAATACCCAGAAGACTTAACAGCAGATACCATATTTGCCCTTTGCATACTTTCCAAATAACATGATGTGTCAGGCGTCGTGCCTAAATATTTCCTTTTTTTCTCTGTTGAAAGAAGTGTTTTTCTTCTTTGGGATTTTGTTAGGATTCAACTGAAGATTTCTATCTCAGTGTTTTCCTTATGTATATAAAAAAGACCAAAAACTATGTGAAAAAGAGGTCAACCCACATCAATGTTTCTGTCATTCATTATCCAGATATAGGGCAAGAGCACACTACACACAAGATATGTAGGTCAAAGACTCATCACTGCACATGCTAACAAAATAAACCATAATCATGTTCCATTTATATAGTTTAATCTTCTTTCTTTCAGAAAAAAAAGCCACAAATAGGGGACAAGAGTCAGTCTGGGATTTTAATCTGCACAGCTAAGTAACTTATTATGCAGCATTGTGGCAGCATGGAGTACTTTAGGGAAGGAATTAAGTTTTAAATAATGGGACTCAGCAATATCCAAAATGGGTGTTTTTTTATGTTGGAATGAAATAAGGGATAAGATTTCTCCTTGCTGATGATATGTAGGATACTGCACTTTGTAAAACAATCTGCTGAATATGAAGCCAAACAAAGAGCTCTGTCCAAGTAATGAACATATAGTAAATATTATCTGCATATTGCAAAGTACATATGAAAAATGTTTCTGTAATTAAATTTTAAAAAGAGAGTGGAACATGCTTCTTTATCCTCTTATTCTCATTTGTGATTGAGCAAGTGGGTATCGAAAGTAAAAATAGCCATTTTTCATCTCCAACCAAGCGAAAGCTCATCTCTCAGTTCTGCTGTTGCTGTGCCCATGGCAACATTTACCATTACATAGGCAGATTAGTGATTAACCTAGGAAAACATTAGCTTACTGTGATGCATGACATGTTTTGACAGAGAGATGAAAACTCATTGGCCCAAGAAAATACTACAGAAAATGTACAGGTCTCTGTATTCATGTACAATACTGCACATACATGTAGACTCAGTACACAATGCAATTAAAACATTAATTCATGCAATATGTTTGCTTCAATTATCAATGGATGACATTTGCATATTTTTCAATTGGCAATTTAGACATTCCCTTTAATTGTGAGAGTTTGAGTTTAAATCATACACAATTAATATTATCTCTTTTTTTCCCTCTCTTAGTTATTCTGGTCTCACTAGTTATAAACTAGGAGCAACTTTCGTGACTTGAAAAAGGAATGTAAAGCTGAATAAAAATGAAATTAATTTACAATCTAATAACTGCTCTGCGCTAGCATGGGCATATACATTGTGGACAGGCTTTTAAAATTCTTTAGGTAACTACATTGAGCATAGAGGTTCATTTCTACCTTTTAATTTTATTCTGTGTTTTTATCCAACATTTTGGAGGCTCCTATCAACCTTAGTGTTGTAATTCCAAACAACCTCTGTTATAGCCATTGCAATAACATTGCATCCAACCCTGCTGGCTCTGTACTGTCAACTAACATCTATTAGAAAACACAAACTCATCTACTAAAAAAAACCCAAAAAACACCTCAGAGAAGGCTGCAAGTATCAGGCAGGTGGTTACCCATGTAAACAGCCCACATCACCAGCCACACAGTTGTTAGAATTAGTATCAGCTGAGGCTTTGACTGGCTGCTGGGAATACTTTGATGTTGCTTTCTTTGAACACATAACTCTTCCATCTCTTCCCCCAGGTCAGATTTAAGAAAAAAGACAGCAGTAACGGTACAGTGGAAATGTCGCAAACTGTACTTCAAACGAGAGAGCAAGGAAATGGTAGCTCACAGGTCACTAATGTACAAGGTCATGAGTGTAAGGCAGTGACAACTGGCATCACTTTGTATTATGCTCTTACAGGATGCCCTTCCCCCCCCCTTCTCTAAGCAGACACAAATAGGTATTTTATTCCTCTGTCAAATCTCTGACATGAGAAATGGTATTTCAAAACAGAGAATGGACTCTGTTTTCAGAGACAGCTTGAAATTAGGTATTTATAGTAAAACAACATATTTATGTAACGAGAGAGAAAAATCTAACAAAAAGCTTGAAATGTATTCAGCACTGGAACCTTTAGCACATCATATTCAGCTCAGTTGGTAGTTTGCATACCTCATCACAGGCATCGAGCTGCCAAAGATAAAGAATTCAGCATCTAAACTCACAAAGCTCTGGAGAAGCTGGTGGCCATGGGGGTAGGACATGGGTACTTCAGTGTCAGTGTGAGTTGCGTGGGGCTCAGCCACAACCACAATGGGCAACAGCCACACACACACACACACGCACAGGCACAAAGCAAGCTGGTTGACCTGGAATCATGGAATCTCCCGAGTTGAAAAGGACCCTCAAAACCATCGAGTCCAGCTCCTGGCCTCGCACAGGACAGTCCCAACAGTCACACCATGTGCCTGAGAACATTGTCCCAACACTTCTTGATCTGTACTTGTATTGTCAATTAATTGACTGGCAAGTCAGAAGGCAAGATTCTTCCTGTCTGTTATTTCAGCACATCAAGGCAGAATTTTAGTATGGGGAAAGAGCAGCTTTGGATGGAACAATGCAACTTCTACAAGATATGCATGAGATACATTACTCAATAATTAAGAAAGCTTTACAAAAATAAAGGCAATAGATATGCATACTTTACAGAAATGGCTGGCATCCAGCTCCTTCAGCCCAGCAACACTGTAACTGTGACAGAAGTCTCTTCTTGACAATTTCTTATGCCCTACTACTTATAAACTACCCAGTCTGCATAGAGTTTGTATGTTTGTACTTAGAGTAGAGTAGAAGAAATGGCAATTACCTAAACAAATTCTATGGTCTGTTTCACTGCCCTGTTTTTTCACGTTCTCCTATAAAAGATACTTGGTCTATCTTGGGAAAAATCCCTTCTCATTTGGCAACTCTCATTTTTTTCCAAAATCAAGACAGAATCATGTCAAGCCTGAAATTTATGTAAGCACATAACTCTTGATTTATAATTTTCATTGACCAAATTGTCTTTTCCTGTAATTGTTTAAAACTCAGGCAGAAACAGGACTAATGAACAGACCTAGGCCTCCATCCAGGCAAGCACTCAAAGGCACCACAAACGCACAGGAGAGCCCTGCTGAAAATCGTGGGCCAGCTCTCTTGCTCTGGACTTCATAGCCAGTTCATGGGAACTGAAACACAGCTCGCACCACCCAAAGTCCACAAAATTAACAAATAAATTTTAAAAAATCCCAACATTAACCATCTATTTCAACTGGTCTGGATACCTACTTAATATTTTTTTTGCCATTTTAGCTACGTAGTTGCAACTAGATGCTCTTTAAGGTCCCTTCCTAAAACTGTTCTGTGGCTCTGTGCAAGTGTAAAAAAAAATAAAAAACAAAAACAAAAACAAAACAAAACAAAAAAACCAAACCTGTCCAAACCAAACCAAACCCCAAACCTGAACAACCACAGAACCAAACAAATCAAACAAAAAACTCCAAAGCTACCAAATGGGACAAAATGACAACCAAAATCTGCACCCAGTAATTCTCTGCAAAATCCCTGATGCAGATGTAGCACAGAGGCACTTTCAATGTCTGGGTTGATTGTGTAACTACATAGAAATTACATGGAAAAGCAGCAGAAAAATGCCCTCAAATGGCGTACGCTGTATCTGCCCCAGGAGATGCACAGTTCTGCTACTGATGAGCCCTCAGAGCAAACCCGTACCACAGGCAAACGTTTTTATGGAACTGAGGTTATGAAGTCTTTCTAAGCCATTCCTTTAAAAAGCAATTCTAGATATTATGCCTGTAAATCAACATTTTTGTTAATGAGACAGTGGTTGCACTGGCTGGCTCTACTGTCTGAAAATCATAATCCTGAGATTTAGACTGCACACAAATGGGTCATACAAACCCAAAACCTAATCACGATAATTTTAAGCATTTGCCCATTTGGCTGGTATTTATTTATAAGTCACCTCCAGCTGCTAGGGATTTTTGGCAGAACCACCATTTGCATGTAAGGCCAGTTCTACTCCTCAATTCTAAGGAGTTACTCTTACTACTTACTCATCACGCACAAACTCTATATTGTCTCCTCATAAGCTTTTCCTGCCCTCCAAGCTCCCACTGTGGTCTCTGGGACCACTCTATAAACTACTCCTGTGAGCTCTCTTAGGTTACCTGATACAAAGACAGGTTCTTGCTGGTGTTTCAAATATATATACACAGCATTCTTTATTGTTACTCTTTTCTCTTGTTCATTTACTCTTCGTTGTTTTGGCAGTTTTTTCTTTCAAATAATTTCTTTTGGGCTCTTAATCTTCATCGCCACTTGCCAAAGAAAAATGGTGAACAAGGCATGCAGCTCTCAGCAGGAGCAGCAGCAACACTCAAAACGAGAAGAGCAGCAAAACTGACAGCTGTGCTTTTCTGCACTGAGCACAGTGGGTAAATCAATACCCCGGCAGCCCTGCTGCCATCTGTAGAGTTTCTGGAGCAGACTGGTTATTTATAGAAACTTGTTTGCACAAAGCCAATATTTACCTGTCGGGGCTGTCAAAATTTGCAATCCATCTTTGCTGTTACCCTGCTGTTTTTCATGTCAATAGTGGAATTTTCCAAAAGAAAATACTGTAATGTTTCCCCCACTCATAAACGTTCCCTTCCTGCAAGAGTTGGTTACGTTAATTGTTGCAGCAGGAATGCACCTGGTTTCCATGGAGCCTTGGGGATCCTCCAGAATGCAGGAAAGCTACAGGGATGTCAAACCTAAAGAGCCTATTTTTCTGTCTTGCTCCAGCAGCAGCAGCATGGCATTTCCCTGCCAAGGCCAAGCTGAGATTTAATGTTACAAAATAACAATTATTCCCACTCTGCAAGCAGAAAAGGTTTTCTTTTGGACTGTTTGGCTGCTGCTGTTACCATAATCATTATTTTCAACCAGGCAAGAAGTTTTAGTGTGAAATTTCAGTGTATTCGTCTTTAAAAGTGAACTCAAAGTCTAAGCCAAGAATGAAATGCATGGATGATCTCAATCCTGACTCCTTGCAGACTGACATTTACATTGCCAACCTACAGGCATGTCCGAAGGAGACAAGAAGGAGGAAGAGACTTCTGGTTTCTGTCCCAGTTTCTCCAGGTCAGAGACTGGACTGCACTGCCAGGGCAGAGTGAAGTACTGGGGATGGCTTCTGCCAGTAGCTTTGGGTGGCTCTTCAAAGGCTGTCACTAACAAGAACTGTCCTCATGGAGCTTTCAATTGTCAGTTTTCTGAAAAGAAAGAGCTCTTCGTAATCGAAGTCCTATTGAAAACGGCAATCAAACCCAGCGTCACAAGTCTGTATCATTTTCCCTTTCAATGGAAGAGTGTACCTGCTGCTGTAAATCACTGAGATGCTCAGGGTGCAAAGCCAGCTCCTGAGAGCGCCTGGAGTTTAGCTCTAAGTGAGATACCATCACCCAATGTATCAGCACCCAGCCACAGCACCGGCCAGCAATCTGTGCATCCTGGCAGGACAGGGCTGGAGAAAGCAGGGCAGGACTTAAAGTAGGGCCAGTAGAAGCATTCTTCAATAAAGGCTTAAAAGAATTAAGGATTAAATTATTCTGTCAGATGAGGAATGGATTCTGTGATCTGTATAGCAAATAGCAGTGGAAATAGGACAGTGCTTAAATACATGCCAGGCTGGAAGCTATCTGAAAGATATGAGGAACAGGTGAATAAGAACACTGAAGAGAAGCAGAAAATCTTTTAGATTTGCTTTTGTTTGTTTTAATATTAATTACTGAGCCCTATGACTTAAACAGCTTCCTAGCCTTTGGCTAAGAAACGGCGTAGAGCTAGAAAACTGAACAGGGACATTTCTCATTCTTGTTTTCTCCACTGAGACTCACAAAAAGGTTCCTCTTTTATATAATGTGGTTTCAGATGGTTTTCGAATATTATTTAAAGAGCATGTCAAAGCCACAACAAAGTAGTTCTTCCTCTTAGATAAGGTCCACGAACTGCCCCCAGGGTAAGTATTAGAGAGCCTGCAGGAAAACTGCTTGTTAGACAAATGGAGCCACAGATGTGACTTTCATCTGGTGTACAAAGCAAGGATGTTACATACAAGGCATACCCAATTATGAAAAGTACTATTTTTAACACAGACTTTCCTCCAAAACGAAAGTCTCCTAGATTTTTCTTTTTTTTTTGGAGTTGGGGGGTGGGGAGAATTTTCTAGTCTTGTCTCCTGCCCTAGTAATTGACATTAAAATTTTTGAGAGCTGATAATGCTCAGGACCTCACAAATTCAATCTACTGGTGACAAATGCTCTTGTCATATGAGCACTATATCCACAACTGCATAATTGTTTTCCTTAACACATCCGTCTGAAGCATACTATGGAATCTCCAGGGCTCAGAGTTCTCCTGCACCCAGATTTATCCATAGCCAGAACATTTTACTTTTCATTGCACTTCATTATTAACCAAGTTTTATATTTGTAATATCAATGCTTCTATTGTGCTTTGCCTGACGTAGTCTAGCGACCACTGTGCTATTGCTCCATGTTGATTAGATAAGTGTTTGTCCTATCCTACCAGAAAGCAAACAGTGCCTCTATCCCAAGTCTTTGCTGGTGGAGCCATGCTTCTTTTGTTAAGCTTTAACAGGTCTCACAGCAATAAGAACACTCCATCAAAAGAAGAGAAACTGCATGAAAATTGCAGTGGGAAAGCAGTGGCTGAATCTAAGTACTAGACTGGAGCTCAACATGTCCATGAATACCAAGAAATTCTCCTTCTTATTAGCAATTTGCAGTACTTGACCAGAGGTTAGTTACAAACTTGACAAGGACCACAGTCTGAAGGTTCATTTCTCACTTTAAATACCAAAAAACAACTGAAAGAAGGCCATCCCTTTAATTTATGCACTGTACTAATATTTAGGTTGCATATATCTAATTGCTGACTGCCACAGGTGCCTTTGTATGACCTTGAACATGTAATTTAATCCTTCCATGTGTTCATTCTCCTTTTTGCACTCAAGACTGGCCACTACCACATCTAAGAGAATAGACAGAGGAAACTAATGCTACAGGTAGTATTAGTATCTCTCATGTGCATGTTGCTCCCACGCAGGGCTTAAACCACTGCCACTTTGGGCTACAAGATCCAGGAGAGCAATGGAAAATGTTGGGTACTTTTGCCTTCCCATGAATTACCTAAAAACTTAATCCAAGAAATGTAATTTTCAGATACTGTTTCATTTAAGAAATGAAATCCTGAGATTTGCAATCGCCTTGATTTATACCATGCCACATTATACGGGCACTTAGTTACCCAAAAGGATCTACATGGCTTAGAGGGCATTGGGAAATGTTGTGTCCTGAAGCATGCAGCAAGACAGATGAAATAGAAGTTTAGTGGTGTCCTCTGCTCTAATGTCTATTACTGAATTCCAGGAATGGGACCAGGATGACCCAAGTGATCCTTTTCAGTTCAGCATTCATTAGTCTTACCCTCGTGAGTCCGATTTAAAAGAAAAAAAGGAAAAAAAGCTGATTTCAGCCCTCAGGATACTTGCATGATTAGGGTAATGAGGAAGAGACCATTTTACAATGCAGTTCATGGATTCTTTCTCTCTTTCAAATTTCAGAATGCAGCTGGTTTCAAAGTCCCAGCTGGCAAAGAGGGGACTTCTCACCGTAAGCACTCTGCTTAATCTGGGGACTTCTCAATCAGACACAGATGAAGTAGTGACATGATTATAGGCCTTGGTCAAGTGTTGCAATGCAAGATGATTTATACTAATCAGCATTCTCTAGAATCAGTGCAAAACAAATCCAACACAACTACAGACCTTGAAAGAAGTCCTAGCCACCACTCTTTCTTTTGTCTGAAAATACCATCTTGACAGATGTTAGCCAAGTAATCAAACATTTACATGTAGCACACAACACAGCCTGGCCATCAGAAACATCACTGGCATCTGTTAAACACCTTCTGTAA
Source organism: Melanocharis versteri (assembly GCA_013397845.1). Classification (NCBI taxonomy): domain Eukaryota; kingdom Metazoa; phylum Chordata; class Aves; order Passeriformes; family Melanocharitidae; genus Melanocharis; species Melanocharis versteri. The sequence continues at coordinate 3,476,018 of VZTG01000769.1, read as the reverse complement.
ACTCCCTTTTGGTGTTCACAGGTTTGTTTTGACCATAAGGAAAACTTAACATTTCTCAAATTTCAGTGCAGTGGTGCTCTCTATACCTCTAGAGATTTCCAGGTTGTCAGAAGCCATCCACTGTTATCCATGACAAAAAAACCCTGTCTCTGCTCTACTGAACACTGATACAAAATGCTTATGCTATGACAGATGTGCAAGTCTCCTGATTTGTGAAGGAATAAACTAATATATGTTGGCTATTTTAAATCCAGCTTAAACAACAATTTACAGACAACTTAGAGGGCTAAAGAAATAAAAGGATGTGGGAGAGGTGGATTTGGCTGGCTCCACCTAGCTTTCATGGCACTGTGGCATAGAAACCAGATGCTTTCTTGCTGTGATCGCATGATGGCAACTTCTCTTTCTCCCTCAAGTCTATTTTGATGCCTCAGAGCAAAGTACCAGCCTCCACTTGGCCACTACGTGTTATCTGCCCACTGGCATATTGGAAATAAGGATGTGGGAAAACAATAGAAAAGTGTGAAAGAGAGAGAGAAAGAGAGAGAGAAAGAGAGAGAGAAAGAGAGAGAGAAAGAGAGAGAGAAAGAGGAAATTTACTGCAGTCAAAATTCTCAGAATAATGGGATGACTTTGGACCAGATTTCAGTTTGTCTCTCACAATGGATAAAAAGCCAAGTTTTGGACCCCAAACTGGTGCTATGCATGGACACTAATGCATTTAAAATGTTAAAAATAAAAGCATCTATTTTTAGAGCTTTTAAAAATATAATACATAGGAAGTAGAACAGGCATTTCAGTCTGCCCACCCTGTATCAAATTCCAGATGACCACATGGTTTAATGCCTCGCATTCACCTACAGCAAAAAAGGCTCTGCCTTACTGCCCAAATGCAAGCCATGCCTATGGCTCCAAAAAGGAATCCAAACTGTTCCTCACATCATGAACCATGCCCACGCCAGTTCTATCAGAACATGAGCCTTTTTGCTCACAAACAAGATCAGGATCATTAGGATCCCCTCATTAGCAGAGTTTTCTACTGTCTCTGCATCGGCATGGATGGGCTGAGAGAGGCCAGACACTGGAACCTCCTTTATTCTGCACAGGAGAGCACATAAGCCTGGGGAATGGAGAGGGTGTTTTTAATTAATCCAACATAAATAAAACTGCCTGAAAACATAGTGAAGAATAGGGGCTCAGCCTTCTGTAGGTCAAACCCAAAGGCTACATTTGTACCCTGGGACAACTTCATTATCCTCAGCTGAGCTGCACAAGGGATTAATTTAACCCTCAGAAAAGGGTCAAGAGAAACTGGGAGAGGAACAGAATAATCCATTAATAAGAGCTATGAGAATACATGTTCATAGAGTTTAGTTCAAATTCCTCCTTACAGCTGCTGTTTTTAGTGCAAGCAGGTACATATAGTAACATCACCATTTCTATTCTGCTCCATCTGCTGTTGTCAGAGCCCTTTCTTTTATTATACATTCTCAAGTGGCTTTTAATTTAAATCATTTATATTCTCAAAAACCTTAAGATCTGGTGAAGTACTGAGGCTTGTTCACCTGTCTACTTTAATTTTTTTCTTTTGCTTCCTTTTAACTAATTCTTAAAATGTATCTGTAAGCCAGAGAACAATTTTTTTTTTTTAAATGAATATAATTGTTTCAGTTGTGGGCTGCAAGCAGTGTTCCTATTCCAGAAGGAGAACACTGTCAGATTCTAAATGTGACTGTGTACCTTAGGTGCAAAATCGTGCAGTAGCTCATAATGGTATGGGCTGCCACTACCAAGCTAGAAAAAGAAAAAAAAAGGGTGGAGAGACAAAGCATTAACAGCAGAAACATCCTAGGACTCAGCATTTTTTAAGATCAGGGATATATTTTTGGTAGCTATTTATATTTCCAATCTTTTCTTCCTTTAAGATGACTGCTTTTCAGTCAGCATGGTGAAGATGCCACATTGTCTTTTATTTGTTTTGAAGTAAAGCAGCCCAATGTAAATGGAAGCACTGGAAAATGTGAGTGATACAGAAGTTAACTTAAATACTTTTTCCAATCCCAGCACTTGTAGAAACAAGGTGGAAAATACCTCTGTAATAGATACCTAACTGAAGGTGACCTACCTATGGTCTCTGAAACAATATGGACTGTTATCTCTTCTTCCCTCTCTCTCCTCTCCTTGAGGGTTCCCTCATTCCCTCCTCCCCAATAAGCCAACTTGCACTTCTTCCCACCACACAGCAGGCCTGCATCTTGCTCTGAGAAAGGAGATGTGCACAGCAGGAGGAGACACTGGCCCTGGCTGGGGTGGAGGACACTCCCATCACGTAACAGTGAAGCAGCCCATGACCTCGAACTTTTATTTGACCCAACTTTGCTCTACAAACAACTGGCACCACTGGTCTAGTTTAAACCTTGACAGTGCCCAGCTATGGACTAACACTTATTTTCACACATGTTATATGGTATGCATACCCAAATTTTAGCTCTTTCAGACTCCAGTTTGGCTCTAACAGTGGTAAAATTGAGTTTTGAAGAAAGATAGCCCTCATTTGGATGCAGAGAGCTAGAAGTAAGTTGACAGAACACAAGAAACAATTTCAGGGTTAGCACATAGCGCTGGTTACTCCTGCTTCTCTACAAAACCACTTGTGTTAAAGGAAATTTCATATCTCCTGTAAGAAACTAGAATTGCAGTATTTTAACTACAAAAGCGTCCTTGGCTAATAAAATCGGTTTACGTCTGTAAACTTTATTGCAACTTGTTTGCAGGGAAATCTTAACCCTAAGGAGTCAAGCCTATTTTTGCTTTCTCTGAACCACAGCATTGAATCTTCAGTACATTTTATACCTGCAATATCCCATTAAGTCAGGACAGTGCTACTGTTCACGGGTGACAAAGGCAGAAAGCCAGGGACCAAGACAGAAGTTCCCTTGCTTGGTTCAAGGGAGTGCAACAAATCTGTGGTGCTTGGAAGGACTGAAGCAGATTGTGTCAGTTTGATGTAGTCATCAACCACACCATGAGACAGGGTTTTCTCCTTTCCTAGTTCTCAGAGACAGGATGCCTGCCAAATACAAATAATATTTTCTTGCTCGAGGTTGGTCTTAGTGTTTCCACTCTGGATACGGCATGAATGTTCTCTCCTCCGTTCACAACACACACTGCCAGCTTGAACAAATCTTGGCTTACTGTTCTGCCTTTCCCCACTGTTCACTCTGCCCTCAAAGGCTGCAAGGACCTGCACCCTGCTTTCCTCCCTTGGATTTTGCTGAGTACTTTCTGGCTGTTATTCTGCTCTGGTAAAACTCAGAGCAACTTTACTTCGCTTTTCCAGAGCTTTAGAGACAAGTCCCTTTACTAGCTTTCCTAGTTTTAAGTAAGTATACTGAAGATTTTCAGAAGAGATGTATCAAATTAGCCTGTGTATAATAGGAAACTTGCAAGGTAGTGTCATGTATCGTCTGCAGCTTGCTCCTGTGATATGCTTGGAGTGTAGCTTCCAAGTGATCAATTTGGTCAACAGAGAATTTATTATGCCTCTCCAGTTACGAGTTGATGTAAATCTGAGTGCCCCCTGATGTCAGTGGAAAGCTACTAGATGGCATCTATAAACATCTTCAGCCTGACTCCTGACACGTGCTCAGCTGAAAACAGGACCACTGGCTTTATAGCATCATCCTGTTACTTCTGCTTCTAAAGTCCTTTATCTCAGGACTGATTTTCTAGAATAAACTGGAAAGGAATGTAAGGTGCTATGATTTAGTATTTTTTTAAAAAAGAGATCCACCTAATTCTGAAGGCTCATTAGCAGCTTCTGGATGAGGACGGAGTTGCAGAGCAATACACCTGAGAATTGGCTCCCCTTCTAGTTCTCCTAATAGCAATCTAGAACATTTAGGGTAGGATATCTGCACTGGAGGTGTCATAGCCAGATCATGCTGATATTTGTATGAAATTTTAGCTGGTTACCATGAGGTGTCCTCTCCTATTTACCCTGTGGCAAGACAAGCCAAATTAAAGCAAAGCACTGGGGGAGACGGTGGACTGCCAGATCAGTGAGAAAAAGTGAACAGCCTGTACAGGAAAGCTCTTTTTCATGATGCTTAACTGAAGTTTTGCCAGAGGTGAGATTTCTAAGCAGGGATGATTTTCATCATCACTGAAATAAGGCCACCCTCAAAAGACCCAAATAAAAGAATGACATCTAAGCATTACACTGAAACCAACTAATAGACCAGCCTAACTCTTTTAAAAGAAAATTCAACAAAATCTAACCACCTGCTAGGTTAAGCCAGTTTCTATCAAAAGACCAGTAACTCCAGTGTGGCTCTTGATGAGAAGAACACAACTGACTGCAGGGGGTTGGATTAGCATCTTTAGAAATTGGTGGTTAAGGATCCTGAAAAACCACAGGATTAAGAGCAGAGCAAACAATCTCAGGTGATCAAATGCTGCTGTCAAACACACATCGTCTAATCTTCCCTTCTATCAAACCCCAAAATATGTATAAAAAATAGTGGAAATCTGCTCTTTTTCTTACTTTTCAAACTCAGACTTCTTTATGGTATTTTCAGAACTCCTCAACACTGATAACAACAGGAAAATAACTTGATAAGCAAGTAATATCTTTATTGTGTTGTTTTACAGCCTTGTTTCACTTAAACATTTGTCATATGTGTGGCATATGTATTAAACTACTTTTTTTGGTGATACCTTTTAAATCTGCCTAGAATCACATGACAAATTAAAATTAACCTGGAAATACAGAGATCTGCATCTTCTGCAGAAATTTACATTTCCAGTGAAGATCCTGTGAGTTGTGTTAGCAAAAAGTCTTATAGGACTACAGAGCAAACTAAAAGGTGATGCATTCCCAGATTATTTATAACATCTATACACATAGAGACAACCATTTTTCTTTTTGCATCAGTGATGGCAAGCATCCTAGTTATCTCCTTCTACTACATAAATCAGGATTTCCCGTTAATTTCTAATTGGATGCATGCATACTAATTTCATATTGAAAAAAACCCTCCTGTCTGCAAGACCAGCAGCTTTTCTAAGAAACCTCTTACACTTTTCAAAGTAGCTCAAATCATGTTCGGACAGCAGTTGCATATTGGAGTAATGCCACTGAAGTCCATATAATGGCTCCTGTGACTAATTCTGCTAAGCACAACAGAGAACTACAAAATTTGCTATTAAGCAACCCGTTCTTAGACATAAATTAAATGTGCTTTGGTTAATTATCTCTTCTCTTTCTCATGTACACGGGGAAAAATCGAAGAAACAGAGAACTAAATTGAAAAAACTGTAAATAAGATCTTTCTTTTTAAATATACACAGTAACTAAGCAGTATCCTTTCTGGCCATAATATCAAGATTTGTGCCAATACACTGCAGAGTTAAAATAAATGTAAAACATTACAGCCAGAATTGAAGAGCTAAGCATTCACTGCAGGGCTTGATTGTCAACCTATCATGATCTAAAACATACCATCTACTTCTGCTGAGTCAATGTAGTTTTAAAAATAATGGATTCTTTTTTTTAGAAAAAGGTTCCCTACATCTTCAAGGCTGTTAAGGTTAGCATGGACTATTTATAGGCATCAATGAAAAGGAGGAAATCTTACTTTGCTCTCCTACTGTTTGCTGCTGGTAAGAGTAGCTTGCAGGTTTTCTGCAAAATCTCTGTCATCTCTTGACAAAACTGGAATTATCAACAGGAGACAATTGCATGGCAGCAAGATAGATATTACAGAATGACTTGGAAGGATGAAACAATTTGATTGACTGTGCTGCTGGACTGTAGCAGCCAACTTGGCTACAAGTACACCCTTTCTCTTCCTTTCTCTATGCACCCTGAGAGCAAAGCATGTAACAAGCTGTTATCCCTGGTAGGATATTCTTTTTTTGTATATCAGTAATCAAAATTGTTACTTGTTTTGCGACTGACTCACACAGAGCTGTCTGACATCTTTCATTTTCTTTAGGAGGAGATGCCTTTTAACTGACTGCATGGTGCAATTTGACCACTTCAGCCCAGGAGAAATTCAACCCCTTAATTCTGGGGACCAGCCTAAAACTGATGGGAGTTCTAGCACTTGTTTCAACACGGCCAAGGTTTTGCTTTCTGGACTGATGTTCTTTTTAAACAGCTCCTGAGTTCGCACCCTGACCATGATCATGTAAGCAATAATAATGCTGAGGTGACTGGAATCGTGAAGCAGGACCACTGTGCTCTGCTCCGAAAGTTACTCACAACCTGCTGCGTTCCCCTTTTACGGGTGCTCTGTGGCTTTGGCACCACGTAGATGCTCCAAATGGGCTGTGGCATCAGAGATGCACAATACCCCTGCTAGGTTAAATGGTCTGCCCGCAGCAATGATGCAGAGGCAATGATGAGAACACCAGATCGAGGGCATGGTCTGAAAGGATCTGGATTCAGGCCCAGGTGTCTGCCCATGCAGGAGATCGTGACGAAAGGTGCACATTCCTTCACAATCACAAGAACCACACACTGTGATTATCTGCTGCAAACTGCAATAACCTCTGGGATTTTGGTGCAATAAAGCCTTTAAATCATAGTTCAGGCAAACTTCTGGAACAATCGGCAACTGAGCTCTGGTGTTTAAGTTTAAAATCACACAATTAGCTGTGGGGTTTTCCTATACTTTTCACATTACAAATCTGTCATTCATCTCTCCAACTGAAAAACCCCCGTATTTCATTCAATTACTAGTAGCCAATAACAGTTAAGAAAATTAGAAAGGTGTCTTTTTATTCTTTGTTGAAACCTGAGAGAAAGTCTTTTAAAAACCAAACAACCTGACACAATCCAGCAATTGTTTATCTTACCAGGTCAATTATAAATGTTAATGGTCAGAACTGTGTGCCTGAAACACTTTATATTTACTCTACCAAAGACATTCTTAGTCAGAAGTTTCTTGCTTATACCTTAAGTATGTAATACAAATTCAAATCCTTGAAATTCACTGGGCTAGAACCTTTAGCAATGAAAATTGTTATTGGGATTGGTGCAAAGTTCATTCTGGAGTAGATGCCGATGACTTTTGAATGATGGAAATCCTGCATGCAGAGGTGAACTGATACATAATTTCATGCATGAAAAAGCAGAACTTATTTTAAGACTTGCTTGTACCTTTTCAGTACCATTAGAAATGAGCATAATTCCACTTTCCATTGAAAATGGAACTTATGACATTCTAAGCATAATGGCACAAAACACTGTGTTGCTGTTTGAGATAGGGTGATAATGTGAATAGAGGATTTTAAAAGGTAAGTTGGGAGGTGAGAACAAAGGAATTTAATTGTGAAACTGCTGTGAATAGACTTTCCACTTTTCTATTAAATACTTAACTGGGTTATAGTAGCATTTAAAGGCAGAAAAATTCAAGACCACGTATTAACATATAAATATAACCCAGTTCCTCACTGCAGTTACAAAGCATCAAGAAGTGCTCCTAACTCAAGCCTTTGGTTATTAACTCTACGCACCAAAGCAACTGGTGATGTAAAAGTGAGAGGTTTCACAGACATTCTGTATCTCTTTACAGCTGTAGCTATTCCTAAGCATGAGCCTGAGAGCTTGAACAGACAACAAAGAGTCTCACATCAGGGAGGCTCCCCTTTCTGAAAGCTGAGAGGAGCCTCTGTTGGCCAAGTGGCTTAATTCCAGCCTCCAAAAGGTGAGTACGGGGAGGGGGAGAGGAGAAAGTCCCTTGTGAGGGCACAGCAAGGAGCAGGAGAGAAGCCTGGTTGATCTACAGTCCTTCCCTTCCCTGCAGCAAGGGCCACAGATACATTTTAACCCCTTGTGTCGAACACAGGATCTGTGAAGCAGTTTTCTTGCGGGACAAGGATCTTCCATACACAACGCTCCTCAGCACCCTGCTGAATTATCTGATGCGGAGGTGATAACCTTGTGGCGCTGCCAAAAACTGGGACACGCTTCCCTTGTAGGGCATTCAAAGCTTTAGCTCCAGCACGTTCTGGCACATCCCAGCTGGCTGAAAGCCAAGGGCTCTGCTAAGGCTGGTTGTGCTGAGGGGAGGGAGCTGCGCAGCAAAACGCACACCTTGACTGTGCTGCTGCGCCTTTTGCTGATGATCCATCCACACGGAAGCAGGACTAGCTCTGCAAAGCCCTTCTGGTTCTTTCCCACAGGACAGCAGGAAATACGAGCAGACAAACAGAGCTGCATTTCTCAATCTGCAGATACTTACTCTCCAGTCCTTCAGGAAGTATCTACCGGAGCTGGGATAAATCTGTGACAACTTATACCTTTGCCAGAAAAAGGGTGGAAACTGGGAAAGACACCGCACCCTGACGAGGGGCTGCAAAGGCAGAATGAAATAACACCATCCTTTGCAGTGGCTTCTGTTAGGCACCAGGCAGAAAACCCAGCCTAAAGTTAGAACCTTATTAACTTACATGGCAAAGCATTTGCAGAGCTATATTTGTAGGGATCTAGAAAATCTATTTTTGTTTATGTTTTCAAGTCTGTTTAATTAACTTGGTGAAGCTAACAAATAAAGAAACATTCTGCAGCTATCCTGAAAATCTTTCCTTCGCTTCCAAGATCCGTGGGTTCATGTCTTTCATAAATGTGAACTCATTCAAATCTTTTCACAATTTCCCCCACTTTTTTTTTATATATCCATTTCTTTCTCACAGGTGTCAGAATACAATGACAGCTTTGATCTTACTGGAGATAACCGTATGTGGGTAGATTCTTTTTCTTGAAATGCAGACTGGGAGTGGATCCAGAGGTCAAGCCAGAAGGTTACATATATTTGAAAACCTCACTTAAAGAAAATCCCTTTGTGTGGCTTCTAATATGCCTCTGGATGTGAGTCTTGAAATACCTAGCTGTGAATGCTGCTCTCTGTATCACGATGTTCCAAGTCTTAAGAAAGCTGAAGTTCAAAGAGAAGGGAAGACTAAGAGAGTTGGGTTTGTAGCTATGGAACAAGCACTTTCTCTGCACATCAAAAGCTCTGTTAAAAGCAGTCCAGTGATTCAGGATAAGAGCATATTATTTGATGTATTAATTTGACAGTGGGCTAGCATTAGTAAGAAGATCTCCTTTTTCACCCCATTACAAGATTGCTTTTGTGCATTACAGAGGAGTTTAAAATGCCCAAGATAGGGCAAATCAAAGTTCTAGTTTATATGAAGGTCATGTGTGTCCTCTGAGGTCTGACTTTTACATGCTTTTTTGAAACCACTGAATTCCTAGGTAGCAAAACCTGCTAGAATTTTGTGAAGTTCACAAAAAACAGATCTGTGCTCTGCAGACTTTTGAAAATGCTGAAGGTTTATTGCAACATGTATGGATTCTGCAAGTTACCAAAACCAAGGATGCATAACTGAATTAATATTTTCATATTCAGAGTGATCCTTACTTTACTGAAACTTTATTTAATTTGCGTGAGGTATGTATGCAGATGATGCTACACTGGGAAGTGTAAGTATGGAAAACAAAACACTCTTAAGTTACATGGCCTCTGATAAAGAACTTAAAATTGAATCTTTCTGACACAAAGTCAATGTTTCTTCCCATCATTATGTGTCTCCTCACAGAGGCATGTGTCTTAGGGGGATTGTAGTTCCTAATGATGGGGAGTTTAGGGTGTATGAGCTTTTTCTTAACAGATGCTCCAAGAGAAGGAAGTACCAGCAATACGATCTCAAGAGAAAGGGCGTCAATAAAAACTTCTGCTTGCAGCCATCAGTGCTGCTATCTCCACTTTTCCTTTCTGAAGAAGCAGCAGGTGGAGGGGGGGGAGACAGGATTTCATTAAAGTATTCTAGTTTTCTGGAAGATATCAAGTCAAAACATAGAAAGAATGTAGAGTCTTTTTCTTTTACATTTTTTGCATCTGAGAACAGTAAAAAGCAGTGGTTTGTAGTTGTGGGTTTTTGAATGGACAAAATAAGTGAGATCCATAAAAGCAGCACACTCGGATGGGGAAAGACATGCTTCCAGGAGTCTGTGCTGGGCTGAACTCTAGCTTCAAATGAAAACATCCATGAGGCAGTGGCACACGATTCCTCTTTATGAGAGTAGTCCTGAACTCCTGCCAAAAACCCCTCTATATGCCACTTAGTGCTTCAAGACAAGAAGAATAATGACAGGTCTGTAAAATCTGCTGGAATTGACAGTTCTTATTGTTCTGAAAAGTTTTTGTGACGCACAGGAATTTTCAGATTAGCACTGAACAATGTTGAACAAAATGGGTGTCAAGCAAATCAATGGGCTTTTCACAATTCACAAGTCTTTGTTTTACTGCTGTTCCATTTTCATTCTGTGCTTCGTGTTGCTTTGTTGTGTGCATGTGCCATTGGAGATGTGAGTGTGTATGGACTGAACAGGGAGTGAGAGCTTTCCATGGCATGAGGTTCCATGTAAGCCAAGGCATTCTTACACAGAGAAAATTTTCCTGAAAAAGGTTTGTGGTTTTTTGCAGACACAAAAATAAGGAACTGTTTATATTTGTGCGGTTAGTCTTATTCGGAGTTACAACTGCCTTCAATTCATTTGGAGGTGAACATATCAAGCCACCTTTTTTACACCAGTGTGTCAAAAATTCTACCTACTCACTTGAATAATGGGGTGGAAACCATATACAACTGAGGCAAAACTGAAGACTGGTGGCTCCAGCATCTGTTTACGTAGAACATGAATGACCACCAGGGTTTTTGTAACTGAGGGAGGGTTAAGATCCAGGGAAATAATGGAATATTCAAATTTAATATCTCTCGACACATATAAAGCTCAGATCAGAATTTCTGCTCTATGCTTCCACTATAGACTAACATATGGGTATGAGGCTCTACAAGCAGATAAAGGATAATCCATTAAGCTCCAAGCCCACAGGAACAAAATAAAACCTGTGGAATGCCTATTCCACTTAAGTTTTCAACTTACCGTCATTGAAGCAAATTGAAAGAAAAAAATAACCTGCTACCTTTGTGAAAATCTCACTCCTCCAAGAAAAATATAAGCATAAGACTGAAGATCAGATCAATGCCTGGTGGCATCTCGTGTAAGTCAATGGAGCTATGCCAATTTGGTCTGGCACCAAGCATTTTAGAAGACATATGAGCCCATCAAACCAAGTGTTTTCCAATGCAACCAATTAAAGCTACCCCAAGATAGCATTTTTTTCAGCTTCTGCATCCTCCCAACTGCTGCCAGCATGCCACAGCTCTCACTGAAGCCTACTCACTCCTCTGTTGCTGGAACTCTTATAGCCTGGGAATCTGAAATGCCTCTCCCACGTAGATCATCCCCAAGCACTAACGATGAGCAACAGTTCTCTGCACCATCAGGTCAAAAATCTAATGCAAGCGTGGCTTAGACTGCAACACGAGCTTTTCCACCTCAGGCACCACTGTGGTTTGAAGCCCTCACACAGACTGATCCAGTGCTTAGCAGTTACAGGCTGTCTCCCTCTCTCCCTCCCCAGCCCCCTCCTTTTATCTGCTAATGCACAGAGATAGACAAGCAAAAAAATCCCTTCAAACAAGGTTATGGGAGAGAGAGGAGCTCTATCACATACGGTATTTGCCTAACACTGGTGACTAAACTTGAGAGGTTTATGTTGTTTGAACTATATCCCTGGAGTGCTAACAAGAATTGAAATATCATCTTAAGAGTTGCAGTGATCTTAAAAGACAATGTTCTCCTACGCTTTCACATCAGCAACAGAAAATAAAGCAGAAGGCAGTAGGTATGGAAATAAAAACCCTCAAAGGTGCAATTAAGCTTCATTTTGATGCATCCCAAAGGTGTTCAAAATGACCAGCCTGGAGCCAGGAACAACCCATGCCCAGGTGTGCAAGGGTCCAAGCTTTCTCACAGATTTTTATGGAATATCTTAGCCTAGATCAAAGCATCCACCTTCAAGATGGGGAGTGGGCACACCTCTTTGCCTAGACTGCTGTACGCAATGGGATTTTCAGCTACACCAGTGCTAAGTAAATACAAATGAATGATACAAGACCCTGGGGAAGGTGACATAGCAGCAAAATACCTTCTTCACTAAAAAAAAAAAAAAAATCATTCTTGGCACTTTCATCACTGCTGAACAAAAATAAGTATTGCAATAAGAGCTAACAGTTATCTCTTTTCTGCATACCTTAGAAAAATTCTTTTTTTTCTAAGCCCAGTGCCATAGGATGCCTGGGGCCATCATTTCAATAAAAGGTGACCCAAACACCCCTGGGAAACACAGGGAAGAGTGACTTATGTCTGTGTCTTCAGAAAAAGCAATAACTCAAGCTTAATAAGGGGTCCCTCCTGCATTTGTGATACATCGGGTTAAACACTCAGAACTACACAGAGGAGCTTTACACACACCAACACACACTCTCCCTGTATCGATGCACTGAATTCTATGTTCTGTTTTTTTTTTTTTTTTTAATTTATATTGTTCCCGCAGTTCTTCAAAACACTGACAATTCTTTTTTTGTCATCAGCTCTGAGGCAACACTGATTCCTCTAACTGGAGGGATAAGCTCCACGTACACACCTTCCTGCCACAACTTGCAAGGCAAAAGCAGAGCTGACCAGTTAAACCATATCTAAAAAAATAAATTTACACCCTCAGCCTGAGATTCCCAGGCAGCAATGTGACTTCTCAGCAGCTCCTAATGCTGGGAAATGAAGCTGTGTGTTAAGCTTTAAAACAAAAACAAGACACCAAAAATGAATCCCTAAAATGGAGCCAGCTTCATACAATGTTTGCACCTAGTTTGGTTACTATAAAATTCCTGATACACTTGACTAGCTCAGGCACAGGGTGAAAATGCAAAAAGTTGTTTCTAAATCTTTTTCTTCCTATGTCTGCCCTTTCTCCTATGTATTTTCACAAACCAGATAAGATGACTACAGTCTCTGAGAGGGTTAAGCAGAGACAACTGTGAGCTCCATGCAGCAAAGTTCCCTGTCATGATAAAACATGAACAATGCTGAGCCGAATTCATGGCTGGTGTAACTGAAGTAACCCCAGAGGGTTGCAGAGGGACAGATTTGCACATGCACTGCCCTCCCCTTTCTAAATATACTGTTTCTGCTTCACGGAATCAAAAGCAGAGTCCCAACAGGCAAAGGAATCAACTTCTAACACATGCCCCACAATGGTGAAAAAGGAAACTCTCCACACTTCTCATGTACTCACAGGTTTCATAAACAAATAGGAAAGCTTTTGAACTCAGCGTATTTTAAAAAGCCTTCGAAGAAGAAGAAACCAATTTGAAAAAAAGAAAAGGAACCCGAAGGGTAGAAAAAGCAATGACTTTTTTGTGCTGAACAGTGATGAATGATGAGCAACTCGTGTTTTCTTGGCTCAGGGTCTGAACTGACGTTTGACAAACCACTGTAATAACATACCTGTTATTATTATACCAACATCGCAAATGCTGGTGACTTCATGTGGGCACCTCAGACTTTTGTGCCTGCGATATTCTGCTCCATGTGCTTTGCTTTCCTTTCCAAACACAGGGGTGATCTGAAATACCCCGAAGAACACAGGATCCTTACACAGACTAACCCTAATCAGGCTAAAAAAACACCCAAGCCAATGCAAACAGCTAACTAGTTTGTCCGAAACCATTTGGAAGAGCACATCTCGCTACACGCGATTCAGAACCGAGGAATCCTTCACGCTATTTACAGCTGTTACTAATTTGCTTTCGCCGTTCCTCGGCACCGCTAACCGCTCCGTGCCCAGGCTGAAACAGCGGGATAAAGCGCACGGCTTTACTTACAGAGATCTCGTAGCTCCATCGTTCCCGATGACAAATTCACCTCCCACACGGCAGCGAGCGGATGACTTAATGCTGCCCGCCGCGGGCGGCACGGCGCGCACGGGCGGCGGCAGCCAATGGCAGCCCACTCCCGCGGCAGGGAAACTCCTGCCCGCTTATTTAGCATCCCGGGAGACCGTATTTCCGAGGAAGAGCGCCGCTTCCCTCGCATCCTGCCATCGCGCGGCGGGCACGAATAGATCAGAGATCCCCGTCTCCGGGGCTCCCCCTCCCCGCCCGCTCGTTTTGTCCCAGAGCCCGGCGCTCACCCGGAGGAAGCGCTGATGGGGACCCGGCACCGCGTCCACCTTGGCGGGGGCCGCGGGAGAGCGCGCCGGAGCTCCACAATTACTCGCTCCATCGCCATGGAAACAGCCTGGATGCGGCGGGCTGGATTTGTGTAGCACATCTGCTGCCAGGCTCATAATCAACTGCAATCTCATCTTTTCTCCCTCTGCTCTCGCTGCTTATTTGATTGTGAGTTTGCTCTCCCTTTTCATACATACTGGGAAAGTACACGCCGACAGAGCTGTGTGCATGTTGGCTTTCTCCCTGTGCAAACACGCCACGACGCACACGTGTGTGTGCACACACCCCAGGAGTACTCACTGGTATACATGCATTTGCTAAGGAGGGACACTCTCTGTGTGCCGAAATCACACAATCATAGAACAGTTAAAGATCATCTAGATCACCCCCCCCGCCATGGGCAGGGATAGCTTTTATGGGTGCTGGTTGCTTGAAGTCTCATGCAACCTGGCCTTGAACACTGCCAGGGATGGGGCATCCATCGCTTTTCTGGCAATCTCTCCCAGTGCCTCATTACCCTCCCAGTAAAGAATTTCTTCCTAATATCTAATCTAAAGCAACCTCCTTTCACTTTAAGGCCATTACACCTTGTCCTGTCACTTCACGCCCCTGTAAAAAGTCCCTCTCCAGCTAAGGAAAGTGCTCCTGGGTCTTTCCCTTCTCCAGGCTGAACAACCACAACCCTCTCAAGCCTGTTTTCATAGGAGAGGTGCTCCAACCCCCGGATATCTTCCCTCCTTTGGACTTGCTCCAACAAATAATACACCTTATTCACATTTCCAGTTAAAGTAACTGACCAGCAGAAGACAAGACTATGTCAAAATGCTGTATTTTGCTTTCCAGTTCTGTATATTGTATCTCTCCAAAACAAGGTGAAAATCTGAGTCAGCAATTAGGAAACCTCCAAAAATATATCTGGCACCCGCAGACAGTGACCTTAATCTTCACACAACTAACTAATTCTTCACTGGGTATTTCCTGTCCTGTTCAGGGCCTGATGAAACACATCACTAGAAAATCTTTATGCACAAAAGGGTTGCTAGTCATTGACAAAAACTCTGTCCTGGCCTTTGACAATATAAGGAAGGAGAGATGCTTAAAAGAAAGGAAGCAGCACTGAGGAGAGAGAAAAGATTCCTAATCCAACAATGCACTTAGCAAAGGAACAGTTTGGCAGTTGGGGTTATTTTCTGGCTGCTCCTCAGACTTTCTCTGGGACAACTGAAAAAAACCATTCTTTCCATGTTACTGAAACTGCAAGATGAGAAGAAAAGTGAAGTTCATCCATTTATATTAAAAAGATAACCTCAGACAGACCATGAGACACTGACATACTATTATTATGGTGTTAAGAAAGAATTTCAGATGGAAAAAAATGAGGATACATTCCTTTTTCATGAAACCTTACTTGCATTTGTTTAATTAAAAGAAGAAGAATAAAAAAATGAAAGCCCTTCATAAAAAACCTCAACATTTCTATATTGCACTGGTAACAGAAATCTGCTCCATTTGCCATAGTAAATAGAAGCATTTTAAAATGCACCATGATGGAGTCTTGCAGGTAGATTTATGTCCCGTACAAAAAAAAAACACTCCCTGTTAAATGTCTTCTACCTGAGTCTAATCTGGAGTCCAGGAAGGTCTTCTAAGCCTCTTGGTCTAGTGCTCAAGAGCAAGGCCATAACAGAGGACTACACCAGAGATTTGGCTTTTCAGGGCATCTGTGACTCAATTACAATTCTTGACATAGAAATGAGCTTCTGAGAGAGCTGTATTTGTAATGGCTGAGGATGCCGTAAGGGTTCACTTCTGGCAATGCTGTACTTCCGGCTTTTCATTTGCCTTTGGAGCAGCACCATCACCATAGGGATTACCCTGAGCTTGCCAGCTTTTGCAGTAATTCTTTTAGTTCTGAAATATTAAACTGTGGAAAGATATTCAGTGTGCATTTAAAGGGAATGAGGGCTAATTAAAAAGCCTAGATTTGCTGACAGAACTTGCTGTGGAAAAAAGCAACCTGTCCAGTTTCAGCCCTCTCCCACCCCTCCTTCCACCTAAATCACACAGGGGAGAGGGTGGTCAGAGAGTGTGGAGCATGCTCTGTCATTTGTCTGTGAATGTTGAAACACTTCAGCAGTTCCAAGGTTATTTTTGCTAGCTGTTATTGTCATGTCATGGACTGTAAACGTTGTCAATATGTAGAGCTTAAAATAGTCATGCAAACCAACAAGTTTAAATTCTACCGGACAACAAAAACCAAACGGCACATTCCTAGGAGGTCTCTACAATTAATATTTTTTTAAGTCAATATTAAATTGAAGAAGTTCCTAATGAAATAAATTGTTCCTTTTTGTTATGTGATACACAGAGTTCAAAACTCTTCATTAGGCTGTGCTTTGTTAAACAAAGCCCCACTGCAATCAAAAATAATGATTAGCAGTGCAACTTTGATGTATCTGGAGAAACTTTCCCTTGGCCCAGTTTCCTAAACTTCCATCTGCATTTCACATGCTGACAGGGAGAAGATTGTGTTCCAGATTAGGGCAACCAGTCAAGAACTCAGAAGACCCATTCTTAAGGTCTTTTCTTTCATAGGAAAGGAGCAGAAGTGACAGAGGTCTCTGCTTCTGATGACAGCAAGCCACTAGATTTAAGGTTATGAAATCTCACCTTTGTCACTTTCTTTTCTTAGTAATCTCCCCTGCAAATTGCATTTCTTTTCCTCACAAGGTTGTGTTGTGAGAATAAACACACTAAGAATTTCATTGCAATCTAAAGCAGGACAGGACACAGATACCTAAGAAAGCTTTTAAGGGAAATTCAGGACTAGAAAAATCCAGGCATTTCAAAGCAGCATAATAAATAAGATTTGTGAAAAAATCTTCTAAGATAGGAGGATGAAATGATGCTGTTCAACTGAAAGGATAAAAGATTTCCAGGAAGGCTTCACACCAAAGCTGCTACTTGTCAATCCGACAGCAGCTTCTGCCAGTATGCTGTCATGGGCTAAGACCTGTTTGTGTGTGGGAGCTGAGGAACAATCAGTGATGACATAATGCTTACTCATCCTTCTAGATCGTGGGTTTTTCTTTTTTTAGCCTAGAGACCTAAAGGGGAAGATGGTTAACCTACTAACAGTCCCCCAGTTGTAGACTCGCTGGTTGGCTCCCAGTGATTCCTCTTCCAGTGCCATAAATTGCCTGTTAATTCTGAGTAAACTTTCAAGCCCTTTCAGAAGTCCATTTGTAGAATCAGCTGATTTGCACCAGGAACAACTAGTCCTATTGATTTATTCCAGGAATACCTACACATTTCCCTTTCACATCTGTATTCTTGAAGTGTCAATTAGGACCTAGTCTGTAGATAACACGAACAAGTATTTCAGAGACTTCCAAGGACATATTTCTCATTTGGTTTGGTTTTTCCCAAATCTTAGTATCAAAAAAGCTCATGACTCTTTTGTCAGGAGGCCCCTACACTTTATTTCAAATGAGCAGGTTTGAGGGTTTGTTTTTTGGTTTTTTTTTTTTCTACTACTACTACATCAGAAAGAAGTTTTTGCATAGTAACACATAAACACAAATTAAAATTAAAATGCTGGGCCAGGACATAAAGAGACATCTATCCTTTCTGCCATTTAAGACAGCTTTACTACAAACCACAAAGCTTATCTGACTAGGAACACACAAGTGATATATAAGCTGCTGAAAACAGTCAGGAACACAGCTTTGCAAATCAGATTAGACATGACCTTCAGAGGTGATCTGCCACCATAGCACCCAGAAGGTCTACGTGAATTACAGAACCATGAAACTTTTCATTCTGCAGAGCATTTCCACCATCCAAGTAGCAATGAGTACGTTCAGTGTTCACCACCTTTCCCTGTGCTTTGACCACAAGGAGCATTGAAGTCTCCTCCTGCACCACGGGGTAGGTTGCCCCCATTCTGAGGATGCATACACATGTTAAAAGACTCAAGATACAAAGATGTGCATTACACTTGTCTTATATAAATGAAATCAGAGCTTTATAGAATTTCATACAACAGTCCTGGACACACATAACAGTAGTTGGGATGATGACTCTCTAGGGGTGTTGAATTTGCAATTCTTCTTCATCTTCTTTGACAAGTGAAGCTCTTCAGCTAAGCCAAAGCCAGCCTACAAACAATCCTGAAATTGGCTACAGGAACTGACATGAATATTTCTCAGTTTTCCTATTGCTAAATGATTACACGTACTCTGAGTAGTGAAAGGAGACTTCCTAGTCTAGACAAGATGACTGTAGGCTCCGTTTGCACCTCCAGTGTTAACTCCAAGAAGATCTAAAATGCCTTGTCTTTGATACAGAACCAAAATATCCACATCTTAGGAAAACAAAACCCAAAAACCCAACTAAACAAAAAGAAGAAAAGCACCACAACTCTACATAAGAAACCTAGTCTGAAAAAGGAAGAAAGAGAAACTGGGTTGCTTAGAGGAAGGCTATTCTGTCACAGTGAACAAATTTGGAGTTGCATCATTTTTGATACATGAACAAAGAAAAGAAAAGAAAATTATTTCTAACCTTGACACTGGGTACAGCAGACAAACAACCTCAAGTGATGTTTAGGTTTGGCGGCAGTGTCATATACAATCATAGTTTGTCTTTGGATAGCTATCATATTAAAAAAGCCCTTAAAATACACAAGCCCCCGCAGCTGTCTGCAACCTTTAAGTCTTGCCATTTCAAACATACATTGCAGTCATATAGCATGAGAGGACACTGAAGAATTTCAAATCAATTATAATAAATCCAGACAGTAGACAGCAGAAGGTTTCAAGTACACATCATCAACTTCAGGATTCCTCACATAGCACTCTTAAATATACAGCTGCAAGAGGCTCAGAAATCACCTTGTGAGTTTTAAAATTTTCAGTACATTCAGACCATATGAGCACTATGCCAAATCTAACACATATTCTTCATCCACTGTTGGGGTTAGGATTTCCCCTGCTCCCTCCTTTGCTGACATTGTTCAAACGCATATCACAATTTTGTATCAAAACCCTTTGGAACACACTGAGAGCATTTTCAGTCATGTCATTGTAACCTCAGTTCTCTCATTCAATCACTCTGTCTGGAGTACACATGGCCAGGACAGAACATTTTCACATCGCTGCAGCATTTTACCTTCCATCTTTAGCTACTCCTCCAGCTTGGGCTTTGCACAAGGCTGCCAAACAAGCAACAGCAGCTGGGTTTATCTTCAATCCAAACAGTCTAAGACTTCCATGTAATGCTTGGTTCTCTGTAGGATGGGCACTGTGGAATGTACACCGTGCTAACGCTGTTGAAACAAATTATGCCCTGTAGGTGCTTGGTCTTGCCTCTCTTACAGGCATGCCTGCTCCCCTCCATCTTATTCATTAGTGCACTGCCGTTTTCTTCTGCAAGATGGAAGTTAAATCATATGGAATGGCAACAGAATGATTTCTTTAGCTTTTCTGATTTTAATGAAACCAAAGAACAATAGGATGGACAAGATAAAGGAAAAAAAGAATCTCTCTCAGTTATCTGAACTCAGTCTGACGCTGTCATGGTTCACCGTTTAAATAATGATGCATGATTTTTTTAATATGTTAATTACATAAATAGGTACTTAAGAGCTACTTAAACAGAAGATTATTTACCCCATTGACTAGAGAAACCCATGTGTCAGCACATCTGCTGCACAGGAAGATTAAATCTGTTCACACAAAACTCATGATCTCCCTTGCTAATGGAGAAGAGATTAGTAGTGTGAGACCTGAAGCGGGGGCTTTGGGTTTTATCCAACAGACCCTTAAGACTGTCACAATGGATGATGCTAGCAAACATCTCTGGATTTCTAAAAACCCAGTATTTACTTGCCTAGGCATTCTGGAAAAAGAGATGGGATTTTTATTGAGAAGAGTTTTCTGTGTGCGTGTTTTAATTTTGAAAGCTTCTGCTATCTGTTATCTAAGAGTAACAATCAGACACCCAGCAGCCTTAAGAGGAACTGTATTGCTGTGATTGTGCACCTTTTAGGCCAGACTGACAATGCTAGTTGATGATGTTTAGAAGGAGTATGATGAAAACAACTCAATTACAGAGTTATCTTTGCCTTGGTTCACCTTCTCAGCTGCTGCTGCAGGACCTCCAGACTATTATTTTAATAGCTGTTGATGAGGGCCAACCCGTGTTTTTCACATCCCGTTAGCACTGCTTTTGCATCACAGGCTTACATGGAAGGGTAAGTGTCAGAAGGCTCTGGTGGTGCAGAAAGGGATTGCCAAGACTACAGTTTATGAGAAGAATAGAAAACACGAGTCCGGTTTCCAGGTCCAGCAAGCACACAACAAATTTTCCTGAGAAGAACGTGTTCTATCTGCTTCCACCTCATGCAGGAATGAAAGTCAGATGAATGCTCACATAAGCTGAATGAACAGTTAGGGCTGTTTACCATGGAGTTATTGCAAGTGTGCACTTAGCTTCAGCTAGAAAGGGCAATATCCTCCATCCACACCCTCATAAGGTAATTCGGAGCACATAAAATGAGCTACTGATGCTTCTATTCTGTGTCAGCCTCTGGCAGCAGGCATCTGTTTCTGAGGATTTCAGAGTCTCCCTGAGCTGGGCTTTGCAAACATCCCCTTCTCAAAGACAGCAACAGCCACTTTTTCAATCCGTGTACATGGAAATGTGCAGCCAAATATACATACCCCAAACACGTGTCGCATGCACAACAGAAGCGTGCCCACACACGCCCATTCACAGCCAAATGGAGTATAAATAACCTCGCTATATAAATAGGCTTGCTTAAATGAAGTCTCTTGCTTAAATAAGGCTGGCATAAATACTCTCTCTTTATGCTGCCTGTTTCATCTCATGTTTAAGTCTGGGAAGTGGCAACTCTGTTGGAATGACCGGAAAAACTCCACTCAAAGTCAATAGATAAAAAGGACAGGTGAGCTCAGCATCGTGATATCACTGGTGAAGATTTCGTGAAAAGAATAAAAAGCAGGCAATTTCTTTTTTTGCGTGAGTGTCTCTGATGTCAAGATAGATAAATATTAGCAAGACAGGCAATAAGGTATTGCAAACAATCAGAGGAGATCCTCAAGCACTGAAGCAACAGCCTACACAAAACTAAAGTTATAAAAATAAACGTTGCATTCTCAGTTTAAAAAAAAGAGAAAAAAAAAGAAAAAAATTAGAAAAGGAAAAGTAACTTTTCCCTCTTTCTCGGCATCTTTGGAATGACACCAGATGACTGTCCATACTCCTCACTATGCTCATGTCTGTATTCATCAATGTGGTTTTATGGATATTTTCTGTCTTATCCTTTTCAAAACATTTCAAGAAGCTGTTAAGACTGCTTTCTCTGAAGATGGGTAGGAAGGACCGGCTGTCAGAAAGGACTCTCTGAACCTCCCTGCAGCAACCCTGCTTCACATTCAGCCCACACACCAGGCCCAGCTCTATCAGTGTTCTGGCTCACTTTGTCAGGGCTGTTGCATCTGCTCAGAGCTTCCTTGCCGCTAATGAGTCTCTCTCTAATTGATCTTCAGAGTACATATTTCTTCAGTCTCGATCATCCACGAGCTAAAGATGCTGTCAATACTGCAGCATGGCAATGCTTGCCATCGCAGAGACAAATCCCGCCTTGTACTCTCTTCGCCGAAACCCTCTGCTCTTTGCACATGGTAGGTGGAATGATTACTTCTTCTTCCAAGTGAAGAGACAAATTTATAAAGGTCAAGCAATGCAGAGGCAGTTGCAACAGCGGGTACAAACTCTAAGTTTTCCTCACTCTTCATTACCCAGCCTCTGAAACACAAACATATCTACAGTGCTAAGCCAGTAGTATTTCTACCTGATACATTACTGCTGCATGCAGGGTTGGACCACTTTCATTCCATTAATGCTTTCCTTTAAAAACATTTCAGAATTGGTTTTAAAAAAAATAAAAATAGATGTTTAAAAAGATTTCAGTCTTCCTTAATCATGCAGGGATATATTTTCAAAGCAGTATGCCAGGACTATTCCACGTGACTCCCATTCATGTTAAAATTAGAGTCACCAGAATAAACCCCATATGCTGCTTTGAAAAGGTACTGCAATGTGTCCAAGGAAAATTTTTGCAGCTTAATGCTGCTTGTACAATTTTTTGCCTGCTTTTCTTCTTTTGATTTATAAATAGATTTTTAACTTTTTTTTTTTTTTTTAATAACACTTCGTACTATCCGGAAAAACAGAAAGAAGGGATTTGCTGGTTTTCTTGGTTTCTCTGTGGCCGTTTTATTTTAAAATTATCAGTTTAATCAGAATAGCTTTGCTTTGTAGGATGCAAAGCTTTTGGAAGCTTTTTTATAACTCCTTTTTTAATACTGTTGCTGTAGACAACCTTTCTACCCAAGCCACAGCCCGCAGTGAGGTCTGGCTGCCTTCCACACCTGAGCTGTTGTCCTGGCTAGTGGTGCTCAATGTTTCTGTGTTAGCCAGAAACCAATTTTCACATCTGGACAGCAGGGAACTTTTTCCAGAAAGGCCGAGGCATAGTGTCTCCTTGGCAATAACAGCAATAACTGCTGCTTTGTGCTGGAGACAGGCACCACGAATGTACAGGTTTTTGTATTCAAGGTCCTGTCTTACTTTCTGCCCAATACAGAGCATCTGTAACACCTGTGGCAGCCATGGAAGCCCACCCCCCCAAAGGCAGCTACAACGCTGGGCTAACTGTGGGCACAGCGTGCCCTAATTTGCCTTGGTGGCCATTGCAAATGCTGTGCTCACATAAGCATGTACTGGTAAATACTGCTTGATTATAAAATTTGTCATTTATGACTGCAGTCTTTCTGGTCATTTGAAGAGAGAGAGAAAAAAATTTTCCGGCAGCTCTGGTTCTCTCGTAATTGCTCTCAATTTTTTACTGCTTCTAACTGTGCATGAGAGATTGTGCACAAAAAGACAGTGTGAACACCATCTCTTCAGTTTATCCTCATCCTTCACATTACTGTCTCAAATTGCCATACATTTTCATTTCAGCCATTTACACCGAAAGTGCAGCAAACATTGCATCTAACCACTTCATTACTTTAACCTTTAAAGGATGTAAACAAAGGGTAAATATTTTGCTTAAATGTGGAAGATGCTTCCACTATGGAGGGAAAAAAAAAAACCCTCTCCTTGCTAACAGAATTGCATATCAGGATATGAGAAAAGAAACCAAGATATAGTTGTCCCGCCATCAAAGCACTGACAAGTGAGGTGTGGGCTAAGTTCCCATCTCTACCACTAACTTTTCAGGCAACACGCAGGAAGACATCATTCATGTATTCTTGTTATCCTTCTAAAAATCACTTAACATCACATTTCTGTTCTCCTTTTTTATCCTTCGTATATTCTGTCAATTTAAATTATGTTCTCCTTTGGTTGTAAACCTGTGCTTAAAAGAAATACCTAAAACTTCCCAGAGGGTTGAAATGACAGCTTGCACCTGAAGCTAGAACCTGTAAGCAACAGAGCTTTAGCAAAAGTTAAAAAACTTTTGTGTACAAAACAAGCGCTTATAAAAACTCAAAAATACCCAGCAGCCAGCTACAAAACAAGAAGCATCCCCCAAACCAATCCACTAGCAGCCAAACATGGCTCTGCAACCTCTACACACATGGCCTGCTTTAGGTATAGGGTTCAAATACGCTAATGAGTTACTGTGGTTAGAGAAGTTACCATGACAGCTGAGATGCAGTATAGCCAGTGGTAAACATTTAGTAAAACATACTTTTTTAAATGTTGGCAAGAAAATTTTGAAGAAATGCTTTCAACATCACATTTCTGAAGGAGCTTGAATGCCCCTGAGAAATAACAGTTCAGCTGTCAGAGCTAAGACAAGTTAAAACTGCTTTAAAGGGATCACCGCAGTTAATGGGAAAAGCCTGACTTCTTAAAGTGGCTACAGAATCCATCACGAGGATCTTTTACGCTTTATTTAACATTAGAAAAAATTTATGAATTTGGCTCATGCTCCATCTGAGTTAGTTTCAATGATGATTAATGAGACGAATTACTATTTCTTCCCATTTGGATAAGATATCCTACTGCATGAGAAAGTAGTTTTTACCCATAAAACTACAAAATAATTCAGGTTGCTAGACAGATCTAGGCATCAAGTCCTGCGGACACAGCAGAGCTAACTTCATACTTAAGTCGGGTTCCTCAGGGCAACTCTGGGCATGTTTTGGGTTTCTCCAAGGATAAAGATTTCATAATCTCTCTGTGCAACTGCTTCAAGTGCTGCACCAGTATTAGTAGTTGAGAATATTTTATCCTTACATCCTAACAGTTTCATTCATTGCAACTTTTCTTTTTTTATTTCTCTGTGTGCTTCTGAGAAGGGTATGCAGCTTCTCCTCATCCTTCCTGTTCAAACAATGGCAGAAGGTACAACTGGATCCACCCTGGATCCAGCCTTTTCCAGGATGAACAAATCTGGTTCCTTCACGTTCCAATTGAACACCACATGCTCCGTCCTCCTTAATCATCGTGGCAGTCCTTTGCTGGACTAGCTCCATTTCATCAGTTTCTCCCCATTTCTAGGGCACAGAACTGGACACAGTCTTCCAGCTGCTGCCTCATAAAGGCCAGGATGGGGGAAATAATCCCTTCCTCTGCCCTGCTGGCTGTGCTTTAGCTAATGCAACCCAGAGTGCAGTTAGTCCACACCACACAAGGGTGCACTGGTGATTCATGGTACTCATCAGCCCAGAGACCATCCTACAAGCAAGCACCTACAATGACATTTGTAAAACATGAAATTAGCCTTTCTGAGTCCTCAATTTGCTTTGGCAGTCACTCATCCTCAGCTTTTAGTATCAAAGAAAATATCCACAGAAATTAACATCAAAACCCTGGCCATCATAAAAATCAATGCAAGATACTGAAGTGTTAATCTAGTACTAAAATCAAGAAGCATAGAGAAGGAAATTAAAATCATCAAACTCTTTCAAATTATAATAACTAAAGCAAATTGAGCAGCTATGAAACATCCTGTTCTCTGGAGCTTAAAAGCAACAAGGCAACAGAACACCCTTAACCCATGCAAAGGTAAATAAGTTTTATGGAGATATTTTCTTTCTTTTCTCCTCAAGTAGAACCACCAGTTTAAAGATTTGGCCTGGTACTTTGAAGATTTTACACAGCAAAGGGCCATTAGGCTGTGTATATAACTGAATCCATTTTCAAGCTGCATACATACAATACCTTTTACCTGAGGTTCATCTCCCAGATTGATGGAGACAGCTCTTTTTTCTAAGTAAATTAAACTTTGAAGTCCACTGTGTGCAGAATTAGGCTAGATAAAAGAATATCCTGTTCTCTGCCATCATTATTAAAATGCTGTATTTATACCACTACTTCTGAGGTAAGACATTTTGTCCATACAGATCAATTTTTAGGAATAAGAAACACATGTGTGCATGTAATTTTGACTTTACAATTTTAACAGTGGCCTTCAGATTTCTACTACTGCTGAAAATACATAGCTGCCAGTAACACCCATTCTGGCTACAAAAACTGGCTTCCAATAGTCTATGACCCAAAAGGGTCTTTTCTGATGTCTTAACAGATGTGGCTGTCCGAAGTAGTCAGTGGGTGTCCCCAGCTAGAAAGTGAGAAAAGCCATTAACACCCTCCTTAGGGCAGGTGGAAGTACTATGAGCCATGCCATTGTTCCAAGGAAAGAGGACAGGCAGAAAGAAAGTCTGGGGGAATAAATCCTCCTGTTGGAGATTGGAGTACTGAACAGGGAGAGAAGCTAAAGGAAACCTCATTTAAAGCAGAGAGAGAAATTCAGTAAGATTGCTACATCCAGTCACTAGCTTTTAAAAAAATCACATACAGGCCTTAAAATGCAGAAGAAGTATCAGTTATATGACAATCAGATCAAAAAAGAAAATCACTGGGAAGAAAACAGCCCTTTATCCAGATCCCTAGGGAAGGAAACAGTCAGTCCTTTAATGATTTCCAGATCCCTAGCTTACATAGAAATGAGTTCTTGGAAGGAATCTGAAAATCTTGACAGCTATGAGATTACATTCTTTATCTCACACATCTCATTTTACAAAAACAAGGATGTTTCATTTTTCCACTTGGTGACTTTAGAGATGTTATTCTCGCTATGAAGGGCTGGTCAATTGCTTCTGAAGAGGCTGACAGTGTAACAATGATATGATGAGATCTGTGGTTTCCTTTGGGCTCTTGGTTAAGTACAACAAAAAGTTCTAGGCAGCATGTACTATTCAAGCAAAATGGATAGAACTGCAATTTTTAAGCTTTTGCTGCTGAGGTTCTCTTATCAGCAGCACAACAAAGATCAGTCAGTTTCCCTCAGACAGAAAACTGATGCTTGAAATCTGAAGACAAGTCTTCAGAGAAAAAAATTACCGTAAAATTCAAAGCATGTGTGGAAGCTGTTTCTCCAGATGCTTTCACAGAAGTCTTCTAGAAGCAGACTTGATGTTCTTGATGCAAGGATTGGTTCTTGGTTTCAGTCTCGTGGCCATGGCACAAATATCTTCAGCTGACATGGAAAGATCTTTAATCATCTACACGAATGTCTTTTTCAAGGATTCTGGTATTTGTTCCTTCACCTCTCCCTGGTGTTTGGGTTAATACACTTTCATGGTATCAAATCAGCCTCCATTCCTGTGCTCAGCTTTTAAGGTGACATTCCTCAGCTTTCATATGTATTACTGGAGGCCTTGCTTCTCTGCTTACCATGACCAACATATTAAGGTAACTTGAGGAACTGGCATGGACCCTCTCAATAAATTGCATTTTAGTCATCAATAAATCCACAAGATTTTTTACGTACTATTCAAATCCACAGTGAAGAAGGGAAAGGGCAAAGAAAAAAGAGCCTTACCACTTTCAGAGGCACACACAACACCTTCTATCCCCCAGTAAGCTATTTAGCTCTCGGTGGAAAAGTGGCAGAACCCAAGTTCACATGTTTCAGCTTCACCATCATCCCAAATAACAGCTGCCTCTGCTGTGGTCTCAAGGCCAAATACTCTGTGGGGCAAAGCCTAACACTTCCTTCAGAAAGTATGTGCTAAACCCCTCACCTCCTCCACTTTCCCTCTCATTCGGTGTCTGGGAATTTGAGGACAGTTCACATTAGTGCACCAAGGCCCAGTTTAACCTGTGGTCACCTGATAAACGTAACCTACAGAGGGGCAGCAGGGGCAGGTATCTGTGTTGGCCCAGTGTGCATGGTGTGGATATGGATTGAGATAGCTGGTGCGGGTAAAGGAGAGGAGAGGAGAGCCCATGTGCACCCACACACTCTCCTCTCCTCTCCTCTCCTCTCCTCTCCTCTCCTCTCGCCTTCCAGGAACCCTCCCTCCCATCTGCCTCTATCACAGCCAACCTTAATTTACACTGGTGCATCGGGTAGCAGGATCAGCTTGTCAGATGCTGGCCAGTTACCTCATGTGCTAAAAATAGAGGCAGGCAGCAGCAGCGACTGACTGGCAAACGTCTCTTTAATGGTGACTGACATATTCAATCAAGACAATACGCGAGATGTAAGCTGCAAACAATGAAGGACATTTGTATAAGGACAGACGAGACAAAAACAAATAAGCACCCCGGCTTTGCTTATGAGATACGTATGAAAGATTTCTGCTGCTCTTTTCAACCACGGTGCTATTTAGATTACAATTACTTAAAGCAAACCAACAATAATACAAGCTCTTCTGCTACTCCAAGAGAGGCTATAAAAATCTCATTGTCAGCTGCATCATTCATCACGATAACCTCATTTCAACTGAAACAAAATATCCGAGACATCACCTCTCCCCCCTTCCTTCCCTTTTTTATTTGCCTATAATAAGGTCTATAGTCTGGGGAGCTCTCAGGCTGAATTCCATGCATTGTGATTCACAAAATGAAAATCTGGTATTATATGCCCACTGACATTCACATCAGCAGCAATTCATGCAGCAAAAAGCCATATGCCATGCACCTCTGATTTAACTGTACTACAAAAACATATCCTAGAAAGAATAAATAAAAATACACAGACAAAAGTGGTTCCTGGGATCTGATTATTATCCACACTTTTAGACAGGAATGACAGGGGCAATATGACAAAATATGCTGTTTTGGTGACAGTTCCAGTTAGGTTATATCATTTGCCTTCACGACTAACACACTCTACATGCAACTGAGGCATTTTTTTTTCCCAGTGCAAAAGGTTTCTGTGAAGTAGAAAAGGAGCAGTTAGCACAGATAACCTACACTCAGTGTCTCTCCTCTGGTTTTCAGGCTTTCCATTCAATCATCTTTTTGAAGGCTGAGGAAGTTTATTGGTTTGATCAGCACCCACAGAGATGAAAATGAAGAGCGCTTTGAAAGTATGAGGTACCAGCAGTTTTAAAAATTATCATCTCCAGGGTGTTACATAGACCTTTATGTGTTCTACAGTAACACACAGACTTCACTAGAAATCTGGGGGATAAGATCCTCTCTGCCAATGGTGGCTAGGTTTTCCACAAATAAGAGATTCCACTCCTGAAACCAACACAGTCTTTCATCACTGGGGAAAGGACAAGACAAGCTGCTGGCCAAGGAATGGATTACACCAAAATACTCTTTTCTTGTTTTAAATAACAGATGTTTTTGTTGAGACATCTTTTCCCTTCCTTGATTTTTGGCATGAAGAATCCATCCCTTTGTTGGTGCACCCATCCTGGCATATAAACGGACAGAAATCAAGCTTGAAAATGCTTTTCCTTTTAAGGCTTTGCCCTCCGTGAAATCATTGCATATGCGATCACTGGAGAAGGATCGTTCATCTTTAATTAGATCTGACCCTACTACTCAAGACTTCCAAAGCCTTGTGGCAAAGACAGAAAATAGAAAAGATACTATTTTAAATGAAAAAAATCTTTGAACTAGAAAAATAGTTCATAAGCTACCAAGTGCACAAAAAGGGCAAGTGAGACTGCTTCATTATGCAGTCTAAGTACTTACTTTTCACAAATTAATTTTTTAAAATGTATTTGCATTCTTGACAATGCTAGTTCAGACTGAAAAAATTTCAAAAGAAAGCAACCATCTAGATTTAAAAATGTGATACTGTTGTTCAGTTCTTTTGAGCTTGACAGCCCTGATTTTTGGGTATGAATACTTAAATCTGATTTTTACAGTCCGATGCCTCAGTAAGTGGAAAGATGCATCTTCAGCATCCTAAACACCCACCCCTTCTCAGGTTACTGCAGCCAGGAGCAGCAGGTGAGTGCTATGGGACACATTTGGAGATCTGACAGGTGGAGATAAAGGCACAGAGACGGAGAAGACTAAACAGAGCCATTCTTAAATGAGCAGCTGATGAAGGCATACATTTGGAATATCTAGGCCACAAAAAGCATAGAGGGAACACTGGCCAAATGGTAGGGAAAGGTCTTAAACAGGCTCTCTCTGCATCCCATTCAACTGCACTGCTTAAAAAAGGCCATTCTCAAGGAAGAGGTTGTTAATGGAATAGACCTGACAATCTTTCTGCACCCAAATTATGCTTTCTAAAAGATTCCTATTGTATTTGAAGGGAGTAATTTCTTCAATTAAAAAGTCTCATTTTCTCTGTAATCTATGCAGCAGACTTGCAAAATGTTAATTGCTACAAATTTTTTATAAATTCATGCATTACACAATTAATGACACCATATATTTATAGCAATTATCTGTTTCCAATAAAAGTTAATAAAGTGGTATTGGCCTCAGGTGTGAAAATGTGGGATTTAATTTGTGCTAATCTGCCCCAGCCTGGGGAATACTGAATTCATTCTATGTGAGAATAATTTATTTGCAATATCCTTGACTGATATAAACAAAGCATTCTCAAGGGAAGGTGCAATAAAGCTAACAGAGAGGTGCAATCATTCCACTAGCCCGGCATTTCCCAACGGTAAAATGCAAACAGAACAGCCTTCCAAAGCTTCTCCCAAAAGAAGTTAAATTCATCTGCTTCAGACCCATAAGAAAACAATAATGCTTTGGAGGACATCTGTGAAGAGCTATTCATCATCCCTTTCCTTTGTTCTTTCATTGAATTGGAAAGGAGGTGATAGACAGGTTTAAAGACTGACCAAAGGATTTTACTTTCAAGTTTGTCTGAATTATTTTTTCTCCTGTTTGAGGTAATGATTCTTTCATTTTCTGAAGCTACCATTTGCCATCCTTATCCAAGCCTCCCTGTGCAGCTGGGTGGGGAGAAAGAGAGGCACAGAGAGAGGAAAGAACCCCTTTGGGGCTGGAGCTGCTACTGCATCTGTGGCAGGGTGACGGAGGAGGCTGGAGCAAGTGGCCAGACATCCTGGTTCTGATTTTGACCCAGCAGCTGCTTCACTGCCAAGGCACTTCAGCTCTGGGTGGCTTTGCCTCCTTCCTGTGAAGTGTGGTTTATCAAGACTTGGCCAAGCCTGCAAGCAGCAGAAAAGTGCAGAATATTGTTAGTGCCACTAGAGGGGATCACTTGAGCATGCTGGGGACCTGCTGCTCTCACAGGAGTGAGGCAAAGCCCCATCACTTCCAGGTCGGGCACAGAGCTGCCATGGCAAGGACTAGCACTAGGACAACGAGGTTGCAGCCGGGGGGGCATTTTGGACAGGATCTGTGCACAGTCTGCTCCTTGAGTCTCCCCAGTCGGCAGAGGACCCAGCAAAGCAGGTGACAGCTCCTCTGCCACATTGCTGCTCTGACCCTTGCAAAATGACCCCCTAGGCCTTTGCTTCCTCATGGGCAGCTCACGTTATCTGATGGTGGGTTTGGCCCACCACACGTTTTCACGCAAACCCCCGCTCACACAAGTTTGCTTCTTAAGAGCCTGTCCCTGAACACTTAGTCATACTCTGAACCTAGCCTTCCACAATTTTTCATCCCTATAGCTGCCAAAAGCACGACAACACTGGAGAAGCTGAGAAACCTGTGGCATGGCATTTCCAAACCTCCACTGAGGAAGGAAATGGTATTTTTCATTTTTATGTTATGCTTGGTTACCTTTTCTGTTATCTTGTCAGCGAGCAAGGAAAAATGCTCGCAGAGTCTGAGCATGAGCCATAAACATCTTTTGTGGTTATCAAATGCTTCCATGTTTGCTTTGCTATTTAATTACAGGACTCACGTAGGGCATTTATTGTTTGCATCTGTTGCTGCTGTGAACAATGTCTACTCTTCTGATCACCACAAAGGCAGTTTGTTATGTGCGTACCTGTCACTGCCATGTTTTATCATCCTGCTGAGCAGACCCCCCTGCTGCAGGGGGGTCCAGTGCTGCAGCTTTGCATATCTCTGAAACAGCCAGATACCACCAGGGCAGTTCCTCAGGATACCAGGTCTGCCACTGTGAAATGGATGCTAGCTGAACGCTGAAACCAGCTTTTCGAGGTTTCTGAGAATATTTTTCTTATTACAAAATATTTTCCTTTTCTTCTTCTGTATTACATAATATTATTATATATTCTTATTACAAAATATGTTTTCACAAAACATTTAATCTCAAACACATGTCCAGAGGGCAAATTAACTAAATCTCTAAGTAATGAGAAAAATGCATTGGCAGCATCATTACCTAACCTCGTCCCACTTTCCTATTCCACAAACCTGTAATTGTAGTGAATGCAGTGAATTTTGTTTTCAAGCACCATACATCACAGTACTTACAATTTTTTTCAGTTTTGGCTTCTCCTACTTAACTTTAGCCATGTTGGAATGATAATCTGCATCTTGTTATGAGTAGTCATTTTTGGTCATCTAAAACCCAAAACTTACACTAATATACTAATAAAAGCAGCCACATTGTGCCCATTCTCTATAATGCAGCTTCAACACTCTGCTAGCCAAGTCAAAAAAATTTGTCTTTTTCCTTCCACACTGGGACTGGAAGCAGTTATTTTTACTCTTAATCTGCTTTTTTTAAGATGGTACAGCACTAGGTACAGAATTAGAAAATTGCTCATTCTGTTCTACAGGTTTAATAAGACAAGCTATGGCTGCAATTAAAATAATCCATTTGCTCTCCCTTCCTCCTATTAGCATGTGAACTTCAAACCTACAAAATGCAGCTGACTGAAATCTCTGGATTTCAGTCCAGAGTTAGGAGGATAATCTTGTCCCCTACACAATGTCCTATTTGCTGTCTCCTTCTTTCCCAAGAAACAATGTGTGTACTTTATGAAAAGATCATTAAAGAGATAGCAATCACAATGTAAGTCCACATTAAGGCAACTCAGGTGCATTTACTGAAGTACATCTAGTGGGGATCAACAAAAAATTCTCCTTTGGGAGTATGCTTTCATTTGGCACCATGGGAAGAATTTTACTGTCTAGCAGGTACTTTGAGTTCCACCTACCATCATGTTAAAAGTAAACAATAAACCCCGAACCAATTTAAGTACGTCTCAGTCTGTGTGGCAGCAGAGGCTGATTACCCTGAGCAGAGTGCACGTGGTCCCTACATGAGGGAGATCTGACTGATGGGCACCTATTTAAATGGGCAGGCTGTGATGA
This sequence comes from Melanocharis versteri, assembly GCA_013397845.1. Lineage (NCBI taxonomy): Eukaryota > Metazoa > Chordata > Aves > Passeriformes > Melanocharitidae > Melanocharis > Melanocharis versteri. The sequence continues at coordinate 3,443,291 of VZTG01000769.1, read as the reverse complement.
AGGCTTCTAGATGCTGGATGTGAAATAACTCAGGCCAGCTTTCTTACAGTCGGCACTGACTCCAAAAATCAATACATGATGCTTTCTTCTGCTTTAATAAAACATGTAGAACTATGTAAAGCTTGGAGACCAGATTATATTTTCAAAGCCATAAACCACACTGTCTGCTCACAAATGACTTTGGAGAAACTTGTAAAGTGTCCTTTGATCATCTGTAGGCTCAAATAAAAACAAAAAGGTTTCAAATGGAATTGTTGCCACTTGCATGTCTATCTATACAACTGCATCTTAATTTCTCTAGGAAACTCACAAAACATGAATTATGCATGTCTTAAAACATTACAAAGGCATAATATAAACTTAGCTGCCTGTCTGAATTATTCTTTTCAGACATCTATCTACTAGTATATATAGAGACTGAAAAAAAGGTTTTAGGTCTGACAATGTCATACTATCACCATAGAGATCAAAGGACTTTTTCTCATGCAAGAGTTAACAAAACGTGCCTCTTTTAATGAATAAGAATTGGGTAAAGCGTGAGATCATAAATGTTTCACTAAAACACCATAAAATTCTTCCAACCATGAGCAAAGTGCTGGTTTAATTATTTTTAAACTTTAAAAATGAACAAACCTATGTGGAATCTCCACAACATAAATTGAAGAACCATGATGGCACAGTATGACATTTTGTCATCAAAAGGAAGTCTTAATATGTGGCTTAAAGAACCCTTGAGAGCAGGCACTAAAACCTGAGGGGAAATTCAATCGCCTCACCTCTTTTAGTGCCTGTCATTCCCCAATTCAAGAGAGGAGGAAATAATTCTCTGTATGTGGACACAGACCTCCTACAGACCCTCAGTGTACAAGCTACTGTGATTAATCAAAAGTTCGAAATTAAACTAAAAAGCTCCTTTTATTCAATTATAATTAAACATCAAAGCAAGCAGTCTAGATTTTTTAGCAGAATGTCCAAGTCTCAAGAGTTACCAATCAATACACTGAGAGTGTCCAATTTTGTTTTGGAGGTTTTAGGGAAGGAAGGGACGGAGAAAGGAATAAAATGAATGATCCTATCAGGCAGGTGGATAGTAAACTGTAACAAAGTGGTGTTTCATACACTACCATGACAATCAAGTTATTGAAACTGAAAAATAGTAACACAAGGAGAAGACGGATGATTTTTTTTTTTTTCACATAAGTGAATTACTGCGTCTTGTGAGGTCTGCTCTCTTCCCGTTCACTCCTGAAAGGACGGGCTGAATGCTCCCTGGGCCCACGTGGCCCTTGCCTGCCAAGTTTTCAAAAGTGACTGCATAGAAGCGGTACCCCTAGCACGCAGGAAAGATGCAGACAGAATGCTAACATGCTGTGATCACCGAAGCCTCTTGCCAGGCAAGGATGAAAAATGGTGGTGTTTAGTTTGGTAAAGCCATGGGCTGCACTGGCAGCTGTCACCCACCAACCCGATGGGTAAACCTTGGGCACCACCAAATAATGTATCAGCCCCCACAAACCCTCAAGTGCTTCACAAGCCCACACAATAACACAGTTTGCTTCACTCACAGATCCCTTCAGATGTTTATCAGCTGAGTAATGCACATCACCACCACATGACATTTGAAGTGGATAAGAGCACAAAAATCTCCTTATGACTCTAAGAAAGGATTTAGATAAGCAAAACATAATTAGAGAAGCGTTAGAAATGAGAGACGCAAGAGCTTAGCATTCCCTCCCCTTTACGGAAACAGTTGCAAAATCAAGAGTGATTTCTGCAGGCAGAGATCCTGGGTTCAGGATCATGCAGCACGGTGCCACCACCAGACACAATGCCCGGTAGCCCAATGGCAAATGTTTCAGATGTGCCCCAGGGAGTTAAGGATTGCCCATGAGTTCAGTGACACATGCAGTAAGACATAGTGCCAAACATACTGAACCTGACAGAACTGATAGGTGAAGTCACAGGACTATCAGCAACAGAAAACAGAAGCAAGCAAACCAGTCAGATCAGAGAAAAAACTCCTACATCTCCTATGAACCTCCACAACAATGCCTAACACTGCAAAGTAAATTTCTTTGTTTTCCTTTTAGGGTGACCTGGGCTGGTGCCAGAAATGGAACCATTCTTTTTCTGAATTCCCGAGGATTACTAATAATATTTCAACTCAAGTTGTGGGAAATTATATAATCAAATCCTTCTTCTACTGGGACAGAAGGCCTGTAAGTAATAGGCAGCTGTTAATACATTTATTTAAAACAACCACATATTATGAACTAGTCTTTATAAAGTTACTTTTTAAGCTCTTGATTTTAGCAAGCCTATACTGTTCAGTGAACTATCTTGCTATTGCTCCTTCTGTGTTCCTGGATCATTAGGTGGGAGAAGCATGCCAGAAATTCCATGTAAGAACAAGCCTCTAGGTCATCTGGCTATGACAGCATGCATTTTGGACTTCCTTTCTGTCTTTAGCCAGGGCTCTGGTACTGCTGCCAACTAACTTGCCTAAAAAAGAACTCAACAAAGGTTATTCCTCACTGTGACCTAAGAATTCACTGTCACTCTGCAGTAGAAAATGGACATTGGGAGCACTTCAATAATAGAAAGTTCCAATTAGAAGTCAGGCATGATCATTCCTACTGGCTCTCACATAACATTTGAGGCTCAAGATCCAGTCAGAGGATCCCAATAAGGATAAGGATGCCAGCTGGCCACAAAAGCATGAGTTTGTCATTCTTAGGAAATGCCAGAGATACTGTTCAGCCTCATGGTAAATTGGGTAAAAATCAGATGTCTAAGGACCGCTAAGACAGACCTGTTCCTTACAGCTTTTCTGAGGATCAGGAGATTGGCTGAAGCTTCCAGAATTCTTGCTGAAGAGCTTTTTGGTTGAATTTTTATTTCACTAGTTTTCAGTTCTTGGCGTTTTTTTTGTGGTTTTTGTTTTGTTTTTGTTTTTGTTTTGTTTTGTTGGTTGGTTGGTGGTTTGTTTGTTTGTTTGGTGTCATTTTGGGGGTGGGTTTGGTTTTGTTGGTTGGTTGGTTGGGTTGAGTTGACTTGTTTGGTTTTTTGTTTGTTTGTTTGTTTGTTTGAAGCAGGCTAAACTGCACAGCACTCTGTCATGATTGTGTCCACTCTTGAATATTTTATCACTTTAGTGCTCACATGAAATGAAAGGGATGCACAGAATTATCACTGCAGTACTCTCTCTGCATTATTTACAACCTTGGAGGCTGCAGCACTTCAGCATAATATTGCCAACATAAAAAGGCAGAATTTCCCCTCAAGCTAGGATTTTAGTCTCGAAGTCTGCAGTGCAACATGACTGAAAAGGGTCTATGAATCTCCTTACATCTCCCATCCTCTATCCACCACTTTCTAAATGCTGGCATTCCGATGTGCAAAGCATCCGAAGAGATAAATCTCTAGGCTTTCAGCAGAATGGGAATTAGTAAATCCCTGTGCCTCTAGGGAAGAATATATGGCCTTGTTTCACCATTCTGCCCAGTTATTCCCACCCCACCCTTTTTCTTGCCTTGTTAAAGTCCTCTGAAGTTGCCCTCATTTCCTTCCATGTCTTGTTCAAAAGCTGAATGCAGATACAGAAGAACTCCTCAAACGATCTGTCATGGGTGAAGAACATGGGATGGAAATCGTTGCAGGTCTCACTGGCTAAAAACAGAAAAACAAGGGGGGGTGGAATAAAACATGTACAGGCAGGACCTTCAAAAAATAAACGTAAAATATAATCAGCCATGAAATTTAGAAAGCAGTGTATTTGAGTGAAATCCCACTTCTTGGAGCAAAGGATGTCAAAACACTATTGTGAAAAGCCAGCCTTGGTCTACAGTCTTAAAGACAACAAAATACAGTACAGACTCTGTCTTTAGGAGACTGACAGCAAGAGAAAGAAGAAACAACTACCTGTTTGCGTGAATATTCTCTCAATGTTTTTTGTCTGTGCCAAGTTTTTTTGCTCAGTCTGGGACAGAGAGACAAAGGGAAAAAGCACAGTTCTCCTCATCAAAACAAGAGCCTTCCCCACTGCTAGCAGCATGGTCCATCTTGCCTGCTGAGAGCCAAACACCAGGGCCCATCACTCACAAAACAGGATTAGATCAATGTACACTCTGAAATGTGAAGCTCTGCTGACATGGCAGATGATCTACCATATCATACAGAGGTAACAAGAAAAATGTTGACAGATAGAGAGATGAGAATATAACTGATTAAATTCTTTGAAAATAACCAGGAACAAAGGCAATGGACCTTCTGTAATCTATCCCTTATCTGAGACAGACATAATAAAAACCAACCAACCAAACCCAAAAAACAATCCCCAAACTTCCTTATCTGCAATCAAATACTGGCTTTAAGGAAGTAAAAAAAATCAAGGAATACTGTAGTGATGATTCCAAAATGGAAAAGCAGGAGTGTGCTGTGATTCTTGAGCAAAGAATGGGTTTTCAAAAACTAAGGACTGAAGCCATGCTGACCTCTGGGCACATCTGAGCAACCTGAGTAGAGAAGGGCCTTTAGCCAAGGACTGAAAAGTCTTCAAACTCTGCCATGACTTGCAGGGCCACTTCAGTAGGTTGCATGTCTATGTTCTTAAAAAGGCAAAGAAAAAAAGCCAAGCTGAATAAGCTTTCTTGATATACCTAGTCCCCAAATCTCCCAGCTTCAGCTTTCACCCCTTCAGGAGTGCTCCTTTGAACTTTTCCAGCAGTCACTCACATGCTTAAACAGCATCATCTTTCCTCACTTCAGGATCAAACAGCCACTACTCAGGCAAACTTCCTCCTGTGCAAGAACAGCGGAATTATCAAGCGCTGTGATAAATCACATTTTCCTGAGGCTGAATCACTGTCTGACATCTGCTTTCTCTCACTGGAACTGGACAAATTAGAATTAAGACTCTGTGCAGGAGGATGTGAATGGCTCAGACAGGCTGACTCTGCACCAGCTGCAGACACTCGTTCCTAGTACCTCTTCTAGCCACAAAACTGTCCTTTCAGTGTGTTCAGTTACCTCTGCTGCACCAGCAGCTCTGCTGTAGGAACATGAATTGTGTTTAGAACCACCTGAACCCTCAAAAAAAAGTTTCTGATCTTTCCCAGCATGCATTATTCCAATTAGAAAGCAAAACTCTGAAGCTTAATTGTAAATTTGAGGCTTAATTTTAACATCAGATTTACTAAGATCTAATCAATTCTACGGCTACATGGCAAGGATGGGAGTTAAATTTGGAGCACAGGTTTAATTCTAATCAAGTAAACTCCATTTACTTCAAAGGATTTGCAGTCAAGGGGGAATTAGTCAAAGCAGGGACCTATATTTATGAGGAGCAACTCAATCCCTTCAAAAGAATAAAATGCCTCAGGCGTGCTTCTCAGAGCACCTTCAGCTTCCATTCATTCCACGGGAGCTGCAAGGGCTCAGCACTTCCAATAATCAGACCTTCAGCCTGTAATAGTGTCAGAGCCACAGCAGAAGAGATTCTCAGAGGGCACCTGTCTTTCAGTCATGAAATACTATAATGATGAGTAGAAATAAAATAACACCAAGCAGAAGAATGCAGCCAGTACCTTCTCTGTATAAATCACAGCACAAAACAAGGCAATAACCCTTGACATGCACTGGCCTTTCTGATCCTCCTCAAAGCCTGAGCTTCTCACTGCTCCTGCTCATAAAAATCAATAAATCAAAATTAATGGAAAGGCTAGGGATCCTCAGAAAATTGATCATTGGTTCTAACTCATGTTCCTTATGATAATCAGACTCAAACTGTATCTACTATGCTGACTGTTCTGCATGCAGAATTAGAGATGCCACCTCTCCCCACCTTATTTTATTTATAGGCAATGGATGGTGTTTTATGCCTTTCAGTCTCAAAACAAAAGAGTAAAGATCATTGTTACTGATATGAATGGAGAAAGTTGGGCCTGTTAGAAGGCAGGATAAATATCTTAAAGCACAAAACAAATCCTAGGAGTAATTTGAAACCAAATGATAAATAGCTTCTTGAATATTCCCGCCATCATGTAGATAGTAGAGAAAAGAAAGAAATCCAGTCTGCTTCAGCGGTAGTTTTTTGTATGCCTTGAAAATTCTACCCACACTAATACAAAGTAGTAGAATTCAATAGAAAAGTCTTCAGGCTGCAGCTCTAGTTAAATCTATCTCTTGCTCAGAGTGTTTAAATATCTAATGAAGGATAACCCTTGTCCCAATACTTTCCTTCTCCTTTTGACAGGTGAGATGAGGGTGCAGGAAAAGGTGATGCTGTTGTTGCTATTGTGTTGAGACCAAAGTAAGACTGAGCTACAAACTGCTGTCTTCGCCCACTCTTTCCAGCCCCAAGTCAGCATCTCCAATATCAGAGCACTGCCTCTCTCTGCAGAGGGAGCGAATTTAGAGGCTGCTCAGTTTTACTAAATAAAAACTTCTTGGATTTATTTTTTCACTAACTTGCAATTTGACTAGTTCTAAGTTGAAACAGAGGTCTAGTCTTAGAAAAATTTGGTGACCTTCTGCACAAGAGCTGTGTGCAAAATTCTGGCCCTTAAGTCCAGCACTTTCTAACCATCATTTTCACAAGCAGAGACCAACCACATTTACAACCACATAAAAACATCCACATGGCTGCAATGTGGGGACACAAATCATCATGATCATTCACCATCAAGTTTTAATTATGCCTCTGAGAGATCACCTTCGAAAGGCAAGCCACAGATGTCAAGCCTACATAAATCAGGTGAAGATCTTGTTGATTTTCCATTCGTGGCACAATTCTTGGAGATGTAGATCAATATGCCACCTCTCAGGATACAAGCAGTCCCTCAAATTTCTAGCTGATCTATAGCTGGAACTTTGAGAAAGAAGCTTAGCTCATTTCACTGGCAAAAAAAGGAGCTAATTTGTACCTGGGAGTTTATGTGGTTCCTACACTGTGCATTCTTAGCGTCTACCCAACACAATTTTGACTGTCAGTTGCTTCCTAAATTACAATAAAGACATTCAAGCATCCCAGACTGTTTGAGGAGTAAACAGACTTGACATATTACGTTGTTCCTCTGTGGATTAGTAGAAAACAACAGGGAGAAAAAAAAAAAGAGAGAAAGAAGAAAAGAGTTGTACCTTCATTTTGTACCCCATCTCTAAACAGCTTTCCCCAGGAGACAGAATATCATCAGGGTTGAATTTCTTTTAGCTGTGTCAAGATCAGCTAGGTATTTGCATATTTGCATAAGGCTGTCTTGAAAGGGCACAGATTATGTGATGATGTTTCAATAAGTGTTTTGCTTCAAGTACAGCAGAGATTTAAATTTCAAAGTTGCTGTGGGGAACTGAATATGGACAATGGGGATTTCTCCACGCAAGACAGACTCCAGGAAAGGACCAGTGCACCAGACCAGACAGCAGGCTGCTGTGTCACCTCACTGTCCAAAACCCTATGAACTAAAGGCCACCAGTTCAACAGAAGCTGGCTGATTGCTGTAAGGGCTCATTACATTTTTCCCCCCACGTTACAAAGTAGACTACATGTAGATATCTATAACTAGCTTCCACTTGGAAGGCAGGGAAAAGATTAATACAGTTTCTTATCTTAGATTGTTTTGTGGAATACTTGGAAGTAACACGGAGATAAGGTCTCCCTGCCCCAAAAGCTAAAACAGCAGGCAGAGACACAGTGATACACCTCTGTAAGCAAGGTACTGCCCTTGATCTTAAGAAAACTCTGCTTTCTTTCTGACTCTGCTAAACTGCTGTGTTGATACTACTCATCCCCCACCGCATCTTTAAAATGGCATGTGGTCGTTCTGACTTCCCTTGAGAAGTTCTTGAATTCAAGAGATGAAAAAGATTGTACTGGTATGAAAGCCATGCCTATCATGAAGGGAATGTTTGAAATTAGAGACCACCAAACCCATTATTTACAAAATCCATTCATGATGCTTTGGGGGATCAAGATGAGGTGAGTTAAACCATCATTTTTCTGTAAATTTAAGGCTTGGACCCATGAAACTGGGGATGCATATGAAAGACAATCACAAATGAGACACTTCATTCAAGGATGTCAGCTACATACAATCATTCTACAAAATAGAACTTGAATAGACCTAATTAAGTAGATAATAAATAAAAGAGATAAGGTTGCTGTGTATTCTCAAATATTTCAAAAGCAGGGAGTCAGCTTAAATCAATCATATTATTCAGTCAGCCATCTAAATATGGTCACCTGGCAAAAATGGTGTCACACAGAGAGGCAGGCAGATTCCTGTGGTGAAGAGTCGGCCTCTGTGCTGGGGATGGTATTAACAGATCCTGTGCACCCTGAAACTTATCAAGAAAAGCATCCTGAAACTGCATCGGAACAATTTTGAGGTGAGGGAAGCAGTGATGCAGAACCCTGGGAAACTGGCTTGCAAAGTCCCAGGGAGAGAGGGGTTCAAAAATATCTCCCTTTCTGAAAGGTACCTGGGAGCCACGTGATCCAATTTTCAAAGAGAGCTGTGCTTTCTCTTCCTGAGCTGCCGCTTAATTCAGTGTGAGTCATTTATCCCTTCAGTTGTTTTCCCAAATTTCACAGAATGGAGATGATAATATTTAATCAGAGAGGAGGTGGGTGGAAAGAACCACTGCACTTTCAGAAGTGCAGCAAGATCCACAAATGAAGGGTGCCATACGGACCTTGGAAATATCATCTCCACTTGGCATGGCCTCCTCTGGGATTATTATTTGCCAATAAGAGAAGGACCAAAGAGCAACTAATTCTCACTAGCTCTCAGGAGGAGAAGCACTGTAATTTCTGCTTCTCCCTGAAGATGCAGTACAGTAAAAACAACTACTGCCATGACCATTTTTATATATGCAATCAAAAATTCTCTCAGTAATACAAGAACTTATAAGAAAAAGAGCACCTAATACTGCAGAAACACAGTGATTGCCAAGTTTTCTATACTGTTGATCCCTGTGGTCTGCCAGCAATAATTTGAACCTTTGGCTACCTTTCTGGCACATGATAGGGAAACAGTGTAATTTAAAGCAAGGAAGGTCGCTGGCAGTGGCAGTGCAATAATGAAGTAGTAATATTGCTGCCAATCGTGTAATTTTCTTTCCTAGGGAACAGTTCTTTTTAGAAGACTCAACTGGTATTAGAACAAAAGCCACCAAAATTGCCTAGCAACACAGGGCTACAAGAGAGCTTCAACATTTTACCTTACCTGATCACATATTTAGTCAGAATATAAACTATAAGAAATTGCTAAGCACGCAGCAAAACCCATCAACTCAAACTCCTAAGAACATAAGGCAATACCGTGTCTCTGAACCTGTGAGATCTATAATGGAGCTATAGAAGGAAACCGGAAATAAAAGTTCACATAAAAGGCATCCTACAGTCTGCAAGCTTTCTCAAGGCTGAGAATAAATTTTAATATGCAATGAAAAACAAGGATTCCATGAAACTTCAGGAGTAGGATGTTCGTGGCATATGCAGCTCCAAGCTCTTCAGTAACTTCCCCATATTTGCTTTAAAGGTGACTGCTGCTATGTCAGAAAAGCATATCCTCTCCCCAGTATATCATCAAATAAAGGAGCCACTCTTTAAAAATCCACCTCTCCCACTGTCCCAAATAAAAGTGGTGAAAGAAGAACCCTGACTATTGCAGCACAAGTCAATAAAGCCCTGCACTCATCACTACCAACAGGTCCAGCAGTCCAGAGGTGGCAATAAGTAGGTGGCAGACTCACTCTGCCACATCCAGAGGCGATGGTGAGCTGAAAGAAACCAGGGGAGCCAGTGGTGTCCACACAGGCAGGCTGACTTTGTAAAGATAACTCCCTTTGCAACTCTCAGTAAATACAGAGATTTCACTGCACCTCTCCTGCTTAGACCAGACCTGAAGGCTGAACACTGTACTTGGGAAATGCAAACAGAAAGCCAAAGTACAAAGAGAATTTGAAGAAAAGGCTCTTCTATGCAACTAGGAAATCAGAAAGATTACAAAGATCATCATGCTGGTAAGAGTTCCCATCTCATTCAAGAGCAGCCTATTTTTGTTTGTGACAAAACAGGTGCCAATTATAAATAAATCTGAACTGCCTCTGCAATCTGTCATAGAACTGCTGGGCAACAGGAAAGTTCTCTGCTTCCCTCCTGATTCCTCCACTACTTCCAGTACTAAAAAAAGCAGTAACCAATAACAATAAGAAAATGTAATTTTAAAATCTGATGGATAAATTGGAATATCTTTTTCAGAAGTGAGGGAGCACTTCACATGAATTAGTCATGCGATTCTAGGAGAAAACTCCTTGAGAGTGGAAATTGTATGAAAAAACAAGGGCTTGTGCTCATCGTATGGAAAAAAAAAAAAATTCTTCTTTTGGGAAGAAAAGGACATAGGTCCACAAGCATGTATTTCTAATTATGCTCTGGCATATTTACAGTATCCCTGAACAACAATATAGAATCATAGAATTATCTACATTGGAAAGGACCTTCAAGATCATCAGAATATTATTTGATTAATGTGAGAAATTTGCTTGGGGCCTATGAAGTCTTTATGGTCACTTCTAGCAAACATATAGAATAAGAGACAAGTAGACATATCAAGAAAAATCTACAGAAGGTTGTTTAACAAATAAACATATCATAAGAAACCTTCTTACAAATGTTAACACTGCTTCTCTGTCAGGTTCCTGTCAGGTTCCTGACATCTTGCAAAGCACACAAGGCTACATGATGGCTGCATGAAAGCTTAAAAAATACCAACCAAACCACCATATAAAAAAGCATTTCTGACCATTTCTAGGGCCACAGATTGTCTACTTGAAGTCTAGCAGATGCAGGTAGCGGCACTGACATTAGGCCAGCTCAGCTCAGACCTATGAAGGGAAGAACCTTCTCACATCTGTTCCATGTTGATACCCTGTTCCTTTACCTGCTGCACCCTTTCTCTCCTAAGCCCTCAGAGAAACTAGACTTAATCTCATCTCCAGACAAATCAGGAAGAATGCCAGTGGCAACGAGGGAAGTAGATATGCAGCATTTATAAAGAGCACTGTACAGGCAATCACTTACCCTGTGCAACCACCCTTTTTAGACCGACAGTACCCACTGGCAAAGCTTATTGCTAAATGCTACATTCTGGTGCATTTTCTAATAACTGTTGCAGCACCTCAGACACAGAACTCTGAGGGCTGGGGTCAGAAGTTCCTGGGTGCATTTGCCCTGCCCCTGCTTGTGCATCTCCTTGATGTCACCTCCTACAAGCATTGCAATGAGAAACTGCCTTTCATGGCAGAATTGCTGACTTTTCGTGTCTTACTCTGACTGGTTTAGAGAGCACCAGCTTATTGCTTCTCCTCCTGAAGGGATTCTTGCTGAAAGCAAACGCTTACCTCTAATTACTCATTTTCTTTATTAGGACTTTACACAGACGGTATTACAGGTTATAACTCACGCCTCTCCAAAGACCTTCTGTGAGATACTTCATCCAGAATATACTCTGGTTACCATTTGAAATACAGACCATGCTGTTTTGATTCACAAGAGAGGAGGAACTGTCACTGAAAATTAATTCTGCTTTAAGTAGGCTGGCTAAGGCTCCATCTGTAAGCAAAGCTTAAAGGAGCCTATGGAAACCTGCAGGAAAAATGCCGCAAACAGTAACCTGGGAAGTCTACGTATTTTTTTAGTTTCCCCCTCCCTCCCTAAGCAGCTCCCATCCCCTGTTCCTGGACATAGACCTCTTCATTAAAATCAGATCTTTGAAACCATGAACAAGAAACTATGTAGTCTTTGTGTAAGACAAGTTGAGTAAAGAACATATTTTGGGGGGGTATTTGGTCTTCCAAGTGAGCAACAGCATGACAACTACAAGAAAAAAACAAACGAGCAGATGGAGAAGCCAATAAACCAACAGTCAAGTCAGGAAGGAAAATAATCTTTTTCCTGGTACCAAGGTATTCCTCTACTAGAAAAAAAGTTTACAACTGAATTAACCATGCAGACCTGGCACAAACCACCTGTACTCACCATCAGAGGTGTCTGTATATGAGATGCTTCCTCTGCTGCACTTTTATGACAGGCTGTTAGGCTGCCTTCAGTGCCCCCATGGTGGGGTATGAGACAGGCTGGTTGCCTGATACCTCTGCCTAATCAATCAGGCCAGCTTCCAAAATGTAAAATCTGTGAGGGCAAAGGTGCGGTTACCTAGAAAGTGAGCTAAACTCACCCAGCTCCTCTGCTGTCACAGAAAATGGAACAGGACAAAAGCACTCTAAGTTCAACCACTTGCTTTGAAACAATCCCAGATATACTTAAAATTCCAAACAAGGCAACACACTGAGACACAGCAGGAAATTGCATCAATATCAATAAAAAAAAAAGATTGTCTGTGATTAAGGTGAGGTAGTTCACTGTATCACACATCCTAGAACAATGGCACCTCATCTTTCATATCAGATCTGTTCTGAGCTATGCTGAAACTACATTGCTTGCTCAAGAATCAGGAGATGCACACCTAGTATCTGCCCTTGACTTCTTTGAAAATATGTGCGGTGCCACCACTACTACAGCTCCACAAAGGACAATCCACCTCAGCAGTAACACCTCTCCTCCCTCCCCTTCTGCATCTCCATAAACTGTACCTCCTTTAAAATATGCATATTTATACATGCATGCACTAAATTGCCAAATAACATCTTTTCCCCCCACTTCATGAAAATAAAATGTGAGAAAGAAGGAACTGGCCACTGGATACAACTCCTCACAGGCAAAATCCTGTGCAATAAGCCCCAGGCTGGGAACGCTCTTTAGCACGTCTACAGCCCACTCTATTCCATTCTTGGTCTGCCACAGGCGACCAGCAGCTCTGAGTGTGGCAGCGACAACACGGTGATCTGTGGGGAAATCTGTGGGCAAATCTTCCCACTCCCAATCCTTCCTGGAACCCAGATGGATTTGCTGAGGCAAAGGTCATTAACTCATGGTGAAAACTGCACCTTACTTATCTAACTGCAACCACCTAAATTATTTTCTCCCCTACAAATTGTCTTAATCTGTAAATTATGTTTTTAACTCTCTGGGCTAGAGTCCCAAAGACAGACTGACAGAACAAAAATAAAACTGCTGAAGCATACTCTTTTTAACACAGACCAAACTGAGTAATTGCTACTCACAAAATGGGAAAACAGTGATGTGGCAGGGTGCAAGCTGCTCAGAAAACACTGAACCTCAGTGCTTGTTAGTGTTTTTATCCAAGATCATCACCGTAACACACTAAGTGCCAAGCATCTTCAAATGGCTTTGTGAACATTAATCAACATCTAGAAGGACAGTAGTTAACACTAACTCTTCAAATGTCAAGCTCGACCTCTTGAAAGGCAAACAGAAAATCAAGTTAATTAGGCCACAGTCTTAACAAGAGAAGCTATTTAAATAATACATTTCCAAGAGGCACATTCAGCTCATAAGTTACTCCACTGGAGTTTTTCACTTCATAGACCAATATGAACTAAACTGTGTGATCCTACAGCTGACAGAGCATAGTTTTGGATAGGTAGAACTACTGTCATCAAAAGTTATGTTTCAGAAATGTTTAATTAGGCTGTAATATTGCCCTACTTTATGTTATTGCTCTTCTTTATAGGAAACATTAAACCAGCATTTCAGTCTTACCACTATAAAAAAATAGAATTTTTTTATACTGGTATGTCTGGAAAAACAGGTTACTTGCTTAAAGGTATTTTAAAGAGTGCAAACATTTTAAAATTAATTCCTGCCCTACATCCTAGGGTATTTGCATTGTATACTAACTGATACAATTCATTATAACTCAGAACCTTATATTTTCTAAAGAAGCTTAGGGAATCACCTAGTTCAGGATAAATGAAGTAGTGCAGCTTGTCTCCTCATGATGCTGGGAGATAAAAAGCCCTTGAGTATGAATCAAGTGAATACATGGGAGACTGGGAGAGGAAAGAGGCCCAGACAACACATTAAAACTTGCCGAGGTCACATCTTTGAAAAATATCAGAATCAAGGACAATAAGGATGAAATTTAGTCTACAGTATAATGTCCCAGGTGTTAATAACTGCACAGTATTCCCTGGCAGCTTGTTCCATTACTTGTGTAGTCTCTAGTTTTGCTGTTGTCATTGTTATTTGATACATATTTTCTCTTTTGTATTGTAAATCCATTATTTGTTTTGCCCTTGCTGACTACAAGAATTGAATAAAGTAATTTTTACATCATGCCTTGAGGTTCCTGAATACATTTATATATTTTCAATCACTTTATTTCACCCTGACCATGAGTAATTGCCTAATTTTTCCTTGAGGGTCTTATTTGCTGAAGTGTACTACCACTCACTCCAGAAATGTGTCTGTATGCATGAGGATCACAGAATAGAGACACAGAAAGATGAAAATAATGATTTCTCAGAACAAACAAACAAACAAAGGAAAAGAAGCAGGCAAAACCCTTCAGCTGAATTTGCTCTGTTGGGCTATGGCTGTATTTGAAAAAGGATCTAAGCTAACCTTCTTAGAAATTCTCTCCTATTACTCCCACTGCAGACACTTAGCAATTTCAGACAGGAAAATGAAAGTCATCTTGTATATATAAGACCACTCTTTGTTTCTGAATTTCAATTTAAAATTAGTTCTCAAAATTTAGGATTATTGCTTGGCTGTTTTTTTACAAAGCATTATCCCACTCATGTCTCAAGAGATATTGCATATGAGGCAAGTGAACTATCCTCACTTATATTAAAATAAACTCATTCATAACACAAGCTAAACAATAGATATTCATCTGAAAAAAATACCATCATGCCCTCAGAAAGCATTTTCCAAATTTTTCTTGACTGAATCTGACCAACGGTGACATCTGTATATACAGGTTATTAGCATCAATTCGAAAACAGTGAAGGAACACATCTGGAAAAGGAAAGTGTTTCCCAATCTACTGTGACAAGTTGGAGAAATAACATTTCCAAATCAACCATCAAGAAATAACTGAGATTTCAAAAGGGTTTTTGAAGAAATAGCTAAATTTCTCCGTTGCCAATAGGACAGGTTGGATATGTTGTTTTCAAAATTGCTAAGGCGAAAGAAGCACCGTACTGATGTTTTTAGAAAAATGTGTCAACTCCTTCCCATTTAAACTTGTGAAAAATAGTAGAAACTTTTCCTATGTTAGATTAAAATTCAGCAGCCAGGAGTTTTTCCCAGCAAGGAATTACAGAGAGTCTGAACTGAATTGAATTCTAAACCTCTGTGGTTTTGGTTTAGGGATTGTATTTGGATTATTTTTAAACTGGAACCCAACCTGGCTCAATATCTGGAAATATCTCCTGAGCATGAACTAGCACAAATTTAGGAAGTTCATCGCTCTTGGCAGCTCAGTGGAATGGCTCAATTGAAAATGGAAACACTCTATCCCCATTTGCAAGTTGTTGAGCTTGGAGAACTAAAACCTGGTCATTACAAATATTTCTGCTCCTGCTGGAGAAAATTTGCAGCCAAACTGCTCCATTTATCTGTGTGTATCTGGCTGTCACATGGTCAGAGCTCTCTTCTCTTCTCTTCTCTTCTCTTCTCTTCTCTTCTCTTCTCTTCTCTTCTCTTCTCTTCTCTTCTCTTCTCTTCTCTTCTCTTCTCTTCTCTCTCGCTTCCCAGCGTAGCATTAGCACCAATCCCACTCCCACAGTACAGCAGATGAGTTCCAGCTTAAACTGGAACCACTTCAAAATAGACTCAACTGATTTCTTCTTGTGTTACCCACTTATGTTTCAGAGGTCAACACCTCCTCAAACAATGAGATGCAAGGGGTTCCACTTTTCCCTATTAGATTTAACAGGAAGCTAAAACTTACAGCCTTCTTGTTTTTCTTCTCATGCCTGACTGACATGAGGGAAATTTCTTTGAAAGTAAAATCAGCACAGTTAACGTTTTTAAGATGTAAGTCCAAGCTATCAGTGGGTTTTGACAGCACAAGTGTCATTCCAGCTGAAGCTGTACTCCTTTGCCATGCTCCAGTGGACGCCCACACCAGCAGAGGGATTTCTGCCACCTCCCAAAAGAAGCAACTTGCACACACAGCTGGGGACATAAAGCCACCCGGGCAGTGCCACATGCCTGTACTGTAGCCCTGCCGTGGTGCCTGGCCTGGCCTCCCCTGGGCCCAGGGAATGAGCAGCAAAGGACCCTGCTCCTGTCACACTGAGACTTCAGTCCTCCAGTTTGGTGTTTAAACTTGTAAATAGCCACAGTTCCTTGATGCCCTCACAAAGGCTTCAGGTCTCACAGAAACTTCAGTTTTCACAGCTACCCACATGAAGGTACCCCAATTATGTGCCAAACTAACTGCTATATAATTTGCAAGAGAATCTGATTTATATCGAACATCCTCTTTCTTAAATCATGCCTCTTCCTTCGCTATAAAACAGCTTCTGTCTCATGAAGTCCATTCCCTCTGACCTACAGGAGGCCTTGCAAGCAAGGCAGATTTTTAATAACTTTGTCGTGCGAGAGGAATACAAAAGCAAACACAAGGCTTATACTTCACAAAGAGAAGAGGGAAAGGTGAAATTAGTTATTGTCATGGCTGATCTCAATAGCAGGCACAGCTTCAGAACAAATTTTGAAAGTAAGTAAGAACATATTGAGGTGAATAGAGACTGGAATAAATATTGCACAGGCTTACCAGGAAGGGATCAAGTCTGATTCATCTAATCTTTGACAAAATAACTCTTGTTTCTCATGGGTGAAATGTGGTGGGCTTTATCAGCATAGCAGACGATTTAGTTCTCCTGCATCTGACTTAAGAAAAATATTTTGATATAACTCTGTGTGCCAGGCAGAAAATCAGTAATTCATCTGGACAAAATGGGATTTGAGACAAGAATCAGTGTGGTGGGTGAGGTGCAGACCATATATGGAAATGACAAAAAAGAAAGGGGAGGCATCAAGCTAAGGGCAGTACTGCTAGAATTTCTCAAAGGTCAGTCTCAGACTTCAGATTTTTGTTAATGACTTTGGCACAAAAATCTAAGAGTAGCTCTACAAAATTTGCTGGAGCTCAAAACTGGTGGCACTGCTGATGGTATCATAAGATAAGACTGTCATAAAGGAAGGACTTTGAGACCCAAGAAATCAGAATAGTATAGCACTGAAAAGATTTTGAGTAATAAAAAGGATTTCTGCTTTAATCTGAGACTCATCAGTGGTAAAAAAAAAAGAGTAGAAAAAAAGACAATTTGTATGCAGAGCCATCACTATGACAAAAGCCCTAAGAAAAGTAATCCTAAAACACAATCAGTGAGAAATTTCTAGCATGGGTAGTGAAGTATAAAAAAAAATGTGATACAGGGCACTGGTAATACACAAACTGGAATAACACCTGCAGTTCTGGGGACCCATACACAAGATATAGGGACTTAAATGAGAACACAGAAGGAAGGGCTCCTAAAATGGTCAGCAGGTGGAGAATGGTATTGAAATGGACTGAAATGTCTACGTTGGTTTAGTTTGTGAAAGCTGAAATGAAATAATATAAATGCATCGGGGAGAGTAGAGAAACAGAACGAGAAGACCTGTTAAATAAAGAACAAATCTGGCACAAAGATGTACAGATTTAAACTATTTCTTAATATATTTAGGCTTGAAATGAAAAGGTTTTGAACCCTCTCATGCATGAAGAGAACAGTAATTAGTATAAGGATGTAGTTCAATAAATCTATGAATGGGAATATATGTTGTGTCTACGTGCAGTGATCCAGTTCTAGCCCCTCATTTTCATTTCTGCAGTAGTGCTGTTTTCTGCATGTACATCATTAAACTCAGGCCAGCTACCCCTTAGTGCCTGAATATTATGGAACTGCTACATTCATTTGCTTTACCTTAATTTGACTAATGTTGATTTACTGAATCTGCCGTAAGAAAATGTACTGACCATAAAAGGCATCCACAAAAAAAATTCTGTGTTTCAAGAAAAAGAAGTTACTCATCCTGCACAGTGCCAGAAATCCTTTTTATTTAAACCTTTGTAATACTTTACTGGAAACTAAACTGCACTAATGATGGTGTTACATCATCAGTCACAGTAAGCATTAGGGAACTCAGGGACAATTCAGAACATTTCAGCAATCATTATGACATTGCCATCTTAATGAACAATAATTGTGTGCACTATTAAATGTACAAAAATGGCAAGTAAACTAAGGAATCTGCCCTGCACTCACACACTGTTTCTGACAGTTTCATAACTATTACAAATATCGCATTATTACTTTTTCTCCTTTCCCAGTTTCAACTACTTTTCTCACACGATCATCTTTGAAAGCATCAATATGTTAAGATTTTCTAGCTCTGTGCTTTCAGTTGAAGTGGCTGGAATTTCAGGCAAACACTACAATACCCTCTAACCTTTGGCAACAGAGCTCTCACCTCCTCTGCAATGTAGAGGTGGACCAAAAATAGCATCGTCTTCAGTAGGTTTTGCTCATCAGCTGTGGACCAGAATATATCAACTGGGACTGAACTGATTCAAGTTCTTCTCGCTAAGACAAGAATCATGCACCACAACTCAGTTTCTTCAAGTATAGAATAGGACTAGTTTCCTTTCTTTCTCTGAGAGTGATTGTTGGGATGGTCTAATAAATATCACTTGTCATGGTACATCTACCAGTATCTCAGAAACAACTCTGCCCTGGGCACTCATCATTCAATTCAGTCTTGGCTTGATCGGAGGTGGAACACTCAGCTATTCTAACAAATCAGCTCTCCAACACTCCAGCAAGATGGTATAAAAGCCAGCTCTGCCTTAGATTCCCACTGATAGAAAAAAGAACAAGCAGATAGAAATGAGGCACAATAGTTCATATTATTAAATAGATTACTCACTATTACTGAATGGCTGACTGATATTTTCCTAGCAAAGAGATTATCTCTCTGATAAATCATCACAGAGAGTCTTAATAATCACCTCTCATTTAAAAAACAGTTTTTGAAAGTTGGTGCTTTATTTTTTAGTAAATCCCTAAATTACATAAATGCAGGGTAACCCCAGCCGTGCACCCCATAATGAAGGTGCTGCCACATCTAGTAGTGAATCTGCCACAAACAAGATTCTTCAATCGTGCTCTGAATATATTGTTCACTGCCCACAAACCTTCACCTTCCCCATGCTGAACAACATTGCTACTGAGGGTCACTACAGGTCTCCAGTTGCCCTAAAACTCTTGTCAAACTTGTTACCCAAATTTTGCTATTTGGAAAAAAAAACAAAACAGAAATAGGAAAATTGCTTTTTAACAGAGTGTAAAAGAACACCTACTTAATATTAACACGTCCAGAAGAGCCATGAGGTAAGCAAACTAACTGATCCAATGACAGAAATAAGCAGAGTAGTCCAATGCATGCTTATGTCATAAATCTCCTTATTTTATTCTACACCAACATCTCCGTGAGAAGTATTTTAGCTATGATATGTATATTGGTGAGACAAAAAAAAAAAAAAAGGACTATTTAAGCCACAAGAGAAGTTTATTTTTTAAAAGTATCTTCTAGGCCGTTTTTTGTTATGAATGGCTCTGATCCCCATTTTTCATGACTCATGGCAGAGAATTTGCCTGTAATTTGGTAAACTTTGCTGATAATAATGAGTCAGGCATTAATTACTCAAGCTTCATAAAGATAATCCTAGCATAGAATGGCTTGGTTTGGAAAGGACCTTAAAGATCATCTAGGTCCAACCTCCTGGCATGTGCAGGGACACTTTTCACTAGTCCAGGTTGTTCAGAGACCCATCAAACTTGGCCTTGAACACTTCCAGGGATGAGGCATCCACAACTTCTCTGGGCAACCTGTGCCAGTGCCTTATCACCCTCACAGCAAAGAATTTCTTCCTAATACCTAATCTAAGCCTACTCTCTTTCAGTTTGAATCCATTCCCCCCTGGTAGATAGTCCCTCTCCATCTTTCTTGTAGGCTCCCTTCATGTACTGGAAGGCTGCAATTAGGTCACCCTGAAGCCTTCTCTTTTCCAGGCTGAACAATCCCAATTCTCTCAGCCTTTCCTCATAGGAGAGGTGTTCCATCCCTCTTGTTGTCTTGGTGGCCTCCTCTGGACTTGCTCCAACAGATCCATGTCCTTCCTCTGCTGGGATCCCAGAGCTGGATGCAGCCCTGCAGGTGGGGTGTGTGTATGTGCGTGTGCCTTTCTCTCTCATTATTGATCTCTCCAAGTGGTATCTTCCAACCTGTCAGATGTCTGATATGCAAACAGAGGAAGAGCAGTGGGACAATTGTAAAGAGCTTGCACACTTGGGAGCATTTCCTTTCTGTTTCTGATACAGTCAGAGAAATGCAGCGAGCTTTTTGCTAAAAGCTTGTCGTATTATTTTGTAAAAAACTTTTCCCCCCATTGTACCCACTAGCCTAAAAAAATTTATTTCTCTTAACAAACTTTACCTCTTTCAGAATAACATAAAGAATAGCATTTTACCTGTGCATAATACTATAAAAGCAAATGGCTGGCACTATCCAGGAATGAGCCCTTCCTGGACTTGATTGGGAGGAGCTAGAATTCCTTCAGAGAGAGATGGAGATATAGTTGTGTGTGATCTTTCTTCCATTTTTTCTATTTTCAAATAGAGGCACATGACCAAATATTGTTCAAAAGCTATATTTTTTCTTTAGTAATCCTATCAGAATGTCTAGAAATAGACACTAAGCTCTCAAAAGACTTACAAAGTTCAAGGATGGAAAGAAATCTCCCCAAAAAAGATACAGGTCACACAATTTAAAAAAAACTGCAAAGACTCCACAGAGCACAAACTTCCTGCCAGATAATGACAGCTTCCTTTCAATTAGATTTAATGAAATTGAAGAAGGGATCCAAAATGTAATGATAATCTTTACTGCCCAAGAACAGCAGCATCAATCTATTCATAATACCAAGGACATGGGCAAAACCATGAAAATTTGCAGTGACCCTTATTTTCACAACAAATCAGGGCTTACTATCGGTGCCTTGAGACACTGGATCTCCATTGCACTGTGCCTATTTCCACAGGAGGAACCTGCTGGCAGGGCACCTGACACTGATCCCAAGCCTCAGTGCTCGGGCTGGAATCTCTTCCTCTCCCAAGAGATGAAATCGACTTTATTTTAGCACGAATATCATCTAAAGCCAAGTGCAGAAGAGCCCACATGCTCTTGAACCACATGAGCACTGGTACCAGCAATTTTGCGAGTGCTCTGAAGGCAGCAATGGGTAACAGGTGATGTTTGTGACAGTCAGCTGCTACCACAGCCAAAACAGAAAGCCTCAGTCACGTGCAGGTCAAACTCCATTAGATCCTACGTACGCAGAGGAGGTGGCTGGTTGGTCTGGTTCAAAAGTACAGCAGCACTGGCACACAGGAGGGGTGTTTTTTTATTGAAGTATCCCAAGTACTGTCTAAGTCATGTGAAAGAGTACTTGGGTGTAGCCCACTACTAATAAACACAAGATTAAACAGGAACAAAAAGAAACCCAGAGAGTCCTGAGCACAAATTTTGTGCTGGGAATTCAACGGGGGTGGATAAAGGAAGCAGTTAGAGGGAGGTGGTGTGTGTGTGTGCGTGTGTGTTTGGTTGCTTTCTCTTTTTAAACTTTCTTCCTCCACTTTAGAAAATAGTTATTTGTGTATCTACTGGATACAAGCCATTCTTATGACTCAAACACTCCTGAGAGATTGAAAAATAAAAAAAAAATCATACTGCTCTACTAGCAGGCACAACATAATTATTCACAGAAAAAGGTAGAGCATTGCTTGACACAGTTGAAAAGAAGAAACACCACGTGGCATGTGTAGGCGCTAGCGGTCAGGGACCTGAAATATCAAGACAAACCATTTTAATGATAAAACAAGGAAAAAAGAAGGTGAGAAATACTTCTCCTGTTCTACTAGCATTAATCTATCTCAAAACAGAGTATATCTTGCAAACATTTCCATAGGAATGTCTTCTAATTAATTTAAAGAGCAAGTATCTAAAGTCAAAGAGACTATTCACATAAAAACTCTGTTATTGTACATATATTGAAACAGACAAGTTTCAGGAAGTCTTAGGCAACAGTGTTTGAAGATCAGCATTAATACATTGCTTTATGTGCTGGCTTTTTTCCCTCTGCATATTCAGTTTTGATTAAGTCTGTTATAAAGTCTAAAGAAGATGAAGCACTCTTGCACAGACAACAGTTGGATATATTTTGAGCCCTGCATGTATTATAGTGCTTTTGGAGGTCTTTCTTAAATGTGTAGGACTAATTGGTAGCAATCCAAGCGAAATTATACAGGCTTAGATTCAGGATTCACTTACTCATATGGAGGAAAAACTTCTGCTAAAACTGATTCATGGGAAGTTCCATGATCTGGTCTGCAGGAAAAGGATGAAATTATATACAGACTCAGTAAGTAGTATCTTAGTTAGCACATGAAAGAAGGTTAAAGAATAACTTCTAAGAACATCCCAGCCTGTGATCTCAGTAGAACTGGTAATTTACTTTCTAATTTTCCATGATTTTTTGTTCTATTTTATATAAAAGAATATTGCTCTAATTTTTCTTTTCTCAAACCTTTTCACAACTTTTTGGATCATTTTGAGGGTGGGGGGAAGCAAAGCAGATTTCCCTGAGCATAAATTGCTTTACACTTTTTATTGATGCACGTAACATAGATATGATCTGCTTAAGACTACTCATGTCAGAGTTGCTGGGCTGGGGTTTTTGTTCGTTGGGTGTTTTTCTTCTGGTTTTTCTTTTTGGTGGTGTTGGGTTTTTTTAACAGCACAGGAGGGAGGAGCATTAGAAAGAGCCCAACAGGCTCAGTGACGGAAGAAAGGATGGGAGAGTCTCTGACCACTGCGAGTGACTGACCTAGCCTGTGTCTGAGAAAAAGATAACAATACAAAAGCTGATGAAGGTAATTTGCCAATATGTAGCCACAAGATTGAGTTGTGTGAAGACCTTGTTTATCACAGGTTGACTTGGCCTAGAAGCCTTCCAAAAGTATACCTACCATATAATGAACAAACAACTCCCTGATACCAAGCAAACAAACAAACCCCCCAACACCACAACAACACCACCCCACAAAAAAAAAAAAAACAAAAACTCTGTATATTCAGGATCTGTCATAAACTTTTAAGTGGGAGACCTGCTCTCTAGATCTCATTTCCAGAAGGTGTACTTCTCACAGGAAAAGGACTGATGTACTCCACATCTCCTTAAAAGCCCATCCATCTCCTGATGAACTCAGGAGGACACATCTTTGAAATCTAAATAGGGTTCAACTTGTACCTCATCATCCAAGGAGAGTGGCTGACAGGTCAGTTCTTCAGACTTTACTTTATCCAGTGTTGCTCAGGCTTGCTGTTGTATTTGCAAGAGTTCTCATCAATCATTTTGGCAGTTCAGATTTACAAGGGTGTCAGACTCCCGTGACCCTATGTCGAAAATTTTCTACGGATTCAACTTAGGCTGGACTCTGCTTTTCCTAAGGGAATCCACAATTTCCTCTGCATTGCACCAAATGCAAGGGTAAAATTTCATCTTTTATGTTCCTCTGCATAGAAACAGAAGCAAAAATGAGGAAGTTCTGGTGGCACAAGTGTTTCCTGCCATCAAGTGTTCAAATATATATTCTTTTTTCCTAGAATTATTACTTTAATCTTCACAAAATAAAAATTGCATATTTTTTAAGTGGCACTCCATGGTTGGCTATGATCTAGAGGAAGTATAAACCAACTGAAGTGATCAATGCTATATCAAGAAACTCAATAATTTTATAGCAACCGACGGTCACTCTACTGCACCAACATCTATCAGAAAAAATAACTGATAGTGCCCCAATCGATTGGTATAAGGGAAATAGAGTCATTAAATGCTGGTACTTTGCCAGGGGATCAATATCTCCTTCAAATACAAACATCTCTGCCTGACTTTGACATTAATTACCCACAAATATCTCCACATTGATATGCCAGTGGGAGACCATTATCCTATGTCAGCATTTAATAACTTTGGTATTCCCCTTTAATCCTCACTGTGCTGACCTTACCTCTCTTGACAGCCACCACTTCAGGATATCTCTCAACTCCTTCACTTCCCACTCAAAGGATTTGTAGTCACGTTTGCATCTCATGCAATTTCCTATTCATCTTCTCTTTTGCAGAAAACTTACATCTGTCAGACCTCGAGGCTCATGAAACTGAGCTCATAGACGGGGTGCATGGCAAATGCCAGGAATTCCATTGGGACATCAATGGAATTTCCAGCCTTCATGTGCACTTTTTATCTACTCTGGAGTTGTTTGTCTCACCTACTATCAATATTTACATTATAAATGCCAGCAGTGATTTCTGGTCTGTGATGGCAGTCACATTAAGCTTTCACCTGAAGCCCAAAAAAAAAAAAAAAAACCAAAAACCCATAACATAAGGGAAATAAACATTGTGGAAGATTTCATTTTGGTTTTCAGAAGGATCAATGAGAATTGTTTTCTTGTGGATTTAGACCTCCATTTAAATCCCCAAGATCCCACAGGGATCTGTTGGTGTCTAAGTGTCAGATCACTACACAAATGTTCTTCACACTAAGGGAAAAAAATCTACTGTATTCAGAAAATTATTTTCTCTACATTTTTATAACTTCACACTTCCCTTTGTTTTCTTGGGTTGAAATTGACTTATGCACCCAAATTATTAGGAAGGACAGGCATAGACAATAGGTAACATCTGGCTAATTTTCTTAATTTAACAGGCTAAAAGACTTTGCCTTTTTAAGTGTGGAATAAAACTTAAAAATATGAACTAAAAAAGCTGAAATATGCAAAGGCAAAAAATATAAAGAAAAAACAAACCCTAATGACAACGTAAAGAATTATATTCAAGAATCATGATGTTAAAACAACCGCATATCTTAAAGCAAACACAACAAGTAGCATGAGACTTGAGTTTGTGTTGTGTTGAATATCTAAAGCAGCACCACATGGAATGAAGTTCATTATGATATGCCAATGAAGCAGACTCAGATGATGAAAATCATCAATCTTAGAGTTGTTTCCATGGGTTGTCAAAGAGAAGCTGGTAAATGCAACAACATCAGTGAATACTCACAATGAAAAACAGTAGAAGCATATTTTCACTGTAGAAAACAACTGCCCCATATGGCGGTTGCTTTCTTTATCTACAAGACACTTACTCTTCTGCATGCTGATACTCCCACAGTTCTTGCCACCTCCTATCCTATACCTTTAGTAAAGCTGTGTCTCTTTATTCTGGAAAGGTTGTTTGTTTTTTTTAGTTTGGAGATGGCAGAGAAAGCTACCAGTCTGATAGGTAAAAGCAGAGATAATTCGATGCATATCCTCACTGATCCCCAGTCTATCCAAATTATTTTTAAGTTTCACAAGTTGTTGAAAAATAGTAAACACAAGGTATTATAACATGATATAAAAACTGTTTAAAACCTTATATTGGTTAGTTGCAGGTAAGATTCTTAAGAGACCAGTGGAAGAAAGCAACTCAGTGTATTGCAGGCTTTTCCCTGATTTTGTATCAGCAGGCCATAGTTTAGATAAAGAGGAAAGAAGAGTATTTCTTGTTTCTCCTTCTGACATCAGACACATCCGGAAACATAAGCACAAGCAGTCTGCAGTCTCCATTGAGACAACAGAAGAACTTTTTGTGCAAATTTAAATGGGGAAACTGCATTTTATACTGTTAAATGGGGTTGTCATCTGCATAATTCATATACTCTATCCTAGACATCTCAGAGACAAACACTAAATCAAACCCTAAACCAGAAAGACAGTCTTTGAGTTTTCCAGGACTGCAATAGCTGAAATTCTGTACGGTACCTCATGTCCCAGTCCTGCAAAATAAAGCCCAGCAGTTTCTATGACATTTGTTGTCCTCCTGCAATATTCGGAACAACACAAAACAGACCCCAAGGCACATTTCATATACCATTGTTTTAAAAGACAGTTCATATGCTATAATGTTCAGGCAAGTTGCTTTTAAAGTATTCATTGTATTTTTCCAGAATCTTGGGATGTAGATTGAATCTCATTTTATTGCTATGTGCTGTAAAATCATTTACATGCGCATTTGGTCTTTGATTTTCTCAGACCCTCATATCAAAGGAGAAAAAGATCAATTAATTAAAACACACAGAGGTTTCCCAAAATTCCAAATAAATTACTAACACCCTGCTCCCTCTTAAAACAAATTACTCACCCTGCTTCTATCTTTGTATTCCTTAAAATTTAAGCAATTCCATTTCTGGCTTGCTTTTAATTACTCATAAGTGGACAATATAATTTGGGAGCAGCTCTAAAATGTCTGAGCTGACTCATTTGAACAAGCCTGAAAAAGACATGAACTACTTTTTAAATAAATATTTTAAAATAGTAGTAGTTATTTGGCAAAAATAATACACAAAACCACTTAGCAAAAGTAGGCTGCATACATCCACACTTCCTCTCAGAAGCGTAAGTAATGAACTACAAATTTAATGAAGATAGAAGTTCAGTGAACTAATATGCCTGTCTAGTACAGTGATTATGCTAATGTCTCTTGCTATTTCAGATCTTCCTTAGATACAGTATTCAGAGCCTGGCATCCAGGTTTCTGCATTACTCACCCAATGCAAATCCCTCAGCAATTGTAGGAAACACAGGCTGTGCCTTCACATTCTACACTGTGTCTATATTCACACGCTTCTCCTTTCACTTCTGGTTGTGTGCAAATGATGGGAGTCCCTGACACAGGACATTATGCGTTTTATAGAGAGAACATACTCATTCCATGGGAAAGATGCTGGATTTTGATAGGCCCAAGGTATATGGGGGAGTAAAAAAGGCTTATATTCAAACGTCCATATGTGTAAAAAAGTATGTTCCTTTGAACCTCACCGGGTTTCTTCTAAGCCTGCCTTTGGGGCACCCCAGTGCCATTCTGACTGCTGGAGAAGCACTGACTCCCAGAGCTGATCTCTTGCTGCTCTACAGAGAAGTACTGCAGACCCAACGTGTGTTTTCCTGCGGCGGGCAGAGAGCAGTGCTCCTGACTT
Source organism: Melanocharis versteri (assembly GCA_013397845.1). Taxonomy (NCBI): domain Eukaryota; kingdom Metazoa; phylum Chordata; class Aves; order Passeriformes; family Melanocharitidae; genus Melanocharis; species Melanocharis versteri. The sequence goes on along the minus strand of VZTG01000769.1, from coordinate 3,416,163 downwards.
TGCACTTGGGAAGAGGCTGTACAGGACCACCTTAAGCTCTATATCACCTTTCCTGCGTTTGATGAACATGCTGCATTGATTCCTTTGCCACTAAGTGTAATAATGAGCATCCTTTTCTGTCCACATGACTACTAAATGGAGGCCATGACGAAGGTAGCAGCCATTGGGTCTGCTGTGCATCAGTTGTCAGCTAACAAGTGAAAGAACCTGGCCTGTGTTGATTTATGCTGGCTTTTGGTTTAAGACAGATTTTATTTTGTTCACTTCCTTTTGTTCCCTTGAAACATAAGATTTAACATAATACAGTAGAAGGGCATTTATTGCTGCAAATAGTGAGCTCTAAAGATCAAAGCAAACCAGCCAGTTTCACTTGAGCTATCTTGATCCTTGTACTAAATGAATGCTAGCAAAACAGGTGATTAAATACTATGTGTAATATATGAACATAATACAAAATACACTGAAAAGTAATAGCCAGACACAAGCTTAATAACAATAAATTATTGTTGTTGTTCTTCTTATTATGCTTTGTCAAGCTCTCCTACAAGATGTAAGATGAAGTCAAATAATAACTGAAGTCAAATTTAACAATGCAGCCCATGGGACTATCTTACAAGTGTTCTGAGTACGGAATACTCATGAGTTCATGGTCTGTTGTTGCAGCTTAGCATTTTCTGAACAACGACGAGCAATTATCACTGATGTAATGCTCCCTCTTAAAAGTACTTCTAATAAGAAAATGTGAGAACAATGTCAAGTGGACCTGTGATTTCATTGGAACTGAGGGTTAGATTAGTCTATATTTTATAAATCATCTGGAGAACCACTAGATTTGTTACCATTTTCCCCCTGATTATGAATTCACGGACAATTTTGCCCATCCCCAACTGCCAGCATTGCTCAACTTCACATCAGTTAATCAGATTCATATTCTCCTAAAATAATTGTGTATGCTTCTGCTATATTTAAAATAAAAGGAACTAATGCTTTTGTTTCCTGAAGGGGCAAGTGTGTCTGCTCAGCTAAGAGCTTGAGGTAAAGAGATAAAAGTTCTCCCAGGGGGCCTTTCAAAGACCCTAAGAAATTGTGTGAACTATTTAGGTTATAAATGCTTCATTCAGGTTAATGAAGCAATTGGAAGGTGTATAAGGTTTGGGTGTCAAGTGAGTGTCTAACTTTGGCATACTGCAGGCAAGTGTTTTACAACCCCAACAGTTTTCACAATGTAAGTTAGCATTACATTCAAACTTGTCAGGTAGCATTGAATTAGGAAAAATGGACTCCAGTCCTGCTTTTGCTTAAGATACAGTTCGACAAGGAGGTAAACTGCCTTTGCTGAATAAGTACTCTCAACTTTTTCTTGGCATAGCAAATTAAAAAAGATGTTTTTCACATTCATACTGGAAAGCAAACAGAGCAGCTTCAGGGAATTTGCCTTCTCTATCTAGTTAGGACGGTTGTTGGATCACAAAAAACAACCTCTATAAAAAAAGGAGATGAAATTAAGTATAAACCAGCTAATTTTTGTAAATATATAGGATTTTAGAATGCAGTGCATTTGCAATAATTTCATCTCATTTTAGCTGCAGACTCAAGTAAATATTCAGGGTTGTACCACCAGACAAAAGGTGCAAGTCAGTACTCAGATCTTTTCCTTGCAAGATATCTCCAAAAAAAAAATATTTCAAACATAATTGCAGAGTGCAGCCAAACATATAATTTCCATAACAATTCATGGGTTTATTTCCAAATCCTCCTTTTACTTCACCACTGAGCTTGATTAGCCCAACGGAAAGGAAAAAGAAAACAACCATAAGCAGAATATACCCCTCTACGCTTCACCAGTCCTTCCTCACAGCTGTGAATTGTGCTGGGCCCTAAAAGAAACCAAACGTCTACATCTACTTGTGAAAAAAAGAGAAAACCCCCACTGAAATACCCTGAAACATTTCATAACAAACATTAAAGGTTTCCAGAAAGGCAGAAATATTAGGAGTTATTACAAGAATATTTAGGCAACCACAACCTTCATTGCACCTCGCACGAATGTGCCTCAATTCAGTGAAAGCTGGACTAGAAGCAGGTCCCCAACTACCAAGATTCGATTTACAGCATCTTTTGTGACACCTGCCTCAGCAACATCTGGCTCCTGCCCTGAGTGCCAATACCAGGCAGGCTATAAACCTGCCAATTAGAAGTCATACACTGAAAAATTAAATTTCATTAGTGGAATTGAAGTTGTGAGCTCAAGCTGGCAAATCTACATCATTTAATAAATCAGCATGAGCCTACAAGCATTCAACATCAGGAAGACTCAACACATTTTCCCACAAAATAGCTCTTCTCCTTTGCCATCTTAGCCACATTTGCATTAATTACTGATCCAGCTGTGCCACTGTCACACCTGCTCCTCTCTGTTCTTCTGAGAGGCACAGATCAATTTGATTTCTGCTCCTACCACCACAAAATCCATCATTTCTTTCCTCTTCTAGCCACATGCATCTATCTACTCAAATATATTTTCATTTGACACAAAAGCTTAAACTGGTTTGCCAGAAATCAGTTATCTCAAAGCCAACTGATCAATGCACACCATGAAACAGGATGACTTTAAAAGTAGGAGACAGGAAGGAAAGACCGAAAAAACCTTAAAATTTAATGGAAAACTAACTTCTTTTTATTGTTACGTGCAGTCAGCATCCATTTGCATCATACACTTAACACCCCCTTCTGTTTCTGTTCTCCTTGTAATCCTCCTTCCTTTTAATACTGCGCTCCTACAGTTACTTGGGATTTTCCCATCTCTCCCATCTGTGGAGGCTGTACTTCCCCCTAGTCAAGGTGAAATGAGATACTGATAGGCTCGTGCATTTTTCCTTGAAAGGGATCTCTCAGCACAAAGATTTCAATTTGGCACAATAGCGATATTTCACCTCCGTAAGTAATGACTTCATCATATGTAATACTGCCACTGTTACATTTATCCTAGAGGAAAAAATTGCACTCAAATCTAATGCGTTTCAAAGAGACTGTCAATCTCTCCAGAGCAGAAAAATCTCTACCAAATCTCTACTGGGTGCATTAATCTTGGTTTTTAAAAGTTAATTTCTGGGGCTCTACCTGGGCAGTAAAGAGCAGCAAAGGCCCTGTTTTCTGACAAGGTGATTCAACACTCTAAAAATTGAGCCCCTGGACTTAGGGCCCAAAGTGTTCTGGAACTGAAGCATTCAAAGCTACTAGTCACTGCTGGACAAAGCCTCAGCCACTGCCTAATTCCTAGCTATTTTTGCTGTGATGTATCCATGTCTACTGCACTTAAAAGACATCCCCTAAACATAAATTTTACAGCATCTATTTAAAAAAAAAATAATTATAGCTTCCAGCACATGCGACTGCAGATAAAATCTTCTCAAGAAAGTTGACTGTAACCCACAGCAGAGCTGCTGGAAACAGGATTACACAATATGAACATATATCAGCTAGAACAGAACTGACAGCCATCATTTTTGTTTCAGACACAAAGGAGACACAGAAGAGATAATTCTTTATAGAAGTAGGTCCCATGTATGTCATACTTTTTTTCTTTCTCTTCCAAGCACGGTAATGTCAATGAACATCCTTGATCTGACCTTAGAAATTCAAAGTTTAATGTATGAGAGCGAAGGGGGTTTAATAAAAAAAGATAACACATCTGTGAGAAATGGGAGTAGGCTGTTTACCAGCATTAAAGGTTTGTCATTAAATAGATTCATTTGCATCTTAATAACATGATCAGCTTTTTATAATATGCACCAAAATGAGACCGGTTATACTATCTTAAGACCACAGGATTGAAAACACCATCAATCTGTTCTGAGTGAATGGCACTCCTGAGATTTCCAATAGGGCTGTAATAAAAGTCTGTGGCACTTTGAGAAATGCAGGTGGTAAAGGGGAAAAAGCTGCAGTCTTGCTCCTGGGAATTCTCAAATCATAGCTCACATCAACTCTGAAATGTCTAAGTAATAAAACAGAAGTCAGAAAACAGAAGTCCTATTGCTGTATCATTCTTTCCATTTCTCAGACAGAAGTGGGAAGAATGAGAAATGAACGCGTTCCCCCTCAGATCTCAGAAGGATCCTTTCTCTGCAATAAAATGGACACTGCCGCAACAGGTCCTGTAATAAGACTTTTCTGGATGGAAATATTGCAAAACTCAAGACAACAGAACAAATATTTCTCTGAAAAACTCTGTATGGAGGATGTCGCTCCATACTAAGCAGGGCACAACTTGAAAATAGGACAAAAAACTCTGTGATATATAAGCACATGACAAACAATTCTGGCTTTGCTTCACATCGGGGCTCAGGTGCAATCAATAAGAACCATCATTACTGTAACTTAAATGAGAAAATTTCTCATTATTCGTAGACGGCTGTTATGTGAGGGGAAGAAATTAGACCATTACAGAAAAGTTTTTGAGTGCATGCAACGTACTTTTCTCTTCCTGAAGCATTACTTATTTTTCTCCTGCCTAAGTCTAATGGGAATTAACACTAGACTAAAACTGAAAACCTTTGTGCATACACACAACACACGCAAATCAGACTACCTTACAAGAAATAGGAGCAGATGGGCTCCCACTAATGAGATGACTTACCCTTCAAAATGAATGCTTGATAAAAAGGAAATAAACCAGGCTTGCTCTACGTGCTATTTTTTCCCCCAGTACAACTACACCAGGAGGATTTTTTTATTTTAAATTTTTTTTAAAAAGATTAGCTATCTTAGACATGATAAGTTGTAGGGTTCCCTGAAACTGTTAATGGGATGCAGTTTTGGCCTCCTCTTCTTCCTTCTGAGGTATTTTGGGGCTCTTGAAAGGTATATAATGCTCACAGTATTCTGTGAATCAGACCTAGAGAGTCATATAGGGGAGATAGACTCGTACAGAGAGCTTGGAAAATACCTCAGATCATGTCTCAGCTCAATTAAGTACAAAGACAAATCCTCAAAAATGTATTGGGAACGTACCTCTTCTCAGGTAGCATCTGTGTTTTAAACCTCACTGCCTATGTTGCCTTTGCTCAATCTTTAGTTCGGCTGGAAGAAAAGCAGTTTCATCTCCTCACTTTTAGCCTGTTTGCTGACCCGTGGTCTTTCCTGTGGAGCTGATATTAGAAGAGCATGCAGGACAGCAAATCTTCACACAGTTGGTCCCTATCTACAGCAAATTATGGAAGCTGATAGAATTGAGGTACAAGTTTTTCCTTTAGCTACAAAACCTGAGAATATTATAGGCACATCTGTTAAAAGCTTTCCATGATGTGAGAGGTTGAGAAAATTTGGACACAAAGGGTGTAGAAACGGACTCTAAGTCACATTCTCTTGTACCCTGGTACAATAATGGTATATGAATTCATCATATGAAATGTAAATGTTTCCTCTACTGGGGCTGCTTAGTCTAATGAGAATGAGCTGGAATAGTAATTTTTCTTTCCCTTGCCTTCTCATGGGGACAAGATGCTCTTTATTTTTGCTTAGATTTTCTTGTTCTTCAAAAATAATACATAGGTTTTGCATAACCATTTTGGGATCAGAAATACTTCAAGAAATGCACACTGCAATTCAATTCCTTATGCAACACTGCATCTCCTTTGTGAATGGATAAACATGAACTCTAGATATCAGGAAAAAATCCTGGAGAAGTTTACTGCCACATTGAATTTCATAGGGAAGTGAGAACTAGTATCCCAGTAAATTGGTTGTTAGGTGGATGTATGTGTGCTGTGCATACGCTGCTAGGATGGGTGGGGTGACATCTGATCCTTTCTCCAGCCTCTACAGCTGCCTCCATGCCAATGCTCTCCAAGGCCCTTTGTGGATGCTGTTCCCTGCTGTACTAAGTGAAATCCAATCTCCAATAAAACCCACCACTTGTGGTGTGACTGTCCATGCATGGGAAGATTTGTTTTCCATTAATACTTGTACAGTAATCTGGACTTTGCAGAAGTTCATTGAATGAGAAAACAAAAGGAACACATACACACACTGCAGAAGAAGTTTTAAACCTTAGTGAATAATAGAAGAAAATAATTGTGGCAGCTTTACCAAAGCATCTACAAAAACATTTAAAAATTCATAATTTAGCAGTGGCATGGAAAAACACTTTTTTTTAAAATTCAAAATGAATAGGTATCTGAAAATATATCTAATCACTTCAAGCTGTCACCACCCACCCCTGGAATCTGAGGGTGGAAAAGAGAAGGAAAGGACCTGTTGATGATGGAAATGCTCTGTTATTTGTTCATTGTCAGTGAGCAGGGACAGAAATAGCTCTTCCAGTGCAAATTTTTCTGTCTGAGGGTCAACTCACCTTTTCAAAACTAAGTAGTGCAAGATGCGGCTGCTACCACAGCTGACTGGGAAGTTTAAAGGATATAAAATCCATGAGATTTTAAATCCTAACTCACATGAAGATCCCTGAAAATTCCAGCCTAACACATCCATAATTACCTAAGGCTCCACCTACCTAATGCAGAAGTTCCAACCCTAATGTTGCACCATATTTAGCATCATCTTGAAAGTCCAGGTACTGAGATAAAAAAATTTGCACTTTTATAGTTTATTTCTCAGCTCACTTTGATAAGTGCAGAGAAAACAATCTCAGATGACAAAAAGGACCAAATAAGAGAGATCCTGAGATTTTTAAATCAGTCTTGGGATGTCCATTCCTAATTTAAAAATTGAAAGAGACTGCCTCTTCTCCTTGCTCTCAATTGCCTGGTAAAAGAGAACATTTTTTACATACACAGATTTTTTTGCGGATGCAGAGATAGGAACAGTTTTATGTCCTCACTTGAGCAAACAAAACAGACCTTTAAGTGTCAAATCTTCGCTGTACTACTCCACTTGCCTATCTATGAATGACCAGCACAGGAGCCTGCTGCAAACCAGCACATCTAGCACGTCAGTGACTTGCAACAACACCAAAGGAAGTGGCTTCAGAACATCAACAGGTAACATTCCTTAGCCAGAGATATTCTCAGGGAATTTTTTAGTTTTATTTCCAACCCCACAATCCCAAACCAGAGAGCGAATCTAGCAGAAAAACCAAACCGACACAAACCCCTTGCACCAAAAACTAAAAATACCAAACAGCAACAAACAAAGAAATCTCACCACTAAAACAAGAAAAACAACCAAACAAACCACCAAACAAAACAAACAACCAGACAAAAACAACTCCCCCAAAAGCCCAAGAAGGTATGCCTCCTCTCCACCACTTTAGTGACATTTCTGAAATTCCTATACGGAAAATAGAAAAGTTAACTATAAGCAAATTTCATCTCCCTAGCCGGTAGTAGCTTTCTATGGTTACCCTTAAAGGCCATTTGATTAGATAATAAATTCATCATGATATCAAATTTACATAATGTTTTTCAATGACTTATTAATATGCAAATATTAGAAAAAGAAGATTGAAAATGCAACCCAAATGTTCCTAAAACATGAAGATATGCTATTTAACAATGGGGGTGGGATGAATCAAATGGAACCTCACCATTCCACAAACAAAGCACAGCCAGAGAATACAAGAGACTGAGCTCTAGACCACCTGCACTGAAAATCCTGGAGCTGTCCTAGGTATTCACAAAACCTAAAATATATAATTTTGAAACACAAGGAAATAATTATTAGAAAATATTACAGCTGCCTGTCATTATCTAGAAGAGGAAGGAAAAGAAAGGGGTAGATGATGGCTCCACTGTTGGAAGCTGAAGGAAGAGAAGAATTCCAGGACAGGTTTCCAAACACCTGCCTGAAAAGCTCAAGAATACTTCACAAATAATCCTCAAGACTTTTAATGCATTTAAATATATCACATGATCAAAATACTATTGTAGATCAGTGATCCTCTGGACTTTCCAGATGACATCCTTAAAACAACCCTGATAATGAATTGCTGTATGAAAATGCAGTGAACTTTCCCAACTGGAAATACATTGGACTTTGGGACATTAATTTAGGCAAAGACTACCAACACCTAAGCCCTTAGCTGCTATCAGGGCCATGAGTTCTAACAGCACCTTGCAGCTGGTCGTAGTAGGAATTGCTCTAGTCTCACCACAAGCCCCTCACATATATCTGGAAATGAGTCATGCAAGAAAAGCTGGCAATAAAAGTAAAAAAGAGGGGGCTGCACTGTCCTTACAGTCTGCAGTCTTTTTATAATAGAAGAATCACTGTTTTTCATGGCAATGGTCAGCTTGCACCCTGGCTCTACACAGAGTGTCTTTGATACATGCAAACTGCCGCCTCTGAAATCACAAGGCTTAATGTTAAAAAAAATTAA
>VZTG01000769.1:3357341-3407787 GCA_013397845.1 Melanocharis versteri | reverse complement strand
AAAAAAAAAAAAAGAGAGAGGGAAAGAGATGGCACATTTTCCATTTTTATCTATCAGGTCTCACCAAAGATTTCTTAAGAATCCAAAAGGAGGCATTACTTGGATTTGGGTTGAACTTTTTTTTCCAAGCCAAGAATCTAATTTTTGTACTGCAAAACATAAAAATCAAAAGTCTAATTTAAAAGTAATGGCATCCTTAACTAATAAATATGGGACCTAGACAGACACACCCAAAACTGTTTTCTGTGGAAAACCATTCACTTCCTTATAGTCTCTTTTCATTGGCACTAGCTCTGATGACTTTTTCCTCTAAGAAAATGGTTCCATTTGTTCTGATAACAGCATCTGCCTTGAGCAAAACTAGCAATGACACTCCTGTGTTATGGCTCAATCAGTTTTTTGCCTATTAAAGACTTAAGGTAACTTTTCCTGCTTAGGTATATCTCCTGAAGTTTCTTTAATATCTCGGGTAAGGCTTGCTAGCACTCTAAAAACCTCAAATAATTAACAACTGAGCTATTAACTGAGATGCTGTGCAGCCTACCTGGAAAATGAGAACTTCAGTTCTACAAGCTCTGCTGTACTCTGTGACAAACCTATGCTGAATTAGCTGCGGTGTTCAGTCCCATTTTGTACAGTCAAGAAATGTCCTGTTACCAATTGGGATGAACAAATTGTATTCCATGCCAAATACCAAAAACTATGGAGACGTAAACACATGAAGGACAAAATACATTATCAATGTTAAGATGAACACAAGTGAAACTTGTGGTTATAAAGCCATTTGCTATGCTTTCTGTTTTGGTAAGTTCGGTGCTTACTTTGTCATTCAGAGCTTGGAGAGGCCCAAGGAACTAACTATCAGAGATCTTCCCTCAGATTTTTACCATGCAAATATTTGTGCTAAGCAGCTACAAATGTGAAAATGAAACACAGCTGGTCAAAGCACCATCAAATAGGACTTAGTATCCACCAGAAGAAAATTTATTGCAAAAAGCTTAAAAGAGCCAGTGTTACGCCAAGAAGCTCTTTCCCACTCACACGTACACAAACGAGCAAAGATTTTCTGTGTCTCGATAACCTACTTCAGATGAACAAAGAGTCCAACATTTTTCCTTAGCTCCTTATCAGTCACTTCATACATGCCTGTAGCTAACATCGTTATGCTACGGTTTTTTAAGTGTCTGTCAGCAAGTGGGTCTTTGATGTGAAGAGACAAAAAATCTGGATAGAGCTGATGGATGTTTTAAGTCCTCTCTTAAAGGCTTGATAGAATAATTAAACTGATGCTCTGTAGTGGTAATTAGGGGAGAAAATAGAGCCACCAGCCAGTTTGTGGAATTATTAGCAAGCAGCTTATCAAGCTGTGCACAAAGGCTCAGGAAAAATAAGCAGAGTTCTTAGTCCTGAAGAGTGGGGACCTAGAAGTGCTGGAGGCCTTTGGTCTGTTAATGCACAGCATTTGAAACTGCAAGAGAAAGAATAAACTTTGTGTACAAACTTCAGAAACAAACAAAGCATATGGGAAAAATAGAGATATATCTAACTGGAGCCACAATTTTTTCCTTTAAAAAATACTTGGAAAGATCCAGAAGAGAGTTTCAGTGCTCTGTGCCACAAGGACATGCACAGTACATTAAAAGGTGTTCAGTGGCAGCTAACAACTCTTCTGTCAGAAAGCTTTTACATATCTAATAATTCTTCAAAGGGAGCTCAATTTTGTTACAATATCCCCAACAGAGGAAATAAAAAATCATGGAAGCCTAGATTAGTATGACAACCTGGCTTCAAAGACAAAGACCGAGCATCTGCATGGGTGCTTGCATTCATGTCTCCCTATTAATAAAATACCTACTGTGATAAGATCCTGGAGTAAGCAGCACGTAATTATATCCCTCTAATGACTTATCAGCCTACATAGGCACACAACTAGTGTGTACAAAGAGTGCAGCTCCAAGTTGGCCAAAAACTGGTGAGCCAGAATTACAGGAGACTGCTGTTTCTGAGAGGTGTCCTGAGAGCCCCTACGGACCTCCTGACACATTAAGGAAAAGAAATGTGAGAGGAATTGTAAGCCCTCGAGAAGAACTAGAGCCATCTCTTTTCAAAACTCTCAGGAAATAACAAAATAGAAAGTGCAGCTACGTTAGCTAAAAACGTGCCAGTTGTGTCATCACTTCCACTTCCAGTGCCCTACAGGAGTGATGTAATCCTTATGCAAAGTTTCCTAGCAGGTCACGGTTTCACCTCCTGTCTCCGCCCCACAACACTACATCGTAGTTACAGTTGTTATAATGCTGTAAGCAACTTTTTTGGGCTATGTGGAATTCCTCTCCCAAAATGAAAAGCGCTCTTCCCTCTCCCTCTCTTTCAGGTATTAAAGCTTTATATTTAAAAATTACACTGAAGCTATTTTTCAATTCACAAAAGATAGCCATGACAGAACTTCAGCACAAAGAGACCAGAAATGTTATGAAACAAGAAACTCAATTCCCTCCCACATACAAAGAAACATGCCATGAAAATTCATTAATGACATTTAAACATTTATACAAAATTTCTGCCAATCCAGGAATATGGAATATAACTTGTGGGGTAAAGAAGTAGAGCTGAAAGGCCAGTTTCAGGAGTGGATGTACTCGCTTTTTAAATCCCGCCTCATGGAACAGAACAAAATACAACCCCACAGACTCCTGTTTTCATTGGACTTAGCTAGCACTATTTAAAGCTGTTGCTGAATGTGAACATATCAAAGGCCTGTGAGAGGCCTGAGGGTCTGTAGCTTTTTCCTGCCCCAGTTCCAGCCAACCTGTGCTTCTTTGAGAATGGCAAGTGAAGTTTAATTGTAAGAAGCTAATTTTCCTAAGATTTTCATTAGCAAGCATTTCAACAGAAATGAAGGTGACAGATGGTATTTCAACATGTACATAACATCAGTAACCCAGTGTTAAAAATCTGTGTCACCTTCACAGCATAGCTCCAGTCATTCAGGTTACTCACTATAACTGTTATTTTTACTTGCAAAGAAGACTTTGACTTGAAGAGATTTACAACAAAATACATTAAGGGCAGTTTGATAATGTTTTAGAATTAAATATTTATAGTGGATGGTAAATAGTTTACAGAAAATATATTAAGATCTCAGGCTCTAATTACTCTGTTTTCATTGTTTTGATCACCTCTGAGAAAACACTCTTGCAAAGAAAAAAAATCAATCACGTGCCCTTTTTAAGAGATTAGGAATCACTGATGGCTAAGTACAACCTCTCCATGAAAACAATTCTACTATCAGTATCAAGTGGGTATTTTATCAATAAGTTTAAAGTAGCATTCCACAGTATTGTGTGGTGTCAAAACATAAGTACAATTATATGACAAAACTTAACTAGTCTCTGGTTTAGTGTTTGGTTGGGTTTTCTTCTCCCAAGAACACTCACATTCACCTGTTTGGTCCACAAAGCAGCAGAAGCAAGGTTTTTGTGTCAGGCTAAATAAACACAAGCAGTGTGTTTACAGTGCACAGTGCATGGCTCCAGAAGCAGCCGGAGTTAGCCAGAGAAAAGCTTCAGACAAATGTGTCTAAGCTGTACTCAGTGCCTGCCTTACCCCTGGTGAGTACTGCACCAGGGCATTCTGCCCAGGCTTCTCTCTCAGACGCCTGGCAATTTGAATTTGAAATACTTGCAAAGCTCAGAAGCTCCCCTTGCAGCTTCAGAGTTTAAAAAGGTATTTATTTTTCTTAGAATAAACAAAGTTTAAAAGTCTAAGAGGGTAAAGCTTTTTGACAGAGAACCTGACTGTACAGTCAACAGCAACCCAGAAGTGCGTCCAGTGCCTTGCAAGCATCCATGAAGCTTCATGTGCAGGGATAACCAGAGACAATTAATGGTACATCGACTACCTCAAAGCCAATCCAGCAAAGGATTGTTAAAGGATATTCAGCTGCTCAGTGAAGGGAGTACTCTTTTCTAGGTCTCGTGGATTTCACAGAATACCACACATTTACTGGCCTCTGCAAGTACAGCCTGGTCTCAGGAACTACAGGAGTTAGTAGTTAATGCTGTTCTCATTTCATCAGAGATCCTGCTAATGCAATTACCCTCAATCCCCAAAATCATTCTGCCTTTCTTTGGAAGAGGTGCACCTCTTCACCTGCAACATATCTTATCTTTCACCCTGAAAACCCTTTACCTTTGCCAAGACAAACATTTCTGGAATATACAATAAACCATTAATATACACTAAAATTTGCCATTAAAAAATTTGGGGCTTTTATACATTGTTCAATTCTGTGTACAATTCATTAAGCAACTTTAATCTTTGAAAAGGAGCAGCTGCAAAATTTCCAGTCTGATGCGCAGCAGTGCTGTGGAACCATAAGGGCTAACTTCAGATTTGAAGCATAGCTTGCTACAAAATACAAGAGATTTTGGCTACTTTTAGTAAATATATATTTACAAAATATTACCATAAAACAAAATGAGGAGGTGCAAAATGGATTCAAAGATTATTTTTCTCTTAACTTCAACCCGCTCAGAATTAAAATGTCCCTGAACAATGACTAGCCCTTAAAATGTACAGAAATTCCTCCAGAAAAGTAGCAAACATCTCAGCTTTCTGAAGCTCCTTTCTTCTGCATCGTTTCAAGTGAACTTTAAACCCATGGATTTTATTACAAGATTTTGTCTACTGCTTCCTTCTTCAAGGCACGATTACAATCACAGTTCCTAAAATCACAATTCCTAAAAAATCATTTAGGCCAGAGACAAATCTAAGGCAATCAAGTGCAAGTATAAATCTAACACCTCTAAGTCCACAACTAAACCATGTCCCAAAGTGCCACCTCTACCCTTCTTTTAAATACCTCCAGAAATCGTTACTCAACCACTTCCTGGGCAGCCTGTTCCAAGGCCTGGCATTGCAAGAAAGAAGTTTGCTGTATTTTTATGTTCTTGCGAAACCAAGAAGTGCTGTGGAACGCACCAAATGAACAGCTAACAAAGCTCTCCAAGCTCAGAAGAGATGCAGAGTTTTTGAAATGGGAGATATTTTGGAGATTTTACTTTTATACTTTTTCCTATGGAAATAAATAAAAAAATATTTTAACCCATGGCAACTTATTCCTATGGCAATAATCCAAATTACTTTAATATTTCTTGTTTATTGTCATATCTGCCCAGACTTTTAAGTTGCTACATTATGCACTACAGCCTGCTTAAAAAACTTCAAAAATCCTAGAATTGGGTTCCAATAACCACATTGAAACAAGTTACAGCTGTTATTCTATCATGCCATCAAATTTGCCAAAGCTACAACTTCCAGTAACTGCAGGAAATCAACATCATGACTTCTTTTTCCTCCTCTCATCATCCTTCAGCTTTCTGTTCCACTAGTTCCCTAGTTCAGGTCCCTTACAGCTAATGCCTACACTTTACTCCCAGTTTGAATTTATTAATTTTTAAATTCCGGGTCTTGATTCCTGCTACCCCTTTCAATAACAGATGAAAGAGTTCTTCACTCCTAATCAAACGACCTTTGTCATCTTTTGGATACATTAATCAGTTTCTAAAAAAAAAAAAAAAATTCCCTACACTCAAATCTCTTTCTTGCCCCTATGTGTTTTTTGAGTTGCTCTCTCTACGCCATGCTCTTTATTATTAATAATATTGAAAACTGAGTAAATGCAATTTTAAAGAAGCTAAAGAATCCTGCACCAAAACCACAATAGAATTAAGTACTTCACACCTACAAAACAAGATGTGATCCCTGTTCCAAAGAGATCAAAGAGCAGACATAGGGCAGACAGTAGGTAAAAACACTAGAGGATGCCAGCATTTCCAGCATTTCCAGGTAACTGACCCAGCAGCCAGCACCGTACCAGCTTTGAAGCCATCAGTACCATGTATAGAAAATAACATTCCTAAATCTGTCTCACTGTCACTCAGGGATAGAAGTCAAACATCTTGCTTAGAAGGTGTCTGCAGCTCCGTTGCTCATATTCTCACAGATTACAGTAGAAATTTTGTAGAGACTTCACACTTTGCTATAACCATGAAGAGATTGAGTCTTTTTAGAGCAAGAAGAGGTTAATTGCAAAGAAATTATTATCTCCCTAGAAAAAGAAAGCTTCATTTTGTCTCTCCTGTTGGATTGTGCTAGCAAACAGAGAAGACTGTTCAATAAAATAAGATTCAGCTTTCATACAAAAGAAAAGTACAGTTTAGACTACTCAGCAAGTTATTAGTGTTGTATCAAGAAGGACAAGCATATTTAATATCCATGTAGTCGAGAATGGCTAATTTGCAAGCAATGTTTCCAAAGGAATTATTCCCTCCACCCCCATCCCTGCTACGAAACAGTTTTCAAATGTTGCTTATCTTCTAGCCTTCAGTCACAATCTGCTTAATTTTTGCTGTGAACAGGAGTTATCTGTTGTGGTGATGGTTTGGGTAAGATGACAAAAAGGTGGATAGGTAAGAATGAATGCAGCAAAAAGCTACAACAAAGGAGATTGCAATATCATTTTAATTCTTTTTATTGTATTCATAATGAAAGGGAAAATTGCTACCTTTCACTAAATAACTCTTAGACCAGAAAAGTTTTTCAACTTCCTAAAAAACATTTCTTGACTCATAAAATGCTTCTCTCTCCAGAAAATGAAATTACAAGAAGAAATGACAGAACAGTAAAAAAAAATTCTTTTATTTACTATTTCTAGGGCTTTATTCTATTTAAACTTAGGGAGAAGGAAGAAGAGCATAAAAAGGCAATTAGCTTTCAAGCAAGGGGAAAAAAATTTCTAATATGACATTCAGTCATAAAAATATTGCATTTGCTGTAGCAAAAGGAAAATCAAACCACATGAACCCTCAGGTCTGGAATGCTGATCCTGAAGTGACCAATATGCTTCCAGGGAAAGGCCAATAGGAACAAACTACACTGCACACTATGGACTGTGCAATGCAGAGGAAAAATTGTGCAAAGAGAAAAAGTGCTTCCTGACCCTTGCAGCAAGCAGCTTACTCCTCAAAGCATGAGATTTGATTACCTTCATCTCAGTGGGCACAACCATGAATATCACTGTATACCTTCTAATGCCCAGCACATTCTAGCTGAGAAAGGGATAACAAAGTAAGAATTTCTAGAGCATTTCAATTGTGCAACCTGGGCAATAACAACAGCAAGAAATCTATAGCAAAAATATGCACAAACAGCATGAAGTGCATGAAAATACAATTGTATTTAGATCTTCTCTTTTGCGGAAAAAAAATCCTGTATATTAATATCACTCTAAAAAAATCCCATGATAATTAAATTCCCCATGTCAGAAAAGCAAAAAAAAAACCCACAAACCCAAAACCAAAAGCTCCAGTGAAGATATTTATCTGATAGAAGCTTTAGGACAATCCATACACAGGTATCTGATATGTGGCATATACCCCTGAGATCTGTCCTAAAATTTGAGTGCAGATTTTTGCAAAAGCCCCAAAAAACACCCCCCATCAAAACAATTGAATAGGAACATCGGCAGTTGAACATCTGTGTCCTGCTCAAAAATGCACTGAAAAATACATGAAGTCTGACATGCCTTAACTACAGTAGAACTTCAGGCATGCAATGATAATAGCTTATGAACATCTTTAGGCTACTGCTCTGTTGGTAGTGATGCCAAGATGACTTTTGCTTTTTCCTTTATATATCTTTTACACAGTTCTATGTATCCACAAGTATCAGCATGCATACTTGTAATTCTTTAAGTCTGACAACTTAGCGTAGTTCTAGCGTTCTGTAGGGCCAGGAGACAAAACACCCCAGAAGCTGTGGGGCCAGGAGACCAAATATTCTACTATCTTGAGGCCAAGGTCCCCTAGTAGAACATAGTCTGTAAACTAGAAATTAGCCCACCCAAGCCCCATTATTGGGTACCCTTGCTAGATATGTTAATGTGTAAGGTCTATAACTTGTGTACGTGATTTACTGTGGGGGTGCATTGCAACGCGTTCCACCTTGGCGAAGCAATGCATTGATAGGATCCTATTAAAGATATCGAGGTAAACAACCCCCTCTAACCCTCTAACCGTGTCTGTCTTTCATTTCCTAAGACCAGGAAAGGGCATCAGTAGCACTGTCTTTGCTCAGTGCACACAGCATTAATTTATCATTCCTCTGCCAGCTACTAGCCTCTTCACCTGCTTTAACGCTAAACAATTTCATGTGAACTTGTATGGAAAGGCAACAAGTCCGAGAAGTGGTACTAGTTCTGTGTAAATCAGGTAACATGGTCCAGTATTTCCCACCAGGAGTGAGAGTTTCAAGGGATGTTGAGGGTAGAAACAGTGTCACGTGCTGAGCAGAGGTGCAGAGGGCTGGACGCTGTAGACAAAGATCAGAGAGCATTAGGGCTACTTAAGCGAAACTGTGAGCTTCTTACTCATGACAAATACTAGGTTTAATGAACTCCTAATCACCCACTAAATTTACTAACTCCAGTTCTGGAAGGTCAAAGGTTTTCTGGATCTCATTTTTAATTTTTACATTTATCTGCAATGTTACTCTTTCTCCCAGCAAAGCTGGCAGTCTGTTACGTGGGTATTACTTCTCCTCTGAGCATATAGGACATGTACTAAAACTTGAATAAGAGGGAAGGTGCAGGATACCTCAGCTTTCGAAGTTACTAAGGAGGAACTATGAACAACCTGAACTTTTCTCCTCTTTGTAAACTTGTCAGTGTACTAGGAATAAGGAGTGTCAAAGTACTTTACTGTACAGGAAGAGGAGGATTGACCACTGGGTCACAGTGTTCCTGTCTGATGTCATCTCCAAGACACAGAGGACAGAAAGAAAATCCTCTTGTTCACCAAGATATACAAAGGAAGCTAATACTGCAGAAATCAGAATTACTACAGTGTTTGCTAAGATGAGTGCCTGGGCAAGTACTCATTGAAGACATTCTGTTCAATGCCTTTTTAACAGCAAGAGTAGCACGAGATTAAATGGTTTATAGTTAAATATCCTACTCTTTCCTGATTCGGAAGTTTTAGTGAAGAGACTTATGGATATGTTGCATTCTAGCTTCCATGTTACTAAAACACTACACCAACCTTCCTCTTAAGTTTTACCTCCTCTACTCTGCAAGTCCACCTCTGTAAAGCAGTTACCATATGCTCAACTCACAGCTTGCACTTGAGCTTTCTCTGTTTACACAGGATCTAAACATACACTTAAATGCTTTGCTGAAAAAGAGATGAATTTTTGAGTCATGGACATTTCGGAACCAAAGTCAAAGAACTAAGAAGTCCAGAACCCGGATTCCTACAAAAGTAGAATGGCATGCCTTTAACACTGTCTTGTGAGTCCTTGCTGGGATGAATGTGTGCTTGAGAAGACCAAAAAGAAATGGCAAAATGTCTTCTTGTTGTCCAATGGTATTTAATACGGCGGAGCAAGGGGAATATAATCAGCATTAAAGTGCTCTTCATAAATAATGGACAGTCTAGCAGCTTTTATCTGCTCTGCACTTTAAAAAAGTTTCTACTGCTGAATATTTAATGAGCAAAAGGTCGTTTATTGTGGCTTTTAAATTATGCAATTCAGAAACTGTTAGGAAAAAAAGTTCTACATTGCAATGCAATAATGGTGAGTTTTGAGTATCTGGAGAAACATGGGCCGCCTTAAATACATATTTTGAAACCAACCACATACAAACTAACGGGGACATCTTTGCCCTGAACTGTAACTACTGATTTTTAAGATGTCCAATCCTATTCAGCAATACAGTATTTAACCTCAAGTGAAGAATAAACCTGAATGTACATTCTCCTGAGATGTCAGTTCTAGTTTGCATTTCTTATCAAAATATACTGCTGATCACAGGTCATTTAAGACCTGCATTTGTGATAGCCATTTCCAAGAAATCTATTTTCTGCACATTATTTTAAAGATGTATTTTATTACAGCCTTTTAAAATGACAATTGGAGTTCCACATAAACAAAACGGTTAGGGAAGCACACTGGCGAACAGGTGAATTGTCAAGATGAGTTAGAAGTAACCTTAGCTCTGTCCACTGTGAATATAAGGCCACGACACAGACCTATTGCTGCACGCAGAGGCAGATGTTCCGTGGGTGTAGATCAGCATGACTTTACAGAAGTCAGTCATGCTACATCTGGTTTCTATCAACAGAAGCACCGGTACGCTTCTCCTTAGCACCATAACATTTACAACATCCCACACCTACAAATGATGGCCACGGGAGCCTGCTGCACATCAGCACACCGAGCATGCCAGAGACTTGCAGCCTCAGCAACACCGAAACAAGTGGCTTCAGAACATTAGCAGGTAACATCCCTTAGCCAGAGCTACCCTCAGGGAGCTTTTCAGCTTTCTTTTTAACCCCACAGTTCCAAAGCACAGAGCTAGTCTAACAAAAAAAAAAACAAGAACAACCAAACCCAAACAAAAAACCACATACAACCCTCCCCCAACCCAACAAAAACCAACCAACCAACTCACAAACAAAACAAAAAACATTTAAAAATATGACCATTCCTTTTGTTTTTAAAATTAAGATATTTTCTATGTATGGTAACTGAGCTCCTACCCCAAATCCTCTTATTTTCTTCACAGCCCCCATTTAAAAAAAAAAAAAAAAAAAAGTAAGGAAAAATTTAAAACGTGAAAGGACCTATATGCAGAAGTTAGAATGAATCAGGATGAACAGTACCATACCTGGCAAATCATCTACATACAGCCCCCTGCATAGAGATGACTAACCTCTCTGTGGCAAAAAAGAGAAGTTTATTTATCTAATGACTTATGACACTGCAAGGAGGAAATCTGAGACACCTGGCTAACCTCTAGATCAATCATCTTTCTTAGCAACAAATTCCAGTGAAAGTCCCAGGGAGTGATGGGACATGCATTAAAACACCATGTGCAAAGCTGTTCTTCAGATTTCAGACATTTTTCTGTGCATCTGTAAAAATAAAATTGATCTTTAGCACTTATTTCAAGTAGGCTTACAGCTTTGTTGAGATCATATGTCCCTCCTACATTTACCAGCAGAAAAATTCAGACAGATCTGTCATGCGTGATTTGGCATTAGACACCTCAACTGCAGCAGTAAGGTTATTTTAAAGAGTCGTGTCTGCTACAGTCTGAACCTTATACAACACACTACCATTGCCAAACATCTAAAATAGTTGCTAAACTCTTTATTTATAGACATAGTGAATGCGGTCCTTAATAACTCTGGTTTACTTAGGATGGTATTCAAAAGCCAATATTGTCTCATTTATCTGGGTTTGTCAAACACAAATATCAATTTGGAAGCTGCAAGAAATGCACAGGTTTTATCCTGGCCCATTGCACAGAGACTGATTTTTTCTTTGGTCAGTAAATTCTCTCAAGACATTACATTTAAAAGCTTCAAGTGTATCAACAGCCAAATCATACTTTTAAAACAGCTTTTGATGCCTGTCGAAGAGCCAGTAGGAACAATGATATCTATGGTCTCTCTTGTTGCCTTTTACATTGCTCTTCTCTCATTAAATTTCATGGACTTGGATGTAAAGATAAAAGAAAAAGATCTTTATTAGGGAAAAAAAAAATTCAAAAGGAAGATGTCTCTGAGGGAAGCAAAGCATCTCAGTTGTGCCCCCTGCTTCTGCAAGGAGAAAATGAAACTTGCTGGTAGAGGTTGCCAAAACAGACTGCAGCTGGATCCAAAATATTATTGATGGTTAACTGAAATTTGTACATATCGATAAACACCAAGACTCTAGACTAATGAAGATACAGACATGCTCTTCTGTTTGATAGTATCTAACAATTTGTCAAGGGACTGTAATTGAAGCCAAAGACAGCTTGTTTACTCTGTATTAAAATACAGCATTTCATATCACATTTTAGAGTAAATGATACATCTATCATCTGATATTCAGATAGAGCTTCAGATATCTAAGAGAAAATGGGATGTGTCAGTTTAGATGAGCAATCCCACAAAGAACGAACATGATGCTTATATAAAACCAACCTATGGACAAGGTTGTGGAATGGAACAACCATTAAGTCTCCTACACCAAATCACCTTATGGGAAATGAACTGACTCCTCTAGAAATTATGCAACTGCCCTTCTTCTTATAGAAGGGAGTCAAAGAATAGGTGCCCGTTTCCCCTATTCCACCCTCATCCTTGGTATGCCACGCACTAGTAAGAGAGAGAGAAAACAGAGGTAGTCATTCTGAGTGCCAGTGTTCTATGTGTAACTATACCAAGAAATGCTTCTTGGAAGAAAACTCTTGCATTGAAAAAGCTCAGGTATGGCTGAACTCACTTCACGGTTCTTAGAGGTCAAACAGATCAACTTACGTAGCTCTCCTACTTTCAGAATTTCACAAAGCATCTTTGTCAGCTCAATGCTGCTTCGGCCAAATGGGCACTCATGCTTGTCTTCTCGACTGCTGTTCTCCAGGACAATCTGAAGGTGGAATCAAAACGGAAAATAATCAGTTTGAAGAACCCATGAGTTGCGACACTCTTCTCCACATCCAACATTTACAAGACATACCAGACTGAATTTAGGAAACTGTATGTGGAATTTAGGAAAATGTATTTTCATAAAACTCAGTCTCCCCCACAGCTAAATGACCCTATGCCATTTATGTCATGGCTTCAAACTGAAAGAGAGTAGGTTTAGATGAGATATGAGGAAGAAATTCTTTACTGTGAGGGTGGTGAGGCACTGGAACAGGTTGCTCAGAGAAGCTGTGGATGTCCTGTCCCTAGAAGTGTTCAAGGCCAGGCTGGATGGGGCTTTGTGTAACCTGGTCTAGCGGAAGGTTTCCCTGCCCAGAGAGGTTGGAACTAGATGATTTCTGAGGTCCTTTCCAAACCACTGTATGATTCTATGTCTGAGGCAGTGAGCAACATATAAGCAGTGTTGCTCCATGACCAACTGGGAAATTTTGCCATTGCTATGCAATGTTGCTGTTCCGCACCACCCCTGGCTTGGAGAAACTGAAGTAAAAGCCAAAGAGAAAGAAATAATTTCATTTTAAATGCGCTGGGTAAAGGAAATTAGGTAAATTATTGATAGGCACACCTAGAAGGATCTATAAAACCAAATTGGGACAGAATTTTAATAGCTGGATTCAGTCTTCAAAGTAGGCTGAAGTGATAAAATCAAACGGAAGTTCACAAAGGAAGAAAATGTCTGCATTCTCTCTATTATGAAAAGAACTGGTGCTCATGTGCAGAACATTTCAGGGAACTATCACTCTTGTATCACCCCATGAATGCTGCAAAAATGATGGATGGAGAGCCTTTGCATTCTCTATTGAGTGACTCTATAAAATAAATGGGAGAAAATAACTCCTTGCACATTTTTATACCCATTAAGTTCTGCCATTTCTGACACAGTTGAGATAAAGTTTTCCCTGGCACTACAACTAAATAAGAAATGAAAAGTTATAACAATACTATAGATTTCACTGAAGCAGTGAGCCTGAAAAAAGAGCAAAACAGGGGCTGGAAAAAAAATGAAACGGTCAAAACAAATTTGCAGTAAGAATTGTCTTTGCAGAACAAACTTTGCCACTTTACAAAAAGAAAAACCTCATCCTAAACAGCTGCTGCATAGCCTAGGGATGAGGGACAGAAGAAGAAAATTAATTTCTAAGGTAAGAGATTTTGCTAAGCACCAGAGAATCCCAGAGGATCTCTAAATTTTTCTCACAAACATGTGTTTAGACATTGTTCTCTGCTTTGAATTCCTCCTGTCTTGTTAGCTCCCATCTTCACCATGGTTTTTGCTTGTTTGGCTTTTTTTGTTGTTTGTGGACTTGTTTGTGGTTTTTACTTGTTTATTTTAAATCTTTCAATTTTTACAGCAAAGAAAGCTTTGCAAAGGGCTTCATGGCTGGAATTTCACCCAAAACTAGGAGGAAAGGTGGAAGGAAGGAGCACTTCAGTGCTGGATGCCACTAAAACCTTTCCGTCACTCCCCGGATCTTGCTTTTGACTGTTTAGGTCTAGAAGCCTTTCCTCTGAAGCAGTTACAAGTGGGAAAAGAGTGAAAACCCTAAAAAGAGTGAAAACCCTAAGGCAAGTAGGAAAGTTGTGTGCTTCATACAGCATGCCACAGTCTCTTCACCAAGCACTTATTTTTGTCCTGCTGTGCAAAGGGCAGCCCCTAGCTGCTCCCAACCCGTCACCCAGGGATGTAAAAGGGTGGATGCTCTCTGTTATGAGAAAGCACGATCTCTTGGTTTTGTTTTCCAGTGCTGGTGATGTTTCCTTGGATTGCTTGCACTTCCCACAGAAGCTTAAAAGGCCATTAGGGATATGATATATGCTTTATCACCACGAATTTTTACTGGCCTTTTCCAATAGTACAGCGTCATGTTCCAGAGTCTGCCAAGAGGACTTTTCTTTCTGAAAGTTTTGGTTTCAATGGCATGTAATTGCTCCATGTCATCTCTGGGTGACAGTAAATCAGAGAAACACCTCTGCTATTTTTAAGTTGCTGCAGCCACTGTTCAAGAAACATGTGAATATGACTTTATATTCTGGGTGAGTGATCCTGCTCCAGTCTCTCTCATGGAGGATAGTGCTACAGTTCTACACCCAAAAGCAGGAGCAATGATAGAGTAGCACAAGCACAATGGAAAGCTGTGTGTCTCAATACCTCCCTAAGATCACTTCTCTCATTCTTTTTATTACCCTGTTTTATCTCTCACATAATAAAACATAAAATCTGCATACTGAAGCAGGGAGTTGCTTCGACACAAATTTAGATACAGCAGAGAAATACTGGTAATAAAATCAATGGAGAGGCAAATTGAAAGGGCAAGGGGGAGGGAGAGGGAAGCACTGGGATGTATTCCTGCTCGCTTCTGGCAAATGCACTTTGTTGAGTCTGACATTAACCCAACATATTAACATTTCATGAGCACATAAATATTTAATGGTGACACCATATATGCATATAATGTAAGACAGAATTACAGCAATCAATAAGAATGCCAGAGAAATAGTTAAGGCACTGTGTATTGCTATACAGCAAATTAAATGGCAATTTGAGTAATCAATATGTAAAGCAGTCTTGAAATGTTCCTCAGACACATTCTCTACAAGCATCAGTTTTTTAGCATTTGCTGTACAAAATAAAGCAGTGCTGCCATGTTACATTTCTTTAAGACAGGAAGATGGACAGTCCTTTACTGCATCTAAATATCTGTAGGCAAATGTGACAGATATGGATCTTCTGCAAGAAACAGCAACAGTAAAAAGGGAAAGAAAAAAAATAGGTTCTTATAAATATCCAGGAAAAAAATCATTCCTAGTCTTGGCAACAGATTTACAACATTCATTATTATATTTGTAATACTCTTTTCACGACTTCACGACTCATATCCTGTTCCAAAGTAAAATGCTATAAATAGAGCTGATAAGAGCATGATTTTAATGTTATTTCCTTTATCACTCTGGTTACGGAGGAGAAATAAGCAGGGAATGGACATGTTCACTTCATAAACTGGTGAAAACAATACCAGGGAAAGAAATATAACACACAGCTCAAAACAGAAAATACTTTTTTATATCAATAGTGCATACTCCTGGCTTGAGTCACGTTTCTATCGCAACTTTTTTTTACCACTGGAAGGAAAGTAGTGAGGAAGTTGCAAGCCCACACAACCTTCCTTTAAATGGAAGTCTATCATTAATGCTCATTAGATGCTCCACCCTATTATCTTCCTCCTCCTCCCCATCCCAAATCCACAGTGAGTTGCACATCCACCAAGCATTTCCAATCAGCAGCTACAGTGGTTAAATTTTGCTTGGAGAAAACAAATATTTAAAAGCAGAGACCATGCACTTTGCAGTGGAATTCCTGGCACCACAGAATCACTAAATCATTTAGGTTGGAAAAGAGCTGTACGATCATCCAGTCCAACCATTAACCCAGCATTGCTAAGTCCACCACTAACTAAGCCATGTCTTAAAGTGCCTCCATCTACGTGTCTTTTAAATACCACCAGGGATGGTGACTCAGCCACTCCCCAGGGCAGCCTGTTCCAGTCATTAGCAACCGTTTCCATGAAGAAAGTTTTTCTAGTATCCAACTTAAACTTCCCCTCCCACAGCTTGAGGCCATTTCCTCCTGTCCAGTTGTTTCTTCCTTGGGAAGGGGAGAACAACTCCTGCCTTGCTATAACCTCCTTTCAGGGAGTTGTAGAGAGTGACGTCACCCCTGAGCCTCCTTTTCCCCAGGTCAAACACCTTCAGCTCCCTCCTCCTAGAACTTGTGCTCCAGACCCTTCCCCAGCTCCACTGCCCTTCTCTTGACAAACTCCAGCACATCAATGTCCTCCTTGTAGTGAGGGGCTCAAAACTGAACACAGGATTCAAGGTGTGGCCTCACCACTGCTGAGTACAGGGGGACAATCGCTGCCCTGGCCACACTGTTGCTGATACAGGCCAGGATGCTATTGGCCTTTTTGGCCACCTGGGCACACTGCTGGCTCATATCCCATCTTCCTTCAATACAATCTTGACACTGGTCTACTTGGCTGCCCTTTATTCTGATACTACAAATTTACTTCTGCCAGTTTTTCCTTTCTTCAGTCCTTGTGAAGTTACAGAATTGGGTAGGTCAAACATGGAAATGTAGCTTATATGCTAGATGATATACAGTCAAGAACCAAAATGAGCTCACAGTACAGGAGTATTAAATTCTGCAGATTCTATTCTCTTCCTCTCGTAACTTTGATCAATACCACCCATTACCATGAGGAAGAAAAAATCCACCAAAATGTGTAATGTTCAATGAAAACATTTTTTTTTTCTTTAGGGAAAAGCAAAAAAGTCCGGATAAAAATCTCAATAGAAAAACAAAAGAAAATCACCAAGAGAGGTCAGACAGGAAAAGTGTGAGTAATGTTCTTTAAAAAATAAACAAGAACAAAAAAATGGCAGCTCAGAAAATGTAAGGAAAAAAAGATAAAGCGAGTGAGAGAAGCATAGAATGAGAAGAAAATGAAAGATTAGATTAATTGACTAGCAGAGAGGAGAAAGGAAGAGGTTTAAAAATGTTTTTTAAAAATGTAAGGAGGTGAAATTTTTATGAAATCAGTGTTATCCATTTTCTTGGCAGTTCTACGGATGCAACTCAGTAGCCTGTAAAGGCATGGGAATTTGACAGTATTTGTAGTAGAATACAGTTATGTGCAGTTTTTATTAAAGTTACCTACTATATATATCCATCCCTCTGTGGAACTAAATCCAGCTGGTGTCCGGTCCCAAGTGGTGCACCCCAAGCGTCAGAATCGAGCCTAGTCCTGTCTAATGTCTCTGTCAACGATTTGGATGAGGGGACCGAGTGCCCCTTCAGTCAGTTCACAAATGATGCCAAGGTGGATGGGAATGCTGAGCTACTGGAGGGTAGGAAGGCTCTGCAGAAGGATCTTGACAGACTGGATGGATGGGATGAGGACAACTGTATGAGATTTACCCAGACACCTACCAGTGGCTGGGCCATAAATTTAATATTTTTAAAAATCTAATTAAAAAAAACCCTTATAATAAAGAAAATAAATAAATAAAATATAAATATGAAAAAAAAGTAAATAAATAAATTTAAAGTTAATTTTGAATTTAAAATAAAATAAATTTAAGTATCATGCCGAGATCACAGAGGAATAATGCAAATTCTCCAGTAGCAAAAAAGCTCCTAAGAAGATGTCAACCTCAAAATCAAAAGATTTTCTAAATTTATGGCAGTGTGCCTTTATGATTTTCCATTGAATTATTCATTGAGTCTGTCACTACCTCAGGAGCTCAAAATAGACCCTCAGGAAGGCAGTGGACTAAGTGAAGGATTTTCCACACTTGACTACCGTGGGTTTAAAAGTCTGCATCAGCTTCAGTAGTGAAGCTTATACCTGCAACTAAGAGTTAATGACTGACAGAAGGCAAAATTTTGAAGACAGGTATCTTCAAAAGCTTCCTCAAAATCCAGGAGGCTGAAACCACAAGACAGAAACATTTCTCCTTCACTGGGAAGAAATATCGACTTAGCCAGTCCCTTAATCCTTCACATTAAAGATGAAATTGTCTCGAAGCATATTGCCCATGGCAACTGCAGATGTAATTCTCAGATTCCTGAGCCAAAATCAGAGCTTGGCAATGAAATAGAGAGTCATTGTGATTAGGAAATAAATACAGAACTGAAAGAAAGGCAAGATCCACTGTAGCTGCATTAATACTTTTAATAAGTCCCAGAGCAGGCAATTCAACCAATATTGCTGCACTATTAAAAAGGAGCATTTCCACAGACCAATTTTGTAAAATGACCCTGTCTTAATAGAGAACAAGCTTTTTAGCACTCTGCTGCAGGTTAATACCAAGAGGTTCAGAGAGCTATTTAGCAGAGATCATAAAAACCTCCTTAGACCCAAAATGAAAGGTCAAGCAGCATTTAAATATCCAGAAATTGCAGGGATTCTCTTCCTTTTCTTGACACTGCTTTTCTTTTTCCTAAGCCTCTTTATCGCATATGGTAGGCTTCACCATTCCCTCTTCATTTAGGTGCTTTAGGTAACCCTAAGAAGCAAGTCTTTAGGATATGTTCCTGAGAAGGGTAAGAGACTCTACTGCAGACACAGTTTCCATTCATCCTCATCACCAACTCTGCTTTCTTCCTAAGGCAGCTTGTCATTTGCTTCAGCTTCAGCTTCAGCATCAGTCTTCTTCCAACATCCTTCACTCTGCACTGTCCCCTCTGATGCTGTATTTTTAATTTCCCGGGCTTCCTCTCTCTCTTATCTCACTCTTCCTTGACATTCCTGAGTCATTATAGAAATTTCTCATGGCTAAGCTAAAATAAAGCAACAATTATTTCTGCCTGCCTCTGGAAGACACCAGAATTGCAATTTAAACAAAGATCTGAAAGAAAAGTTGAGACCTTCTACGGGTATTGAAAAATAAGAAGAAAGGAGCCACTGATATGAGATGGCTTAACATTTCCAAAAGTTGGGTTTTTTATGGAAAATTATGATG
The DNA here is from genome assembly GCA_013397845.1 of Melanocharis versteri. Taxonomy (NCBI): domain Eukaryota; kingdom Metazoa; phylum Chordata; class Aves; order Passeriformes; family Melanocharitidae; genus Melanocharis; species Melanocharis versteri. Next base: position 3,388,726 of record VZTG01000769.1, on the reverse strand, counting down.
AAGTTATACTTTTAAAACAAATCTAGTGCCAAACTATCTCAAGCTAAATATGCATAGTTCTGCAGGTGCTCACCTCACAATAAATTTTGTTTCTCACAAAAACACCTTAGCATGAAGCACGACTGTAATTTTTACTTTCCACCTCAAGAAAAATATGCAGTGGTTTGTCTTGTATCTTTCTCCTTTCTTTGCCACTCTGTGAAGAACCAACCAAAAAATTGTAAATCATGGTGGTAAGGACCGAGATGAGAAGGCTCTGTTGCCCTGCCATCTTCAGCAGCAGCACCAGGATGTGCTCGTCACTTTGCACAGTCACAGGTATGTGAGAAGGATTTGGTGCTGAACTGGTCCAGTTTGAAAACTACCAGCCAGGTATTCCTCTCCCTCCACGCCCCCCACAAATGTAAGAAGGCAATGCTTTTCCTGAAGTTTTCTCCTTGCTCACCAATGGCAGAGGCAGAAGGCAGAAAACTGCAGTATCTGCAGAATATAGCAAGTCTCTGAATTTTCTTTTCTTTCATAATGTAAAACAGGCCCTATGGGTGCCCTAATGTTATTGTGGTATGGCTATATGAGAAAAACATCAACCTTTATAGCACATCAATGAGCCTGGCAGCCAGAGCCACATCACAAATGCTCTGGACACGGAGTAAATGGGAAAACCTGTGACAATCCAGGTCTAGTTTTCTCTCCTCATGCATACACAGCTTTGCAGGTGGGGGGACTGTGGCTCCACAAAAACAAACCCAATCTTTATATGCTACTGCTGCAACCCCCGGTGTGATTCAAAACCTTTTGAAGACAGTTGCTAGGCTTGCAATGATTTCTGGGCCCCTTGGATGAGAACATCATTTAGACAACAGCTTCCATAAGCTTGGGAAAGTTTAGGTGTGCTATGAATGGTGAAAAGTGATCTGAACACACGCAGGACTGTTAAGATGCCGTATGTATCCTGCTGAATGTTCCACACAGGGCTGTGCAGAGAGTGCCATGACTCCCTTACGATTCTCTTCCTCAGTGTTAACTTCGCGTTTATGCTGCAAACAGCCACTCCGGGAATTTGTGTCTTTAACTGCAGAGGGACCTATCTCAATCCCCCTCAGTGATGGAGGCCCTCAGGATTGTCATGTAAAGGAGAAACGTTGAGTGATGTTTTGGAAGGAACAAAAGGCAGGCAGAAAGACAGATATGCGAGTGGAAGGTAAGAACAGAGAACGGAAAGCTTGGCAGAGAAAAGACAGGAACATATTAATAGTCTGGGAACCTGGCTTAAGCAATAAGGTCTCTCAAAAAACTGTATTCCTTCACGAGACTCACCAGGAAGACTCATGTGAAAAACCTCACTGTACTCTCTACCTTCTACAGAAAAAAAGTAAGTTACATCCCTTTTCCTACCATTTCTGGGAGGGGGAGGAAAGCATGGCAGAAATCAAGCTCAATTTTATTTCAGAAAATGCTGAAATTATATGTTGGACTCCTCATATCTGATCAGGATAGAGTGAGTAGGCACGAGGAGACTTTGTGAATTGATGGAAGGATGTGTAGGCAGCCTCCTATACAACAACTGCATGGGTTAGAAAGTATACGGCAGACAGTCTGACTGTGACTCAACCCATTTAAGTTCTGAAAGGTCTCTGCAGGATGCCAGCAATCTTCCTGCCTGCATCACTGGCCCCTGCAAACAGAACCTGCTCCTCCTCTCTGACTTCTGAAAGCTTCAATTGCAAAGGAGCTCCCTCCTCAGCCTCCCCAAATGTAGCTGCTGGGGAAGAAGTGTCCCTGCATTACAACTGTGCGAATAGCCAAATTACCAGCTCAGCAAATTCAGAGGAAGGGGGATTTCTTACTACTGACCATAAACCAACTCAGCTTCTAATTTTCAGGTAATCAAATTAATTCTTGGTGCAACCAGAGTCCACATGTTGGGTTTTTTTATTTGGAACATTGTAATAACTTTTAAAACTTGTTTCAAATGCAAGAACAGAAAATCTAAGAGCAAATCTAAGATACCACTAAGTACCTTACACAAAAATGTAGCAGCATTGGATCCATTATATAACATACCAAGGGATTGATAAGCCAAAATTTTCAGCATGGATTTCAACATTGCTGTCCCACCCCAGTGATAATATTTTGTATAGAAAATTTTGCATGAAAAAATACAAACAAATATTTGAATGAAATAGATAAAATCGGTAGGAAAAGGGGAAACCTTTCTTGTCTGCAGATAAGACTTGAATTTCAGGCTAGAGTAAAAAAAAAAAAAGATACTTTTTTCCTACAGATGAAGAGCCCACTAATCTAATAGAAGGCAAAGAACTGGACGTAAACTTAGGCAGCCAGCTGGACAGAACCCAAAATAAGTGACCAGCCAATGTTCAGACCCAAAGCTGCTACTTTTATTTGCATTTTCTGCCTGAAGCACCAATCCCTTGTGCTTAAACAAAATGACAAGACAAAGTACGTGTCTTCTCAAGGCAGAATCTGACCCCAAAGCAGCAGTGAGTCCTGCTAGAATATAGCTGGTCAGAAGCACAGAAGAAAAATATAGACAAGCCACTAATTTGTCATTCATCAAAACCAAATTCATTAGAATGAGAAAGGTTTTTCCTCAGACCCTCTTTACACCCAGAAAAATTAAAAGGCATACTGCTGCAAGTTACCAGTAAGAAAAATTGCAAGGTGTCTGTACTGAATAAAGTCTGTCTTCAATGGTAACTTATAATTTTATTTTTAAAATTAGTAGAATGTGAAGCTGAAGTAGTTTTGGAAATGAGTAAATTGAAACTGGGGGAACATGTGACTTGTCTGGTACAAAAGAACAAAAAAAATTATCTGTCACAAAGCTTTATTCCAATCACTTTCTTCTCTGTTAAATTTAATTATACACTCTGGCTGTCCTATAATTATGGAGCTTGGGAAGCTGCCAATTATTTCCTGTGGAAAATTTTAAAATTTCTTGCAGAGATTCAACATCACTTCCATCAATGCATTCCATATACTATGTCATCACCTTTTAAAAGCCAAGCCTCTGATGATAGTGATTGATTATTTAAGTGCAACATGAAAAAAAAACCCCAGTGTATATCAGTCACTGATAGCACCAGACAATTAATTAAAGAGAAAGAAAAGATAACTCAACAGGAAACTAATTCAATAGGACACTTTTTAAAAAACCAAATGATAGCTAACGACACCACACAGTCAAAGAGAACATGTTTGTTTTTTTCCCATTCACTAAACAACCTTTCTACTGGAGGCTCCAGTCCTCTCGTGCGGCAAACAAAACCCTGAGATTCAAAATCTGTTAACTCAAAGTTTGTACAAACACTGTGTTTATCTGAAAGAAAACAGCAAGTAAAGAAAACATTGCGATTTCAGGAAAAAGTATACAATAGGAAAAAGGTGAATGAAAGAAGTGGATTGTGGGGAAGTAGGTAAAAAAGAATAAAACGGGGGAAAAGTGTGGTTATTTTTGTTCCCTCCTTCACCATGTGACACCCATATTTTCACCCTGAAATGCCTTTTGCTTTCAAGATGCAGTGTTACCCATCTGCTCCAGTGCCTTCACACCCGTTTTCTTTAACAAATTGCAATTGTATTTACTCTTCCTACTTCAGTGTGCTAAAGTACTGGTCTTTGAAGCCCCACTGCCAGCCCCCAAAAGGCCATTTCAGTTTCAGACATCCTTCCTAACTAATCCATTTATTATGCAAATTACTTCTAAGCAGAATCTCTTATAAGGCAGAACAAGGATTGAAAAGGGAGGAGATTACTTATTGACTGTATTCTCTTCTAACTTCTGCTTATGCATTATTTTCATTAATACAAGAACTAAGGGTCATGCAGCTGGGGCATCCTAAGAGTCACAGGTCAGACTGCAGGGAATTGTGCTGCCCATTAAAATGCAGCACTGCCAATATACTCACTGAAACCATTATGACTTCCTGATAGTGTCTCTGCTTAATACACCACATTCTATGAGGGAAAACTTCAGATATTCCCAGTTCGTTTCAAACCAGCTCTGATTTTCGGCCTCAATTTCTAATTACTGCATAGCAGAGATAGTATCTGGGGCTTAGGAATTAACCCATGGCACAGGGATCAATTGCATTGCAAAGAACCAAGTTGAAAATAATCTCTCCTCCTAGGAACAAAACTATTTCCTAGTATCAACATTGAAAAGAGAAGAGCTCCTATCAAACAAGTTTTTCAGGATGCAAGTGTATGGCTGACTGTATAGTTAACAATTTCTTGTGGAAATTTTAGCTCACCACAGGAGGAATTTTATTAGGGTATAGGAGTAGAAATACATCTGGAAAAATAAGCAAGGTCAACAGGCTGTACAAGTAGAGCAAATTGGTGTTGTGGGAGCTTTGGGAGCCGAAGGCCATGAAGGAAAGGTAATGTTAGATGTGAAATAAGGAACTCGAAAAAGGAACAGGCATGTCAGGGCCTACAGGAAACTACTGTACACCAGCTAGCAAGTCGAGGAGATGAAGAGATAGAAAGTAGGTGTCTTTTGCAATCAAAGACTATCAACGCTGTAGGAGCTGCACAGCACCATCATCTCAGAGGTGTTCCTACTGCGCCAGCAATGCTGTATAAACACTAAGTAGAACTCTTCAGAGTAGTGGATAGACTAACATACTCCCAAAGCATATTTACAGTCCCCAAAGCAGCTTTAGGCAAGCAATTGAATCTGAGAGTGCCTCCGCAAGGCACTTCTAGTGGATGTGTACTCTTTCTCAGGAGGGAAATACATGAGGCACTCAGGCACTCTCCTAACAGGAACCATGCAGGAATAAAAACAGGCAGCTCAAAACAACAAAAATTCTCAGTAATGCAGCAGCAAAAATACTGCATTATAGAAACAGGGCTGAGCCAGCAGCAAAACCCTTTCCAAAGAGTGGCTAATTACGTGCTTCACTGAATCCAATTTTTAAGACAGCATTTGCAACATGAACATGAAAAAATAAGAAAAAATTGAGAGATGTCAATGAGAGCTCTATTTCAACAGAATTTCTGTCCTTTTTCAAATTTGTCAGGCTTTAAAATGTGTCTGACTCATCTGGAAGCACTGGCTACCTCTAATTCTCTAAACTTAGAATTTTCAGAAAAAGTATGAAGCAGCACAGTCCAGATCTTATCAAATTTTAATGAGAAACAGTAACCAATTCTCTTTTTATGAACAAAAACACTATTCAGCATAGTTTATCCAGAAAACCTGCTCTTTGTTCATTACGTGAGAAAGCTCTTCATTTCAGGGATTTATTAATACTGTTGTATTGTATACAACCACATAAGAGTTATTGCTAGATTCAGACTGAGGAGAAAGATCCATTCAAAATACAAATCCTACAATCTCATCATCTAGTATTATGTCCATGGATACCAGCAGGCCCTTTCCAAACCTGTTAGAGCTTTGACACGAATTTAATTTGATCAGAAAACAGATGATAATGTATATTAAAAGCTCACTCTTGACTTTTAGTGGAAATTATTGGGGTGTGTACTGTTTTCTTGCCCTACACAAACTTCTTTAAGCAGGTCTGCATGTGCGTGTTTTCTTGAGGAGTTAAACCGTCCCTACAAAATCTGGACACTGACTTTCTGGACTATCCTCCATTCCTATCTAAGCTTGCTAGGTTTATACTTCGGAAATACTTGATTTCAGTAAAGTTCAGGAAAAGTTGTTCTCTTCAGAGGCAGGTATTATTCAGCTGTATGCTTCTCCTGTAGGGATGCAACACATAACCTGCTCTAACTACATTTGAAATAACCTTGAAATAATATAGGAAGTGGAGTGGGCAGGGGACAGGAATGGGTTATACAAGTGAATCATGATGCTTTGCATGTATTTCACTCCAAGCATGACCTCTCCTACAGCAGTAGTTTTAGTGGAAGCATCTTAACTCTCAGTACCCTGCCAACTCGGTCACCTCTCAAGGCATTTGAACTTCGAAGCCGCCTTTCCACAAAAAACACTGTCAGTTTTTGGTAGACTTGGAGCAGGCCAGAGAATTCTGCATAATTACTCATTTCCGAGTTTATGGTCATCCATTATGCATCTGACAAAGGCACAGGCTCATTTCTCTTCTCTTTGCAGGCCTTTGCAAAAAGGAGTATCTGCAAAAAGTAATATCTAGAATATTTGATTCAGCAATGACAAACAAGACACCTGTACAGCTTTCTCCCAGAGCTTTTACAGACTTATGTCATGTTTTAGCGTCATGTGGTTTGTCTTCCTAGAGTTTGTTATCAATGATATCAGGATTTTGAACCTCCCCTCCAAAGTGAACTGCAAACAGGACATAATCACTGCGAACAGGCAACTGCAAAGATCTCCATGACAAGAAGAAGCCTTACCCGAATATAAGCATCCTGGTGGTGTTTAGCAAAGTACAGCATGTTGTCGAGGGCCAGCATTCCAGGAGGGGTCTGCGTGAAATCCATTGCTGGGTTTACATGATTCTGCAAAAAGAGAGCAAGATCACTCAATGAGCACCTTTACAAAAGCTATCAGTCCCCCAGGGTTGATGAGCATCGTGTTAGCGTGCTGTGTCAAAAAATGTCCAGCAACAGAGCTCTTTTTGCTGAGCAGAAAACTCTTAACAAGGAAATGGCCCATGCCCCGAAGAACTCTAAAACCAAATGCAGACACTATGAGGTTGGCATATCAGTAATTCACTTCTGCAGCTATGCAATGGAGTTTCCCAAAGGCTGAATGCTTTAGAAGCACAGACACCCATGTTTTTCATGGCAGATAGACTCCTTGGTGGTACTACAGACTAAATGTACATGAAAATACAGATAATTGAGCAAACAGACACCAAAACGTCTATTTATACAACTGCTATGGAATGATTTCAAATAAACCACAAAAAGGAGAAAAAAACTACCAGACTAAATAGCTGGATTAATTCTATTGAATCTTGTGAACCCCCACACAGAAAGGGCCTCAGACAAAATTTTATATGAAAATAAACAGATTAATCTTGTGGAATTCAGGTACATTTTTTGTTACGTTCTGAACCTATGAATTTCATCTACGGAATCAATGAATGAACATACCATATATAACCTGAATTCGTTAGCTACCACATACACATACATATTTCAGATGTTCAGTTTCACACACTACATGAAAAACAACAGGTGCCCAAAATATTCATTAACCCAGCTGATTTTTTGATTGGATGGAATGAAATGTGTATTTGAATAAGCTTCATGTAGTTCATGGTTTAGACATGAAAATTTGCCTGGCTACACCAACAAAGATGCCCAGAAGTCCCAAGAATATGTCTCCATCAAAAAATGCCTCCCTTCTGCTATGCTCTTTTTATCATTATCATCTTTGCAATGTCTCCTGCTCCACTCAGCATTCTGACACAGAAAGATTTCCTTAGCTGCTTTACAATGGCATTTCTATTCCGCAAGACCCAGCTGACAGGGACTTTAAAAGTGCATTTACTACCAGAAAACTGGCAAAGATCAGCACAGATTTCTTCCATTACTCTGTTTCTGCAGTGTGCTCAGGGTCTGATCCACCCACCTCACTGATAAAAGCATGGGTTTCACTATTTTTCCTTCTGTTGAGTCTGTCAAGCCATGAAGTGGTAGAAATGAGTGATTCCACTTTTTTGCCCATTTTGTCTTCAGATGTATCATACGTTGGTTTTAGCCAGTCAATAATTCACAGTCACATAAAAGATTAAAAATAGTTGAAAGCAAAGTTTATACATTAAGATGCCTGCTGCAACTTCAAAAGTAGACAAATAGTCTGAAGACAGCATGCACAACCTGTTGGTTGTACATTTCCAGCTTAGGAGTACCGGTGTACAAGCAAAACAATCACAGGCTAATCAGGGAATCAAGAGGATGCCTGGAACCCTAGATTTTATATAGAAAGATCTATGTAATAGGTATTTCAGAAGGGTAGCAGTAGTCTAGGAAGGGAAACCAATGTCTTACTAAGTTGGGAGTTCCAAAAACTTCCCTTTTTTTAACTTATTTTTTTTCACTTTCGTCTGCTCGTCTGATTGACAGACAACAGTCCTCCATGGCTATTTCCCCAACTCGACCTTTCATCTTCCACACTGACGCGTTTATCAGTCAGAGGATTTAAAATCAGTACAAAACTGATGCCTTTATCAGTCAGAACATTTATAATCAGTAAAAAACTGCTTCACACACATCACAAGCCCTACAGACTTCAGGTTTTGGGAGGAGAAAACTTCCCTTCCTACAATTTTCAAGCATCTCAAAAAGGGCATTTTAAGAGAGGCTGAGTCTGACAGACACACAAATGCGTCCCCCCCAACCCAGCATGAATATGTTACAAATCCTTCTATGCATTTGAAACGACCTCCATTTTGGCCATAAAGTACAAGTACTGAGGAACACCGCTTGATGCTTTACCGTGTCATGAGGTCCATTTCCTTGGGAAAGCTACTGGGAACCACAGGAAGCACCAGTCAGCAGGGAACCTTACAGCACCAGTTGTACAAATACTTATGCAAGCAGAGCTACAGCATAGGGCTGAACATGCACTCTTGGCTCCCATGCTATAGCACACGTAGGGTACACTTGGATAAATACCTGACAAACAGAGAGTTTCAAGACCCAGCTACATTTCTCCAGCTATTAAAATACTGGTACTTATCTCACCGGCATTTACAATGGTAAAATAAAAGCAAGACACAAATAAAAAGGCTGACCTACTGTTGCTTGAACTGTTCTTTCTTTCATCCCATTCTAAATCAATAAAAGACAGCAAGGACATGAGGAATCTAACCACATTTAGTAAGGATGATTCATTTTGTCTCATACCATTACTACTAGTTCTGTGTTCAATCAGAAAAGCCATCTCTCCATCACTTTTATTTTATCCCAAGTCAAGCCTATAAACCCAGCTTTATTCAGCTATTTTCAGTTTGTTTCTGTTTTTCAAAAATTTCTGCCACATGGGATCCTAGGATAACTAGGGCTTGATCTTCAGCTCTGTTGATTTAAATAACTAGAAATACACCAGCAGATAATAGCTGAGGATCCACAAGACAGTTCTGGCATGTGCGAGACAATACATTACATTCAATTATTCTTCAAATTCAAAAGGAATGTCAGACACTTTGTTCCCTTCCTTCTTTCTCCCTCCCCCTAAACTCATCTTTTTCTTAACGTGATGAATATTTGCGGTTGAAATATTAAGTTATTGAGAGTGGGTTTAGAAATGAGATACAAAGCTAAATTATCTAAAATGCTGTAGTAAATAATTCAGAAGTAGGCAAACACCCCACCTACAATATAATTTATTAAATATATGGAACATAGTGCTTCAGGCATATTTGTTGCATCCATTTAGTACAAAATCCATGGCATTTTTCGCTTTATGAAAAGTGAAGAGTAAGAAATACAAATGAAACATATTTGTTACCTCAAATTTTTCAGATAATATTTGATTTTTTTCCACTAGGCTGAGTAATATCTTTGCATTTTTCAGCTTCAGCCTCTAAGCAGTATTTAACAGCTTATGCTCTTATGCCATACATGTTAACATACCAGAATATTCAAGAATTTCAAGAATAATTGAGTTAGTCAACTCGATAAGATACTGTGGAAATAAAAATTCATTGTTTTTGATAAGATGAAAACCCAAAATCACATCTGCTTATGCCATTAAAAAAAAAATAAAAAATCACGTGGCACGTTTCACAATATGACAGCTATTCTGGCTAAATCCCAGTGCAGTGATTACAATTGAGACAACCTAGCATTCTAATGCAGCTCTAGCTGTGTAAAGCTTTCTTCTCTATCCTGAATGGCTCCACTGTCTCACTCCTGGCTTCTGCAGCAACCTCTGAGGGATGTACAGATTTCGGTGGTAGGAACCTGTCCTCACACCCAGATGCCTGTTCACAGCAATGGTGTACTGTCTGTAACTGCTAATGGAATAAGGACCACTCATTCCTTACGTTACTCCTAACAACAGTATCTTCCACGTGAGAATGCCGAAGCACAGGAATTATTTATTTCCTGGCATTTCTAGGCTATTAACACACAAATTTATTTCTGTCTTGACAAGTATTGAGAGCTTTTCGCAGATTTTGCACCGGTGTTGTGTGCAGCCACATAAATCAGTTGCCAAATCATGCTAGTCTGTCCTGAAAGCAGCTTGGAGTAGGTGCTAGACCCAGTAATAGTTGTTTTCCCAACCCCAAAGTGGCTCAGGTGAAACTCTATTCTGCATGCCTCACTTCTGTAAGTGCCATGAAAAAAACACATCAGAAATTTCCAGGGAAGAGTCAGAACTGTAAAAGAACTGATGATAGAACAACTTCCAAATGTCACAAGAATCCAATTTTAATGGTGTCATTCTAAAATGAACCCTCTCAAAACTGGTCATACTTTTTTTTACAGAAAAAGGAACAATCTGTCTCCAAAGATAATTCTGGGGACAGCAATTTCTTTCTTCCATCTTCAATTACTTGCTTACTCATCTTCTCCCTCCTTTTAAATCTAATCCACTGTTCTGAGGGCTAGGAAGGAAAGCAATCACCTACCTGGTTCAACAGCATCTCTGCAAAAACTTCCCCTGGATCAAATCAGGAAATCATAGTTGTACATGCATGGATGTTTGCTCCTAAGAACTCAGGACAAGAAGAGTGGGAACTTGTAAAGTGAGATTTACAGTGAATTATGAGTTGATAAACTTATGCTAGAAGTATCAAGGAGCACAAAGACTCATCACTTACCCCTTCCCTAAATAAACCTGAAGTTTTACATGCAAAGTGTTCTCATCTGTTCATTTACACAAGAATTACAAATAAGGAAAAATGCTACATTAAAAAAACCAACATTTGTGAAGAGGTAGTCGGCTAAAATTCTTAATGAGGAAATATTTTTGTCTTTTAATTTAACAGCACTATATTCAGAGAGATGATGATGATGCACACAACTTCCATCATCCCACTTAATGAGATATAACAGTGACTTGGGAATTTTCAACCTCTATGTAATCAATGAGAGCAAGAACTAGCAGATTTGTTTTTCTCTTGATAACTATTTAAATATGCAAATGTGAGTATTTTTTTTCTTCCAAAGCCTATTTTTTAATTTACAACAGAACTTAGTGCTAGAATGAAAATGTATCTGGAGGATTCCTGAATTAAAACAAAAACAAAAACAAAAAACCCCCAGAAAAACAAAACCACAAAAATCCCCACACTCTAACTCCAATGAGAAGTATCCAAAGCTCAGCAAGTGCTATATATTTGAAAGAATCTGAAAAAAATCATTTAAGACACTTTCAGAGCAAATCATATACCCCCTATCCCACTACATATAAAGAACTCCAGTATATTTCTACCGGATATAATTTTCATGAAGGTTTACAAATTATATTTGCATACAATGATGGTGTTTTTTCCTTTAACTAATTTCTAGCTCTTTTTAGCTTTGTATTTTGGCAAACATTTGTCCATTTCTACTAGCAGATAGAAAATTTGGGGTCTGTTTTTGTGTTTTGTTGTTATTATCATGACAGCTTTGGGATACATATTAGTAGATTACAAATGTTATCATCCAATAATAAAACTCATTCCTATCTAGGTAATATATTAAGCAACAGACTTTCTGGATCAAGTTTGACTTCACCAATATAAACCTGACCTTCTCAATAGCAAAGAAATTTTAAGTACAATCTGCACATCATTTACCCTGCAAAAGATAAAAAAGCAATAATTTGACTACCGTATACCCTTAATTCATTGAGCTACTATGTAATCTAATGTAAAGAACATTAGAGTTCTATGTAAGTCACCACTAGAAACCTGGCCCAGTCATGAAAAGATGCTATAGTGGTAAAAATTGCAAAAATCTGAATGTTAAGGAGGTGCAATTGAATCACCTAAAAATCACTAAATAGACCATAGCAGGCATGTCAAAAGCACTACATATTTTCCGTCATGAATAAATTACACATTATAAAGCAAGACAAAAAGCTCTTGCATAATTCTTTGTATTTTACACATGCCTATATTACATAGAGCTAATGCTTTGGATTCCAAAATCTTAAGCCCTACAGGCTGCCAATAATTTGAAAGCCTAGAAGAACCAAAAATGACTGCTATAACTCATATTATCACATCTTGTCCAATGCATGAAAACTGTGAGCCACCTTTCAGGTCTTATTTTAGTTAATAAGGGCAGATTTTAAAGTTAGATACGTGTTTAGCACTTCACAGATTATTGACTTCTTATTACTGAAGTAATGTTTACTGGGAAAATGTAGTTATCAAGCAGTAACAGGTCATATACTCTTTCAGGGATATATAGAATGAATCAATCAGATGTGGTCATTTCAATTCAACTTTTTCAGCATGGAAAATTACTTTCAGATATCTCACCATATCCACTAAGCTTACAGAAAAACGGAATAAGCAGTCAAACATCCAGTTGCAGACATAGTTGGACTGGGTCAAAAAACTAAAAGCCATACTAGTTTATTTACTGAGCTTACCAGATCATTTTACAGCCAGACCCTGTCAGATTTCATGTCTGCCCTGACTTTTTGGGCAAAGACAGTCCAGTTTGGATTAAACTGCTGCCGGATGAGATGTGAGCTAATCCAGATGGCTTTCACTGCAGGGAATTAGGGACCCTTCCCACGAGACTTTCTAGAGGCTCAACTGCAAGGGTGTGAAGCAGGTGTCCCTCCAGCCAGGGCTGCTGGAGAGCAACCAAGAGCTACAGCTTTTCAGATAGCTCCAGCTCTTACAAAATCACAACAGAATATATTACCCTCGCCCTGGCCAGCAAGCCACTTCTGCATTGTTTGAACTACAACACCCGTGAAGTACACTGGGAAGAACTGGCACGGAGTCCCCCCAGCCTAAAAAGAATTACTGTTATAAATATGGGCTTTTTTATGACTTTGGAATGTGTCGGGAGATGACTGGTTTAATTTTACCAACGTCATTAAAGCAGTTTGCCTTCGCTATACAGATAGGATCTAAGGCACGAATTCTCATCCTGCCCAGCAGGAGAAATATCAAGCTAGCAAGAAGACAGTTATGTGAGAAAACAGTGTGAGCAGTGCTAGCAGGAGCAGCAAGCCAAAGAAATTAATCCATCTACACTTGAATACTGCAAATAAACACAGATTAAATGTTTGTGACTACGCAGAAGTCATACTCGCAAGAATCAAAATCTACCTCAGTAATTTTATCTCTGTGACTCCTATCAAATGTGTCAATTAGTTAGACATAGTGTTCCTAAGTCAAATTTTGTCATGAAAAGCTTTTTTTGAGTTTGGGAAAGTTTGATGCCTGTTGAGTAAGGTAGACTGTGACTTCCACTCATTATTTAAGCATAATGGCTCCATAATTCAGGAGAAATTCAGAGCCCTTCAACAGACTTTTTTTATAAAAATGAAGGGAAAGATACAAAACAGTTAATGAGTGTACATATATATTTTAGTATATGCTCAAAACAAATGAGTTACATTTCTTATCAGCAAGGAAAAAAAGAAAAGGATCTCTAGACCTTTTCATTAAGTAAAGTGAAAAGTTCAAAACCAAATTGTGCTGAATCTTGGGCTGCTTGAATCAGTTACCTAAGCCTAAGACTGCTAGGAGAGTATATATTTGATTGTTTTAGTTACACTCTGGGCAGTTTTATCTAAACTTAACCTTTTTGACATGACATTTGCTTCTGTAATTTAAGGTGCATTAATTTAAAAAAAAACATTCAGTTGTATTTCCTTTTAAAGAAAAATTACTTAAATTATGAGAAATCAAGTAAAATCAAAGTCAGTCAAGCAAAAATAATCGTTAGAACTTTCCTGAGGATGTGTATCTACAGAGAGGCCACATGGGAAACAGCCACTTAATTGCTGCAGTGGCTTCTCTCCTATGTCATCACTGAAGAGTGAAATTCTGAACTGGATCCTTCCTGCTGCAGCTACTATGATCTCCAGTAAAGGATATGATGCTTGTGTACTATGGTAGGCACAACCACGGAACAAGAAGATTGACACTCCATTTGTGTAGTAAATTATAGTTCTCTTGGACTTTCATTACTACCAATGACTGTGGTGGCTGGGGACATCCCTGCATCCTTACAATCCATCCGGCTTTGAGAACAGTGAGCTTGGAATCATAGAATCACAGNTCCTTCCTGAACTGAGGGGCCCAGAACTGGACACAGCACTCAAGGTGTGGCCTCACCAGTGCCGAGTACAGGGGAAGAATGACTTCCCTGGCCTTGCTGGCCACACCATTCCTGATACAGGCCAGGATGCCGTTGGCCTTCTTGGCTGCCAGGGCACACTGCTGGGTGGAAAGGAACCTAAACCCAATGCCAAGCATCATGAGGTAAGTTGGGATAGATCTTGCTCTCCCTTTAGATAGTTCTGTAGAAAGGTTTTGTGATTTTCCTTTTCAAGCAAGCTGGCTAAAACCTCTGTCATGTACAAAAGGAAAGGTCCAGGCTGTATTTAGTTCAAATAGAGTAGAGAGAAGTCAGTCCTGTGTCTGAGACAACCCCAGTTTAAAATTAATCATCCATGTGAATCTACTGGCCTAGCAGACAGATACAACAGCTATCCAAATTTAAAATGGAAAATTCTGTCCCAGAGCTCTGGACAGCAGAACTGGAATGGCATTTGCAGCTGGGCATACATACCTGCAGAACTGGGTAAAAAAGCCAGCTACCATTTAGGAGCTCTGTGGTTCACACACTGACATTTCTTTTATTACCTGTGACCAGGTCAAGCTTCTAATAATCACAGAGGATAAGATGAAAACTAACCTACAGCAAAGGAGCAGTCAACATATATGATATTTTAGCTACCTTTGGATGGACATTCCCAAGTACAAAATTACCAGCTCTACAGTAAAATATTTCCCCCGCTGGAGTGCAGACAGCCAGGCTCTGTAGATGTAAGGAACAGGTTTGGAATACAGGACCAACACCTCCTTAAAACCTTTGAGTCCATATTCTGCCTTAAGTCAACAATAACCTATGTCCATCCTGTAGGATACCCTCATCTGTCCTCAGCAGAGAGGTAATTAAAACAAACAAGCCCAAAAAACCCACAAAAAACAAACAAACAAACAAACCCCCAAAAAACCAACAAATAAAAAACCCACCAAAAAACAAACCACCAAGATGAAAAAACCACTGCATCCATTCCTTAGAGAATTTCAGTTCCCTTGACTTCCATTTTTCTTTGCCTCCCTCTACAGCAACGTGAAGCTCTTGTGACTAGAGTTGGGCTCTGCCTTCAGTCTCCTCCAGCCAAATGTCAAGAAGAGCTGCACCAAAATGTAGGGAGATTTTTTTAAAAAGTAAGGAAATTTTAAAAGAAGACATATCTCTACTATTCTATGATTTTATGTAGGGGCTGTGTAACAAGCTAACTACATTTAACTACCAATACATTCAGAATTCAGATAGGAAGGTGTTTTTAATTTGGGGAAATAAATTGGTTATTTAAAAAAAATGAAATCAGTTAATGGAATCTCATATTCAAAAAGAATGCTTGTAACTCTTTGTAACTGAAGAAAATCTAAATATTTTGTGTGCTATGCTATTTACTATCCTTTAAATATTACGACAGGCAAAAAAAAACCCCATGAGGAATGAGAGGAGGAAAAAGCAATATGCTCATGTAAGTAGCACGCATATCTGTTTGCATGGATGCATACACTGAAAAATTGCATAAACTTAAAAAAATATTTGCTGTAATTAACATTAAATTGAATTTACACAGTTTCACAAAACTACCATCATTTAATATCAAGCAAGGATTTGTCTAGAATCAGCTATCCAAGCCAAGTCTTGTGAAACAGATGAAGCCCACATAACAAAAGAATACAGATGTCATTACGTCTGACCAGTTTTCTGGGGGATGTTTCTCCATTTTTGTGTGTGTGTGTGCAAATTCTGAGAAGTGTGGTACATTATAACCAGAGAAAGACATCTGAGATCCATCTATTTCCCAGTGAAGGGGTCAGAAAATAATTCTTCTGTTATGATATACTTGAAACAAACTATTCAGCCCAACTACATTCAAATCCATGGAGCTTGCCTGCCCCCAAGAGTTCATAACTGGGATGCACATGGCAAAGAAAACTATTCAGTGAAACCATAAATAGTATATATATTAAAAAAATATAACCAGAAATGCAATGCTCCATTGTGCCTAACTTTAAATTAGCACATTTACATTTGTTAGTGGATTTTCTTCAAGAGAAGCACACTTTTTCAAATCACAGAGTTTAATATTTTTATTTTACAAGTTCACATTTGAAAATACTGAAAAAGTGTAAAAATACTAAATAAACAACCTTTTATTCTCCCTTCTCAAAGCAAGTATCTTCATGAAGAAACTGATTTAGAGGATGATTCCTTCAACTAATATTTATAATAAGCACAAGATCATGAAGTAAAGAATTAAAAAAACAAAACATGAAAGGATTGACACTATACAGAGCCAGTTCATTCACACTTGCAGACACACAGCCACAGATATTTCATTCTGGTTAGTTTTAAATTCATTCTTAAAGTGATAGTGGAAGTTCAGAGAAGCTCAATGGCCCACTAAGATGGGATTTTTTTTCTATCTTTTAAATCTGTTCTCCCTGGAAGGACTGAAGTCAAGTGGAATTCAGCTGCATGGTAAAAGGCTGGTTTATTAATATTCAAGTTGCTAGATGCCCACAGCTCCTGACATGTAGTCCTGGGAAATCACATGCAGCTGCACAGTAAACAAGAACAGCAGCTTTAACATATGGATTTTGTGGTCTCTGTTATCGGTCACCATGAAGATGCACCTGACCCAAGAACCTCATCCTGTGCATATCAGCTCAGATCCACAGCACTAAGTTCATATAAAATTAGTAGCCTCTCTAATGTACAGATGCCATCCATTGCACATATCATCAGGTCTGGCTTTCCTGGTTACAACATAACCTATTTCTGCTAATAAGAAAAAGTTCCTCAAGTTTTCTCCCAGCCATTTAAAACCTCATACTTCCAAACAGCAGTCATTCTCTTGCATTTTTCTGTCAGCATGTAGGATCAGCAGACAGCAGTCTGACAACAAAGAAAAATTGCACTACCTTCGGGATTTACCAATCAATTCACAGTTTTCACCACCCATCTCACATTTTGTCATTCTTGAGTATTTATTCCACACCGCAATCACACTTGGCTGAGAAGATGCAATGTCCCCTGGCAGCACCTGCCCCTGTGGCCGGAGATCACCCCTCTCTCTTGGGGGGGTTGCACCCCCTCTCACACAAGCTGTTACCCTGCTTGTGCCTAGCAGGCATCTGCTCACACCTCCCTGCGCTGCTCAAAGTGCTCCAGGGGCTTAACCAAGAGATTTGTGGATCAAACACTAACCCTGAGGGTTACCCTGTGCTCTAAGTTATACCAGAGGAGATATCTCCCACCACCACACAGTGACTTGAACGTGTCAGCAAATCTGAGTGTCAGTGTGGAGAGTGGAGTTTCAGCATGAACTTTGCCGAGCTGCAAACCTCAGCAGGGAGTTCTCCACTCCACCTGTTTTCAGCACAGCCCTGCTTTTCCACAGCCTAGCACCAAACACATGGCATGGCATGGAACCATGAAATGCTTTGTTTCCAGCATGCAGTAACTTAGAATCATGAAACTCTGCTTATGAGAAAGATCACAATAGGTCACACATCTATGATCTCCTAACAGCACCAAGCATGCAAGTAAACTTAAGGGATTTCTGGATTTCTGCCTCTCAGAGTTGGAAAGAGATTGATGCCTTGCTGCTAATGCTCACATTTGCAGAACGTAGTCTGAGTTGGCATCAAATATAAGTTTTTCTGATTAGATCTATAACTGCATTTACAAAATCCTGTCTTTTACTGATTCGTAGAAACTCCTGAGGAGTAAAAAAAGAAATAAAAGGAACTAAAAATCTCAGATTGCAAGAAAGCATGCCTGCCACAGAGCCTACACAAGTCTGAAATACACTCAGACACAGGAACAAACTCTTTTTCTGGGGGGGGATAAAATATCTCACCAGTGAGTGCCAGAAAGGAAACTATTTACAGTGTACTATATAACAAACCACAACATGCAAGCCAAATTAAGTAACCCACAGAGGTATCATTTAGCCTAAGCAGCAAACATCTGCTGGCATTCAACTGAGAAATGGGAATTTACAGCCAGAACAGTTATTTCTACTATTTCTAAGGCTGGAAAGATTCTGTATCCATGAAAGTGGGCTGTTGAAAAATTCTGGTGAGCAACTGACATCTGGTGTGATACTGGTGCCCTCTGCTGTCAAATATTACACTTTAGTTACCAGCTTTCCTTTAAAATGAGATTCTGATGTACCCCAAATTATATCAAGCCATATACAGTGGGGAAACTAAGTATCTGTTCCTAGCTGCAGGTGAATTATAAAGAAAAACAATCCCGACAGACATTCAGTGCTACTGTAAAGAGAAGATCTAAGTACTCTCTTAGAAAACATTCTGTGAGACTTCCACGTGGAGCTTCATATTGTAAAACAATCTAAAATATTCATCTGATAAATTAAAACATTGCTTTGTTTTTCAACAAGCAAAGTGAAGAATTTAGCGAGTGAAATGAAGACTTTGGAGGTTTGGTTTTGGTTTTCTTTTTTAGTTTATTTTTAGGAAATAAACTAAAAAAGTCCCTTTTCAGACTGAATTATCTCCATATAGATTCAGCAAAATTAACTGTAAGATTAACAACTGGCTTGCAGATTGCAGCTCTTCCAAACACCAGTATAGACTAATAAAACCATTAGTTACATCTTTAGTATCATCATCAGTTCATTTATACATCCTTACTCTTCCATTCTGTTTTTATTTCCTTGTACTTCATGTATTTTGTTCACCTTTCCCACACAGGTTTCAGCACCTTTCTTGTGGTTGCTCTGCCTGAGACTTATCGCACAGCAATGTTCACAGAAACATTAGGGAAGCAAGATGTCAAAAGCAGAGGGAAACTTGAGAAAAATGTCTAAATTACATATAAATCTGGTTGTGCCACCTGCAGTTCAGGTTGTCTGTCACTTTCCATTTTTAAACTTTAATTTCAGATACTTTAAAATTATTTCATTTCTAATTATTTAGAACAGAATACCTAGCCTTTTCTTTCTGTTCAAAAGCCTTAGCAAGTTCTAGCAAATTATTTGACCATTTTTAGGAATGTTTTATTAAGCACTGCACTGCTCTAACTAAATCAATTTTTGCATAATTGTTTGTCAAAATCCCAGCCCACTCATTCTATGCAAGGAAAACTTCTAAGACTTGCTTTTTATAAGTCTTGAAATTCCTTTTGAAAATGGGCTGCATTTGGCTGCATTATAAATGCTTAGGATTAACTGAATTTAACAAATCTCTTTGGAACACACTTTTTATGAAGATGTTGCCTCTCCTGAGCATTCCCTCGCCCCATCTTCCAGGCTTAGAGAAAAAAGCAAACCACAAGTGGAGTGGAAAGAGAAGGTAAGTAGAAGGGCACACACAATAGAGAGAGGTGAGTGTCAAAGTCAGGAATTAGTGAGTGGAAAGGCTTAGAAGAAGGGATGCAGGAGTGCTAGAGCAGAAAGCAAGACAGATGGTGCAGACAATACTAATAAAATTCACAAGCATTTCAAAAATTCACATCAGTTTAGATGTTTTCATTGTTTTAAGGTCAATATTACTTGAGGTCCTGGGCTGTTATTTCCAGTGATTAGATCCTGTTCTTGTGATACTCCTGTACACAGCAAGAGGATTATACAGATAAATGTTACTCTGTGAAAACAGAAATGGCAGAACTGGTCCTCAAGATCTGTTTTGTCTCCAACACTTCCAAATAAGTGTTTACGAAAGCAAATACTGTCATATGAAAGTCCAACTCTGTCTCTTTACTTAAAAGATTATCAAATACTGACAGTGAGAGTCATTATTACAACACTCTCTT
Organism: Melanocharis versteri; assembly: GCA_013397845.1. Classification (NCBI taxonomy): domain Eukaryota; kingdom Metazoa; phylum Chordata; class Aves; order Passeriformes; family Melanocharitidae; genus Melanocharis; species Melanocharis versteri. The sequence goes on along the minus strand of VZTG01000769.1, from coordinate 3,368,740 downwards.
TCTTAACACCAAGAAATAAATATGTATGATTATTCTTCATCTTCCAAAACTTGCCATGAGGAATAAATCAGTAATGGCTTATTTATAAGATAGCCCCTGAAAAATTTCAGCTTCAAACCGAAATGACAGGAGAATGAAGCTCACAAACAACAGAGAAGAGCAACCTCTAGTGGTTGTAAAGGTAAAAACGAGAGGAGAAATCCTACCTACAGTCCTGTCTTATCACCCTGGCCCAACATTACAGGAATTTCTGTGGCAAAGAGCAGATGGTGGCTGTTTTTGTTTGTTTTGTTGTTTTGTTGTTTTTTTTTTTTACCTGGACATCCCATCTGCAAATTTAATTCTGCTAAATAAAATGATACTCACATCTCTGAAAAGCTATGTATTACAATGAAAGGAGAGAGAAACAATCTCCTTTCTGGTGGAGTGCTGTAAGGCATGGATTTTGCCATCCTGAAAGGTGCTTAATTATTAGCTGTGACTACTAAATGACAAAGGGTTTTACTTTAGAATGAGCCATAGTTACATATAGACATATGGCAAGTGATCTGAGGGTCTGCCACTTTTGTTTTGAGGCAAAGCAGCCTCAGCCACTGCATATCTGAATAGTTCAGCAAAAGAAAATCCTCCCAGAGTTGTTTTTTTTCCACAGCACCAAGTGATTTCACAAGTTTTGAAATAGTAGATAGAGAAAGAGAGGGTTTTAGGAGTAGAAAGAGTGGAGGAGGATGGAAAACTACTAATAGCTTTCAGTAGTACAGACAATCTGTCATCTATGCTGTTCTACCGTTAAGCCAGCGATTAAATCTTATCAATCTAAAATTTAAAAAGGATCAGGTCTAAAATTTTAGATGGTTTAGATCTAGTTTGGCACATATGCAGCATTGTTCTAAAAATGTTCCTCTACCACTGCCAAAGCCAACAAGAGAATCTAAATGTAAGGATGCATTGCTTTTATTACAGTTGAAAAGCTTTCCCAAAGGATAAAAACCTATGATCACTGCCGAGTATCACCTACCAGAGGAAATAACAGGGAGATGAGAACTAAATAGCTGCAGACGACCACTCACAATCTTTGTGATGAGTTTTTCTGCATTTTATACCAGTTCCAGATTTCAGTCGCAAATCATAAAACTTCAGTTTCCTGTTCAGGGCTTTCCCAGTCCTACAACTCATAACATTGTAAGACTCCAAATATTCAGGCCTTCCTCTTTTTTTAGGAAGAAGGATGACCATCCTCAGGTTTTCAACAAGAATAGCTAAGTAAATTCATCACAGGGGGTCTGCTTCTGTCCATCTCCCTCTCAGCCACTCTCTTAGGAAAGTTTTATCCTCCCTAGCCAGGCAAACTGGTACCGTTAATCCAGATGACCAGCTGGAAAAAGGGGGCTTCAGAGATCCAGCTGACATTAGTAACTCCATAGAATTTAAGGACTATTCATATCTCTGCAGGGTTTGGCATCCCAACCCCATCCCAGTCCTGCTCTGTTTTAATTTTTTAGAGCCCAACTCAATCTACTGCTAAATTGAGTACCACTCATCCACACCATGCGAATTGCCTGGAATTGTGCACTGCCCTCTCACTGCATGACTTCACTCTGATACTTTACTTCCTGTCAGTCAATAATAAAGGGTGAATTATCATCACACAACAACCTAAGTATTTATCTACTGCCTTTCTATCAGTACAAATCTGAACTTTCTTTGAATACACACACACACCATCACCAGTAAATCTGTGACTCAAATCTACAGTCAAATAATTTATTATTAGTAGTAGGCTATAATATATCAACAGTTGAAGTTAAATTGTTCAAAACTAGGATGTAACTATTTCACAGCCCAGAACATTAAGCAAAAGATAGCACCCTATCTTTAGAAAAAAAATTATGCTATGGTTGAGCTATTTAAGCCAGAACCTCACACCTTATGGTAACAAAAAGAAAAGGAAAGCATTTTGCCTACAGATCAGTAAAGAGGTGGGGCTCATTGTGCTGATTATTATTACAATGGCCAACACTTCCTATTTCTAGATGCTGTTCCCAGTTTTTAATGTCTTGGACAGCACTTATTAGGCAAGTGAAATATTCACACTGAGGCAAAGATTAATATTTGGTCCACGTAGCTAAACCTCGTCCACCCATTTCTGAAAATAAAACACAGAAAAAATGCAATTTTTGTCTGTCTTTAGAAAGTCCTGACAATTTTCAGTGCAAAAGTTGGAAATGACTGAGCAGGCTTCATACTGATAGAGGAACAAACAGGGTGAGAGGAAGAGGTGGAGAGAGGGAGACTAGAGAAAACCCAGAGGAGAGCCACATCACAAGGCAGGACTGAGGATGTAAAAAAGCAGAAATTCAGGGAGAATAAATGAATGAATGAAGGAGGATAAATGATCAGACATGCTGGAAGGAGACAGATCCAACTGGATGTCAAAATGGAACAAAGAGCCCAAGGGGAGTGGGAAATCAAAACTAAAGACTAGGGAAAGAAATTGAGAAAGGCCAGAGGAGCTAATGAGTTGGAAAGCAAGACATGATATAGCACAGCAAAGAGACTCGAAACAGGGAATCTCCAAGCTACCAAAGCTCAGTGAATAAACACAGAAACAACCTAAAGAGTTAGCAAAATACAGAAATTAGGTGTGGTCTGTCATCCTTGGCATCAGCCATGCACCCACCCAACTCCGCACCTATTCCCTTCCTCAACAGAGCAAGGGCAGGCAAAGGAGGGAAAAGCTCCCTGTCCAAGAAAAGGACAGGGAGACTGTTCCATCATGGGCAAAACAGACTTGACTTCTGTAAAGTCAATTCAATTCACTGTCAATTAAAATAGATTTGAAAAGTGAAAATAAACATTAAAAAAACACCTTTCCCACATGCTTTTCCAAAGCTTAGACTTAATCCTTCACTCTCAAATCCTGTAGCAGGGGTGGAACACAGAGTATGTCATGAAAATGAGGGAGGGGGAGAAGAAGCTCCCAAGTGAGCATGAGGAAATTACACACAACGGAGCTCTACTAGGTAGGCTGAACAGAACAGCAATTAAAGACTAGAGCCGTTTGAGTTTGCCGCTCTTGTAGGTAATGATTACAAGGTATTAGTTACATTATTGCAAATTATCTTCCTGATAACCTCCTTTCAGCAGAGAGAAGGGACTACATCTAGGGAATATATCATGATATGAAGGAGGTTACTGTGGACAGTCAGCTAATGAACTGTTCCAAGAGACAGTGAGAAGCACCACAGAAGAACCTGTGAGAAAACTGTTAGTTCTTATCTTCAAAGTGCTACTTGGATACTGTGCTGAACAACAAGGGATTTTTGAAGAAGATGATCAAAAGATAAAACAAAGTAGCTGATCATCTGGGATGTGAAGAAGAGAAAAAAGAACAAGTCTGAAAGAAATCTCAGAAGCTCTTCAGGTCTACATTTTGCCTAAGGCACACTTTAGCTAACTTTCAACTGTTTTTGAAGTTTATTTCCAAAACTTTTTGGACAAATCCTCCATATTATCTATTCTGGTGCTGCTTCTCCTCATATTAGAAAGTTTTTGCAATGTCTAACAAATCAACTATTTAAGTCATCCATCTAATTACTTGTGTCTTACTTCACACTGCTCTAAGCAACCTTGGTTGTTGGTGTTTTTTTCTTTCACACAGTCCTCATGTGCTTTGTTTCGTGGACCTACCATTGTGAAATATATAAACATTTTCATAAAGAATTGACCTCCATCTTTAAAGCTGTAGCAAATTTTGTCCCCATCATTCCAATTAAAAACCTCTCCAATAAAAGAATTGCCTTCACTGCCTTTTACCTTACACATGGCTTCCTCCCTCTCAGCACTGGCACACACACTTGAGATTTCCACAGTGTTCAGGCTGATTGGCTAAAAGGGCAACCTTTTTAAGCCAACACTTGTAAGATGTCTCCCTCATCCCTGCATGAGCCCCACCCTCTGCACACATCTTGCATTCAGTCAGTCCACAAGTCACTGCAGAGTTTACTGAAATTATACAGTGTTCTAGATGATGTCTAAGAATACAAAAAATGGCCTCAACAGTTTATATGCTCTGAAAATATCTTTCCAGATAAATCCTAGCTTAACATTCAACTTTTTTTGTGGCAACATCACACATAATCTCTCTTATCTTCTCCCACAGACAAGACACTTGCCTGCAGATGAAATTCTTGTCAGGGGTCCTAAATGAACACCATTGCTCTTTGTATGACTTAAGAGCATAAAATAATATTATTTCTGTTTCTGTAATCCAAAAGGTGATCTAATTTGTGAGTGACATGGTGATTCTTTAGTCACTGCTTCCCCTATTTGTTTCATCAGAAGATTTCTTCAGCATATGTTCACTTTCTTATGCCACCATCACTAACATCTTGAAAGTCAAGCCTATGCCTGCCTTTTAAAGAACATTCCACCATTCTCAATTTCCCTTTTGTCACCTTTAATCAGACAGTTCCTTACGGATTTCATATCTTCTTCATTAACCTACATTTTATTTTGCTATACTAATAAATTCCAGTATAGCACAGCAAAATTATAAAATCACTCACTTTCCATGTTGGCTTTTTGCATTTATGCAAACAATTTTTATTTAATTGAAGAAAATAAAAACAAAACAAACAAACATACAAAAACCCTCAGAAGCTCCCCCCACTGAAAACTTGAGAAAAACTGTTCTAGGGTGAGATTACTGGAGCTGGTTTTTCCAACATGTTAACTTAAGTTTCTTAGAATTTGTTCAGAGCTGCCTATAAACAAATGCATTCACTACAACTTCTCAATGACAGCAGTGCTGTTTAAAGAATTATGATGAAAATATACAGCATTATGAGGTTTTTTGTAATTATTTTCCACCTCCATTATGGGAATTAAGTTTATTCAAATGCAAGGCGAAGTATTCAGACTATTTAATTTGCAATTGACTCAGAAAATAATAAATAATTCAATAGGGTGGAGTGTATCCCAGATCTTCTAATTGGGTCATTTTTGTTGTACTCATCAGCATTTTAATAAATCTCACAACTATCTCATCTGAAAATCTCTTTAGTTGGTCATCACAACCATCTGGTGAGGTCCTGTGGTTGCTTTAGCTAAATGTAGGTTTCTAGCTATGCAGTTTTACAAATTACATTGTAAGCTTCTGAAACCGTGTCTGGACTTTGTCTCTTTTTGACATTACATTTGTAGTGGGGAAAGGCTTTTTGATGTGGCTGAGAAAAATAAACAGAATTCTTGCATTTCCCATACAGAAAGAGAACAAGCAGTCCAGGAACAACTTAATAGGCAGACATGGTTTTGCTTTCTCCCTTGAAATGAATATTTAACCAGCTCAAGAAATTGGCTTCCTGACCATCAGCACCAGTGGAATGAAGACAGCATTCCAAGTCAGACTTGTTTGGTGGGTTTCTTGTGCCACACAGCAGAAGCAGAGGGGAGACAAACCTCACACTGTTCAGATCATGATCAGTTTGCTAATTCAACCCTCTACCTGCAGTTGAAAGCATTGAAGACACTTTATTGAAAAGAAGGGTGAAGGCAGCCAGCAGTCAGAACACTGCCCATGTGCAAGGCTGGAGATAACCAGTCAGATTTCACACGAGGTCCTGCTACCTTCCCCAGCCCTGTGAGGAAGGTCATACTCCTCTTCAGCTGTTAAAAAAAGTTGTACCTGCAGTGTCACCCGGATTCTTAGCTCAAAGTAAGCTAGAATAACTTGGAGAGAGTAGAATACAAGTGTAAAATAACTCTCCTCACAGTTCACTGTTGACATTTTTATTATTTGTACATTGCCTCATCCTACTGCTAATAGGATAACTTCCCTCCCATTAGGGCTCTTGCTGTGGTGCTTCTTTCACAGCTTATTTTCACATATTGCTTCTTATCTCTCTTATGTATGCTTCCCTACATTTTCTTCACTGCTTTAATCCCAGTTCCCATTCCCTCCTAAACTTTGCTCCCCATCCTCTTTTGAAAGGCTATCATAATCAAACAGTAAACAGTGCTCCAGTTACCCTTGACAACTGCCACAGTGTTTTCAGTAGGCTTCCCAATGAACAGCTCAAATGGGAGTAATGAAGCTGAGGGATGAGTCAACAGAAAAAAAAAAAAAAACCCACACTGAACTTCAAAAGCTTCTTCAAAGCACTACTCTAGCTATCATGCTTGCAGCCCCAAAATGCCAAGTTCCTCCCTTCCCATCTATTTCCTTCATAACTCCTTACAGATACAACAGCACTGATCTAGCAGTAATTTTTTCCTCACTCATTAGTAATGAAAACAGCTATCAGAACACAGAAAGCCTCTACCCACTTCCCTTGTGGTTTTGAGAGAATCGAGCCCTATGCCACAGAGCTCAGCAGGGCACTCAGACTGCACAGGGAGCTCCAGTTTGCACCAAGAGTTCTGAAAACCTCTCCGTCTATAACTGTAATTGTGGCTACTGTACAATATTCAGTGTATATTTACCAGGCTAACAGGACAGTAATGAATCACAGGAGATACGAAGCATACCATTTTACCTAAGGAGAAAGAAAACTGCATACTAACCCAAAGTAAGCAATAAATCAAGATATTATTTCACTGTACATGTGCATGCTCTGTTTCCAGAGGGGGAAAAATACACATTATTAGTTAATACAAATGCATGCTACAGTTTAGCCAGATCATGCTCTTCTGTCCTACAGGGTTTTAGGCAAGAGCAGAACTCCAATTCATCTGATTAAGTCAGGGTAGAAGAGATTCTGCATCTCCCATTCACAGATCGAAGGACTTCAAGCAAACAAAACACAAGGCCCTAAAAGTGAATACCATAGAGTCGTACCTCAGATTTATTGAGCTCATCAGTCCACATTATTGCTAACAAACTACAGTGACTTTACAGGGCTGTTGCAGATACATTAGGCAATGCCTGTTCATCCAAGATATCATTAAAGGTTAGATTCTAATGATGGCATGTCATGCAAAACTACATGCTTAAACTTCAGGTAGTTATTTCTTCCAGTTAGAATCATAGAATTGTTTAGGTTGGAAAAGACCTCCGAGATCACTGAGTCCAACTGTACAATGATCACCACTAATCTATGTCCCTAAGTGCCACATCTACATGTCTTTTAAACACCTCCGGGGCCCATGACTCAACCTTGGGCAGCCTGTTCCAATGCTTGACAAGCCTTTCCATGAAGAAATTTCATGTAATATCCAATCCAAAATTCTCTTGTCCTGTCACTAGTTACCTGGGAGAAGAGACTGACCCCCACATGGCTACAACCTCCTTCCAGGTAGTTGTAGAGAGCAATGAGGCTCCCCTGAGCCTGCTTTTCTCCAAGCTAAACATCCCCAGCAACCTCAGCTGCTCCTCATCAGCCTTGTGCTCCAGACCCTTCACCTGCTTTGTTGCCCTTCTCAGGACAAACTCCAGCATATCAATGTCTTTCTGACTGAACACAGGATTTGAGGTGTGGCCTCACCAATGCCAAGTACAGGGGGACAATCCCTGTCCTGGCCCTGCTGGTCACACTATTGCTGATCCAGGCCAGGATGCCATCGGCCTTCTTGGCCACCTGGGCACACGCTGGCTCGTGTTCAGACAGCTGTTTACCAACACCCCAGGTTCTTTCCCTCTGAGCAGCCTTCCAGACACACTTCTCCTAGTCTGGAGCATTGCATGGTGTTGCAGGACCCAGCACCTTGCCTTATTTAACCTCGTACAGTTGGCCTCAATTATCTTCCACATACTCCAGGAATCTCCTAGATTGTTTCCTCTCTGCTGTATCATATTTCCAGCTGACAGTTGGTAAGTTCAAAGTGCCCCGTGAGAACAAGGGTTAGAGATCTTGAGACTTCTCCCAGATGCTTATGGAATATTTTGCCTGCTTCTTCATCCTGGTTGGGTGGCCTATAACAGACTCTCACCATGACATCTGCCTCATTGACCTTCCTCCTGGTCCTTACCCATAAACACTTAATCCTATCATCACTAAGCTCTGGGCAGTCAAAACACTCCCTAATATACAGGGCTACTCCACTACCTCTCCTTCCTTGCCTATCCCTTGTAAAGACTTTAAAGCGTCCATTCCAGCACCCTGGCTTCTGCTAAAGCTGTCACTTGGAGTTAGCAGGATTTCTGGGGAAGGGGATGAAAGTTATCCCCTTTTAGGAAATAGAAGACCAAGTAAAAGAAGTGACTGATGAAAAGATGTACTATAATGGATGCGTGCACCCACTTTCAGTGGACTATCCCACAAAAATACTCACAATAAATCCAAGTTTTTTATAGTCTCGAGTGTACATCGATTTCCGTTTCTCCATACTGCCACTGCTGTTGTTAGGTTCAGATTCGGCATCAAATGCAATTCTTCGGAGTTCAAATATGATATCTCGCTGAGCCTATGTTAAAACAAGGTTAAAAAAAATTGTTTAAAATAACTGATCTTCGCTTAATTAAACAATACCAAAAAAGGTGTTTCAAAACATGGCATTCTTCCCCACTGCCCAGAGTTTTTGTGTCTAAATTCCCTGCTTCATACTTGGAGAGACAGTAAGCAAGAATGACCTCATGGTTCCCACTTTCAAAAGTCCTCACATCCATGAGATTCACGTGTGGGTGCTTAAGTGTTGACTTCCGGAGACAGGACCCAGGTTAGCAAGGCCTCTGAATACACAATTTTAACCACAGAAGCCAAGAGATCACACGCATTTCAAATTAAGCTGGTAATTAAACTGGTACTTAAGCACCTTGCTGGATGAACTCGAAATGACTCAGCACTCTGCATTCATTTTGGTAACTATCCATTATTGCTACTGCAGAAATAGGCAAGAGAGGAATTACTGCAGCTGGAAATGTCTCAAGACAGTGATAACCACCCTACCATCAATACTAACAACACTGTGTTAGTCATCTCCATGGAGATATGCACTAGTTGACTGCATGTACTTTCCCAAGAGTCAAACTCCCATCTCAGACTTAGGAAGCATAAAATCCTACAGCATGGTGTTACTTATGTCTACAACTGTCTCACTCATCCACCTTCTCTTCTCCAAATTATCCACAAGTCTTAAGATAACTTCACTTTAAAAATGAAATCAAGTTCCTTGTACATTGTTCTTTTAGGTCCTTGTACAGGGCCTAAAAGAAGGCCACAAAAATTAAAGAAACAAAACACGTCATCCCTACGGCTCATCGACCCTATATTTAAATCTCTTGAATATCTTAGGGGAGTGTCACTTTTTGCACAATGAACAAAATCAAAGTTGATGTCTGTACACAGTGAGCAATAAACAAAGGAAGTATTTTATAGGTTCCCAGTAACAAAATCAGGGTTTATTGTTACACAATTTAACTTCAACTCTAGCATGCCAGATAGTTTTCATGCATTCATTTTAGCTCTACAGAAGTACTTTTAGGAAGGACCATACATCTTACTGCTTCGGAGAAGGACAAAAAGGAAACAAATGCTGGACAGCTGCTCAGAGTTTCTGCTCAGGAAGACAGGAAGTTCAGTTCATGGGATTACATGCTAAGGAGAATTGCCTGGCCATTTTGTTGTACTTTTGCACAAGGAATGAAATAGCCAGTCCATCTTCCTACAAACGAAAAACATAACCCAGCTTCACAGAGAGAGAAAATGAATGACTTATGTAAATATTCCTAGCAAGTGGTTTTTTCCTTCATGGAGAGCTTTAGGTACATCAGTGAGGAGTTGTCTTCTTCCTGCTAAGACCAGATCATGCCAGATGCTTACTTGATCTTGCGGATCCATTTTTGTCATCATTCTGTCTTCCAGAAGATTAAAGGTAAGTACTTGCAGAACATATAGTTGGTGTGCCATCTCATTATTGATGGCCCTCTGTGCCCTGATAACATGCTGCAAAGAAAAAGAGACAGACTTTGGTGAATCAGAAAATTACAGTGGGTGCAGTCAGTTTCCATTTCTAAGTACATGCTTGCTATGCAATAGTGTATGTATACTCCAGAAATGAAGAAAAAAAAAAGAAAAAGACAAAAACAAACAACCAAAAAACACCAAACACAAACACACAAAAACCCCCACAGAAAATCAAACCAGGACTAGCACTACTGATTCAGGTACTGTATAAGTAACTTACAGAGACAGGACTTTACACTAGATAGGGTCTGTGCATATACTCATAAGTAGCATTTAAGAAAATAGTGCTGAGAAGTCACTTCAAAGAAAAAATAATTCCATCCCAAGAGCTTTAGAGCTCTGTATTTTACTTACTTTTTTTCTAAGAGATTATATTAAGAAAATATTTAAGAGAGTAGCTCCCTGAGCAGAAAAGTATTCAGGCTGCAAACATGGACAGAGAATACAGTGATTTAACAGGGCTCAACAGGGAGTCAGCATCATACCACAATCCTGCCTCTACTAGACAACTCCAATGTGTATGAGGAAGACTGCTTAGGAATACATTAGTACAAAATGCCCTATATGTGCACAATTATCCCATCCAGAAAGCAAACACAAAACTGATGGACAATTTAAAAATCCCTCATGTGCCAAAAACACCAAGTAGTTTTATATGGGAAACAGACCCAGGCCTCTAAACATAGCAAAGTACATAAGGAAGGAGTCATCAAGTAGGAGATGGATACATCAAATGGTATTGTACAGCTCCAGAGAATAAAAGAATGTCTGCCAAAAGGCACTGCAGCATTTTATAAAAATAAATAAACACCTAAGAATATTACCCATATGATTATTCCAAATTTCTTATGAACTCAGGCAGTGTAAAGCCTTCTGAAATAAATTCTGGCGGTTTTGTATGCATCACTGAAATTATGATAGTAAATGAGAAAGTGCAAGGGGTTGTTTGTTGTTTGGTTTGTTTTACACTGATTACAGAGAAAGAGTATTTTCCCTTTTTCCCTTGAAGATGTAATCTTCTCAAAGGTCAAAGGCAAAATCCCTGATTTTCCATGATAGCAGATGTAGGCCTTTGATATCATATTCATTAACTATTTCATTAGCTTTATTTCATGCTTCTTATGGGCAAGTCGTGATGAATTGTGTCAACCAAGACAGAAAAATCAACATAACCAAAAAAACCACACAGGTATTCAATACTACATTTTCATGAAGAAACCACAATTTATTTGACTGGGAAAATAACCCTTCAGAAAAGCAGTTGTGAACCCATTCAACCACCATTCAAACTTTATCTTCCATTTTACAAGGCTTCAAAACATATCAAAATACAAAGGCAATTAAAATATATTAAGATAAGACTTGTGACCGCCAAAAATGGAATCACCTTTTCTCTCTTCTACTCAACATTAACTTTGAAAATCATATACTTACAGTTAAGATGATGGAACGAAGCTGCTTTTGTGCCAAAATGTTTGCCATTTCCTGATTTAGTAA